>JAIEZT010000007.1:28212194-28774639 GCA_019594935.1 Periophthalmus modestus | reverse complement strand
CAAACTATCAATGCACATCAACACAACGATTATATTAACTGTCACGCTATCCAGAAACAGACTTTTAAGGTACACTAAGTATATTGTAGTAAGATAGAAATCATAAACTTTCCAATATTCCAATAAAATTATTCCAGTCTTCCTAATCGATTTTTCTTATTTATGCATGCCTCAGTGTTTTGCTATTTGTTTTTCATATTATTTGACAGGTGACTGAACAGAAAACATGCAGTCACAGTTTGTTCTGCAGATAGGTATACAAAGCTGCAAATTTAAACTCTGCCAATGGTTCAAAAGTGTATCATTTTTGCAGCCTTGAGCTCTGGTTTAGTCTGTAAGAACTTAAATGTAACTATAATTAAAGTTGACCTGAAAAGACATTGAAAATACCTTGTACTACTGATTATTTACTGTTGAAATCTCAGAGGCAAGTTTATGAACCATAGTGACGATCGTTTGTCTTATGTCTGTGTTTGTTATTTAGATTGGTAGTTACAGTCCAGTGCACTTGTAATACAGTTTGATGAGACTATTTACTTTAAAATATTTATATAAAAGTAAAAAAAAGTGCGTGTCCACAATCAACTTTGTTTTCAGATAGCCATTTTTTTCTGTTTTGGCTGTTCTTGCAGGTGGAATGAAGTCCTGCTCTCTGAACTGTTTGGCGGAGGGCTACAACTTCTACACTGAGCGCGCGCCGGCTGTAGTGGACGGGACGCCGTGTCGCGCGCTGATTCTCTGGACGTGGTGTGTGAACGGCGAGTGTAAGGTACGACAACTGTGGCTTAAACGACTACTGTGTCCTTAGGCAAGACACTTGAACGACGTGTGTGAGCAGCAGATCGGTGGTGATCAGTCTGCCCCAGGGCAGCTGTTGCTATAGCCATCGCCAAAGTGTGGAGCGAATGCTTAATGCACAAAGTTTGTAAAGTGATTTGAGGCTCTGGACAAGCGCTGTGTAAGACTAATGCATTATTATTGTTGTTAAGGTCACTACAGGACTGAAGCTGAAGGGAAGATGAAATTGCACACTGATTGTACATAATTTCCTCTGTAAACAATAAAAGGTCCTCTCATTATGAGTAAAAACCTGGTAAATCTGTAGCTTACACCCCTAAAAATGTTACATGTGGGTCTGGAACTTTATCCTGTCTCCTCAGTTCCAGAGGACATGATTGACAGGCGGATTAACCAATCAGAGAAGTGCATGGTCCATTTGTGTCAAAACAAACATGGCGGGCTTATGTGTAAAGCGGGGGGGAAAATAACGCAGAGGACTAATAAAGCGCAGATTTCTGCAGAATCAATCGTGGTGAATAAGTAGGATGCTCGGAATGCATTCAGGTGGGTGAGGAATAAGTACCCTGCACGCTGCAAAGGAATTAGTTCTGTTTTTCACTTGTTTTAAGCAGTAAAAGTAGTAAAAATACTCTACTTCAGTAAAAGGTATCTATACTTTATTTAAGGGCATTTTAAAGTGGATATTTTTTTATTTTTACTTCACTACATTGTAGAAACAGGACAGAAAAGTAACCATATTTTTTATGATTGTTTGAAAACCTACTGAAAGGGTTTGAAAAGTTTCTTTTTACCATGTTCATAGTTTAAGCAAACAGAAATATACATATAGATCTCAAACATATAGATCTCAAAATCTGCACAAAATAATTTTAATGTTTTACTCTTAAGTACATTTTTAAACAGGTACTTTAATACTTAAGTAGATTTTTTCATTTGCTACCTTTACTTTTACTTGAGTTTGTTTTGGGGTTTTTTCTCGGTATCTGAACTTTTACTTAAGCAAACAAAACTGAGTACTTCTTCCACTACTGTGTTTAAGACAGTAAAAATCTGGTACAGCTCCTTAAAAACTTAGATCAAAACTGCAGTCCCAACATCAGTCCTTGTTAGAGCGATCACAATTAGATTTTTCCAAAAAGCGGTTGAGCCGTGGTGTCTGGAGATAACTGTGTTTACATTAGCTCCGTCTGGAGGTGATCCACTGTCTGCATCACAGAGCGGCTGAGGCTCATCACCAGCAGCTGCACAGCGCGTTGGATTTTCTCAGCTTTGGCACAGACCGAGTTTACCAGCGGTTTCTTTGATACTTGCTCCCCATAAAACGTTCTATAGATTAAGGGAAAATCTATCTAATTGTGATTTTTTCTGACTAGCTTTGCACTTAGATTTTGTGATGTATGATTTAATAATAAATTCTGTTCAAAGCTCACATTTAAAAGCGTCCAAGAGGAAATGACAAAAAGATGGAACTGACAAACTAATACAAGAATCACATTTCAGAACATGTTTGTGCAGATCTAAACTAGAGGATTAGCAGTTTTCATGAAGATTAAGGAGATTTTGTTGTTTGGTCTAATCTTGCAGCTCTACTATATATTTACTACTCACTACACATAGATCGTTTTATTAAAGGTGCACTATGCAACTTTTCTGCGTGCTTATTTCTTTGACGATATTATTGCTTTTCCCCAGTCTGACATTAAGGGTGCTTAATGCTGAACCTAAAGGACTAGAACGGGACTAAAAGGCTACATTAGGACTAAACTGGGCTCAAACCAAATAAGCGCAATAGGGAACGCACCCAAAACTTATCTACTCCATGGAGACCAGCAGGGGGGTAACGCCACCAGGCCAAGTTACACGTCAGGTCTGTGGAGAGGTGACCCTCTGCTCAGAAAGAATGCATGTCCAGATATTTTAAAAACACTTTGTAGTAACCAATAATGTAAACATGGCCAATAGTGTAATAATTCTGGCCAAGTTTAAATTTAATAAGGAGACAGTGGTGAGCCAATAACGTAATCTCTTGCTAATAATAAATAAGTCAATGACGGTCAAACTTTTCACACCAAGTACCACCACAGAAAAGATTTGGCTTTCCGAGCAGCCACCACCAGATCCAATTATAGATACCAAACATATACAGTACTTAAATACAGGCCTGTTATTACATTATCGGCCTGTTATCGGGTTCATTATTCGGCCCTGTTATCATATTATTGGCCTGTTATTACATTATTAGCTATACATCTGTAAATGAATAAATGCAAAATAGATATGTTTAATGTCATATTGTGTAATATTCAAGATAAAATATAAAGTATGCCTTGCCCACCAACAAGTAACATAGGGCATCTTTAATACTAAAAGTCTATAGCATGGCTGTCTATTTAGATACAAACACGATGAGACAGCATTTATTTGTCCCATATTGGGGAAATTACAGCAATACTAATTCCAGTAATACTTAAGAACAGTTCAGTATTTTAGATGCTATAAACTGCCCTCTAAACATGGATAGAGTTTGTAGCCCTAAAAAACAACATTGGCTCTGAAACTTCACTTATTAGATTTACTTTGATTTGATTTTAAAAGTTGCGTTATGATTAAACCTCCCTGAGCCAGTTTGTGGGGGAGTTTGCACGATATGCTTTTGTTTATCAACACCCCTCCTCCTCCCTTTTTTTCTTTACTCTTTTACTCCAGCTCCAATCTCTCTCCTATCCTCTCTACTGCTCCTCTCCTCCTTACTCCCTTCTCTTTTTGTCCTCCTCCTCTTTTCATCCTCTCCTCTCCCCCTCCTACTCCCTCTCTCTTCCTCTCCTCTATCTTCATCCTCTCTCCCCTCCTCTCCCCCTATACTCCTCCTCTCCTCTGCTCATCCTCTTCTCTTCCTCTCCTCTCCCCCTCCCCCCTTACTTCTTCTCTCCTCTTCACTGCTCCTCCCTCTCTTCTCCCTCCTCCTTCCCCTCTCTCCTCCCCTCTCTTTTTCTCTTACCTCTGCTCCCTCTTTTGTCCCACCTCTCCCCCCTCTCTTTTCCCCCTTCCTCTCTGTTCTTCTCATCCTCCCTCTTTTCTCTTCTTCTTCTCCTCTCCCCCGCCCTCTTCCTCTCCCCTCTTCTCCTTTCCTGTCTATCTCACTATCTCCTCTCCCTTCCTCTCTCCACTCCCTCTCCCTTCTCATCTCCTCTCTCACACATCTTATTCCTCTCATCCTCCTCTCCCATTGCTCTCCTTCTTTCTCTCTCCTATTTCCTTCTTCTCCTCTCCCCCACCCTACTCCTCTATTCTCTCTCCCTTTTTCTCTCTCTCCCCTCTCTTCCTCTCCCCCTCCTTCTCTCCTGTCTCTCCACTTACCTCTCCTTTCTCCTCTCTCTTCTCCTCTCCTCTCCTCTGCTCCTTTTGTGTCCCTCCTCTCCCCTCTTTTCCTCTCCTCCTCTCTCACTTCTCTCTCTCTCTCCTCTCTTCCTCTCTCCCTCCTCTTCTTCCATGTCTCTCTTTTTTCCTCTCCTCTTCCTCCTCTGCTCCACTTTGTGTCTCTATCTCTCCTCCTCTCCTCTCTTCCCCTCTAACCTCTCTCCCTCTCCTCCTCCTCTCCTGTCTCTCTCTCTTCTCTTCTCCTTTCCCTCCCTCTTTCCCTCCTCTTACTCCTTCCCCTCCCCTCTCTTCCTCCTCTCCTCCTCGCTCTCCCCCTTCTTCTTCTCTCTCTCCGTGCTGGAGTTTTGGAGGAACCCCGCTGACACCTTTGGCTCCGCTCTCCTCTCACTGGGCTGCGTTCACTGGACTCTTATTATTGCTTTTCCTTTTGGACTCTCTGCATCTCCCAAATCTCTGCATGCACTTTTCTCTCTTTTGCTCTGTTAACAAACTTTTCCACCCAAACACAAAACGCTCAAATTTCAAAAGATTTCATAAGAATACCACAAACAGGGTGATTGTAATGCAAGCTGCCATGAAACTAAAAAAGAGAAGCTAAGCAATCCAGACCCTTCTCTGCCTCCCCAATTGTTATCTTATCTGTTGTAGTGTTGTCACGATACTAACATTTCCAACTCGATTTCAATACTAATGAATATACTCGATACTTAATACCGATTCTGATACCACTCTTTATATAGACAATAGAATGTCATTTTCAATACTTTCTTTAATATTATCATGTGGCCTTATGTCTGTTTAATTCGTCTTTATCCAGATATATTCCATAGTGGTCCATGGGCGTATACCAGTCTATGTGTCTTATACTATATACTATACTATACCACACTATACTATTCAAAAAAGGTTTATTTCTGTCCTGTGAATATGACTGTTTTAGTATTGATACCTGCTCAAATGAATATCTTGTTTTGAGATAAGCTTTAGTCTTGATTAGGATGGATAGATAGATTTTTCTTATCTAACTATAGACCGCATAGTTGACAGAAAGGCCTGACAATTTCATACCATCTCTGCACTTCTGAGAAATGGATTAAGTGACTCTTTTAATAAAGATTAGACAGCGTGTGCGTCTGGGCAAGCCATGAGTTGGTCCACAAGCTGCACAATTTCTCATTATCTTGACGGCATAAGAGCACACTGATGTTTACAGGTCAAGTGTTTTGCCCATAAGCACAACAACAATATGCAGGTTTTGAACCACCTACCTCCTGTATGTGCTATTTGACAATATTGTGAGAATGATTCTAGTTGCTATATGTAAAATACAGGCAGTTTGTTGTTATAAACTAGTTGTAGTAGTACTTTTTATGTTGTGGTTTGAATATTGAGTAATGCAGCTTTAGAAAGAAAATCCTAAGGAAAATAATGATTTAAACCTGCCTAATTAAATTAAAAAGGAAAAAAAAATGAAAACTTTACTATTATTGCAATGTATTTGGTGGATTAGAAATATGAACTATTGCATTAAAGAGGTGGGGGATATGCCAAAAAAATTTATATTATGATTTTTACGAGCGATATCACGATTTTGATGTTTTTCATAATTCATGTAAACCTAGCATCTTTATATTGCCTGGTAGAGCTAACTAAAGGCATCTTCTTCTTCTGAAAGTTTACATGTTTTTGTAATTGGTTAAATTCAGCTGTCACTCACTCAGGGCATTACTGAGGCTGACCAATAGGAGGAGGGGGTGGGACAAGTATTTGAGCATAGAGCTTCTTTCAAGAGAAAATAAGGAATATGAATATTATTGCTGTATATTGTGTAGCCTTATTCTGACCGATATCTGAAAAGTCCACTCACTGCACCTCTCTCATCTCTTTTCCAGTCCTCCGTAATAATAACTAATAAGTCACTGCAGTTTATTTTGAAAAAGTCACCTGGCAGTAATTAGCAGTAATCCTTCAACCTGGCCTTGGACACTCGGTGATTTAGAGACTGTACCCCTTCACCTCTGCCCCCTGACCTTTGACCCCGGCTAATGCTTGTCTCCTGGCTCTGCAGCATGTTGGGTGTGACCGCGTGTTGGGGTCGGACGTAAGGGAGGATCGGTGTCGTGTGTGCGCCGGAGACGGCAGCAGCTGTGAGTCTGTGGAGGGGCTCTTCAACGACTCTCTGCCTGAAGGAGGTACTCAACCACGCACACACAAACACACGCACGCACATTCAAACACACAAACTCACACACATGCACACACGCACACACACACACACATACATGCACACACATAAACACACGCACATACACGCACACACACAAAAACACACACACTACCAGAAACTCTAAGGACCAGAATTGCTGTGGGTATTTCAACGCTAGGTTAATTTCACGAAATCATAGTTAAAGCCACAGTATGTACCTTTTTAGCCAAAACATAGACAATAAATGAAATAAAAGCCTGTTTTGTAGGTTTTTTTGGTTTGTTTTGGGGGTTTTTTTTGCACTGAAAAAATGTATAAAACCGGCATTCTTACTTGCATCTCCACAAATCTGACTCTTTGGAAAATGTTCTGAAGTATGGTTTTAACTTTCTGTTTCCATGGAATCATGCAGGTGACATGCCACCTTTAGAAAGTTACATACTGCACCTTTAACTTAATTATATTGATTTTACATTACATTATAAATCTTGACTAGTTTTTTTTGGGGGATTTTTTGGTTTATAATCTTACTTTCTGATTGGACAGATATTACATAAATTGAGCTGATTCCATTACTGTTACTGGTACCTAGAAACCATGATGTAAACAAAGGCCAAATCTTGTATAAATTGCACAATAGTTATGATTATACTAATAAAAATAAATGACAACACTTCATTTTGTCAAATAAATGAAGCCTATGATAAATAGTCATCTCGTACTAGCCCTCCAAACCAAGTAATAATCAAAAAACACGAACTCTGTCTCATGCACTTTGAATTTAAAATAAAATATTTGTACACAGAAAAAATAAAACTCTCCCCAAAATCTGAACTCCTCTGCAAAACACATGCTTCTACTGACAGAGTAGTTAATCACCATGTTGATTAAAAGCCCCAAGCTAATCATTGCAATCTGCAAACAATTTAATCATGATTCTATTCAAATTAAATTAATCTTATGGTCTTAGTGGGTAGTCTAAAGCTAAATCCACCTCAAGACCTTTAAATGAGCTCCAAAATTAATGGGGAAAGTAGAATGCAGTAATGCCTCTTTTAGCAGTAATAGTTCTGTGTTAGTGCTCATAATTGGCTTACCGTACTTTGAAGACTTGTATGTAACTTTATTGTTCTGAAGTCTGAACAGTGCATAAGTCTTGTTTGGCTTGTCTCTGGAGTTAGGGCAGCCCAAACATTTAAGTGTATCATGTAATTATACTTTCTCATGCAAACTCCCACTGAGCAGCTAATGTCTGAAACCTGAAGGCGCTCAGCACAATAGCTTCTTTCAGCAGCCATCATTTGTAAAGAATTCACTAGAATAACAGATAAATGCTTTTGTGAAGTGATGGGGGCGCAGGTATAGATGTAGTAACACTAATGCTAATGCACCTAATATATCAAAATAACAAACTTTGCAGACATAGACACCAATGATGCCAATTAGGGCTGGGCAATAGGGTTGTCAAAAGTATGTCAAAAAATAATCGCCCATGGACCACTATGAACCTACCTGAATGACTGAGGGATTACACAGATATAAAAACACATGGGAATATAAAAGAAAGTAGCATGATTCAAAATCGAGTTTGAAATAATGCCATTGGTTAGGCAAGTAGTCGAATTTTAACTGAGATTCAGTCATGTCTAATCATTATTATTTTAATGCATCCTATTATTTGTATTTGATCATAGTTTTATATTTACTATTCTCATTCATTGTTTTACATTGCATCATACAGCCAAGTATGTAAGTAATCAAGTCTGTAGTTTGTAATTTTGTTCACTGACAATGGCAATAAAACATTTCCTGAGTCTGAGTCAACCCTCTGTCAGTAAAGGCATGTGTTTCTGAGCAGACTCTAGAGAAAGTAATTTGGTATTTTAGAGTTAGATGGCCATATATATATATATATATCTATATCTATATCACATATATATATATATATACACATATATACATATATATATAATATATATATATATATATATATATATATATATATATATACATACATACATACATACATACATATACATACATACATACATACATACATACATACATACATACATACATACATACACGCATACACACACACAGATATATGCTACATGAGTGTCCTTGCAGTTGCAATAGTAAAGGTTTCAGCTCTTCTGGTGAGGATCAGACGTTTTAAAACAGGACAGAGGCACTTGTGGGATTTAGAAAATATAAAAAGCCTGTATTCAATCATGGCTAATTTTATAAAGAAAACGCCAAAACATTAGGGCCTTACTGGACCTTCATCAGGACATAGAATAAACATAATGCAGTTGTATTATTATATGCTGACCACATCATCACCACACTGACCACACTGACCACACTCACCACACTGATCATACTGATCACACTCAAGGTTTCAGCTCTTCTAAACACATCACCGTTGACTCATCACACTGACCACACTCACCACACTGACCATTGACCAAAATACCACACTGACCACACTGACCACACTGACCACACTCACCACACTGACCACACTCACCAAACTCACCACACTCACCACACTCACCATACACCACACTCACCGCATAAACCATACTGACCACACTCATTATATACTGACCACACTCACCACACTCACCACACTGACCACACTGACCACACTGACCACACTGACCACACTGACCACACTGACCACACTGACCGCACTCACCACACTGACCACACTCACCACCCTGACCACACTCACCACACTCACCACCCTGACCACACTCACCCACCCTGACCACACTCACCACACTCACCACCCTGACCACACTCACCACACTCACCACCCTGACCACACTCACCACACTCACTACCCTGACCACACAGACCACACTCACCACCCTGACCACACTCACCACACTCACCACCCTGACCACACTCACCATACTCACCACACTCACCACACTCACCGCACTGACCACACTCACCACACTCACCACCCTGACCACACTCACCACACTCACCACCCTGACCACACTCACCACACTCACCACCCTGACCACACTCACCACACTCACCACACTCACCACACTGACCACACTGACCACACTCACCACACTGCTTTGTTAACCCTGTCTCAAATTCCCTCAGAATGCTTTGAACAGCTTTGTCAACGTTTCCTTTGAATGCTTTTTGTAAGAGGAGCTGTCTGATGTTTATTTCATGCTTTTCTTCAAACAACAGCTGGATAAATATATCTATCATGTTGACAAAATTATATTGTCAAAGGAGTAATTTAATAAACCAATAGTTATTTTATTAGAAACTGAAACCATTTAAGTGATGTATAACAGCTGTCCATCAACAAGCACTATTTTCAATTTTTGGGAATTATTTTGAATGAATTATCTTGTTCAGGTCAGATCTGTGGGGAGGCAAGCCCACTCACACCAAGCATGTTTTTTAAACAATCTGGAGCATTCCAGGCAAAGCAGCAACATCTCCATGGAGACAAGTCGGTGGTGGACCTTCCACTGAAACGTTACATAGGGCAGCTTACATTTGTTTTTTATTCAGTTGTAATTAAGCATTGATTTCTACTTTCATCGTATATTGTCATTGTTGAGTTATGCCTCACATCTAAGAAAGTCCTTGTTAAAAACAGAATAATGTTACAAAAAGATAAAAATAATAAGCTGGCCTGCCTACATAAAGAGGAAAAATGTCCAGGGCCAAAACAGCTGGAGTGAATGAAGTCTGGCACAGGTCTGTGTCTGGAGGCCCTCTGCTCAGGAATGCATCTGGAATCTGCCGAGTGAGCTGGACGTCCCATAGACTTACACTGGCTTACATAGAGTTACATAGACTTACAGTGAGTTACACGGAGTTATACAGAGTTACACACTCGGGCTGCTGCAACTAATGATTATTTTAGTAGTCAACTAATCAGCGATTATATTTTCAATAAGTCGGCCATCAAACAATTATTTCTATTGTACAATGAGACTTTTAAAATACATTATCAACCAAATATCGGTTCAACAAATACAATGACTGAAGGCTTTTAGATAGAATAATTATGTATAAAGTTAATTATTGATGAAAACCTGAAATTGTTTTTTTTTTCTTTTGACATTTTGATTTAATGCTGGTGTCGATTATAATTATCAAAATACGACTACAACAACAAATATTGTTTATAGTCATTGCAGCCCTATTACAGACAGTTGCACAGATACACAGCACTGATGCAACACTCCTGCTGCTCTGTCAATTCATTTGTGTGGGAAGGTATTTATCACTTTATGGGAACTAACATCTGTACAAACACTCAATTCACGGGGACCTGTCGCCCTAATCAGGTCCCCATAAAGTAAATCTTTTTTTATTTGATCAACAACATGAACCTAACCCAAACCCTAAACCCAACCCTTAAAGTTAAGCTACAGCTATTAATAGGTTAATAGGGTATTTTTATTTTGAGTCAACACGGAAGTAAGCTCCAAAAGCAGCACTCTGATTGGCTGCACTTTATAGGTCCACCCCAGTTTCACTTTGCCATCTGAAAAAAGCTGTTCTAAAGACATACACACGTCCGAAAACGAATGCATGTGGAAATTGAGAATGTCCTAAAGGGTTTGTAACAGTTAGGGATGAGTTAGACAGATTTAAATACTAAGTTTTAACAGTTTCCAGGAAATGAATGTAAGTTAGTTTGAGTTCATAATAATTTCCAGGAGGTGCTGTGCTGTGGTGACCCAATATCCTGCTCTGCGGCTGTAGTTTTTTTTAACTTTAGAAACTCAACAATCCACACTTATCTGTATATTTGCTGGCCTTAATCTTCCTGGAGACCCGGCAGGTGCTATGGTGGAACGCGCAGCAATGAGGCTGTTGGCTGCACTTTAGCTTTTGCTCTGGGTGGCTGACAAACTTCTTTCCTTAAGTGTTCCCCAGACCTCTTTGCCTTCAGGGAGCAACAAGCTACACCTTGCCAGTAGTAGGGACATTTTTTTGGCATTGCAAGATATGGTGGGTACCATCCCAAGCAAACTGCCCAAGGAGTTAAGGAAACCCACATTGAGTGGGACTACCAGGCGGCGGAGAAAGCAAGGCAGATGCGTGAGGCACTGGCTCCGTCTCCTGATATTATCCTATGTAATGTTCGGTCTTTGACAAATAAGATGGACGAGTTACGTCTTATCAGTCGTCATTATTATAAGTCATCATTGTTGCATGTGGATGATTTTTCTTGTGTCTGCGCGGATAGGGCTACATCTTTGATGAAATCTAAAAGTGGGGGAATTTGTGTTTATATTGAAAATGACTGATGCAAGCAAGTTACTGGGAAATGTCATGTAGTCCTGATTTGGAAGTAATCCATTTGTCTATGTGTCCCTTCTATCTACCAAGGGAATTTGGCAATGTCGCCATCGGCTGTGTAGCACCAATCCCAGCAAGAATGTAGCAGAAACCCTAAGTAGTCTTTCAAGATGTGTTCATAAACAACTTCAGCACGCATTGGAGGCACCTCAGTCATTGTCATCTAGAACTTGCACTTCATGGTTTTTATCAGTACACCCATAAGGATAAAGATCTAGATAAATGCTACGGCAACATAAAACATGCTGACAGGGCCACCCCTCGCAAACCACACCACTGTCCACTTTATGCCCACTTATAAAACGGTGCTCAAGGCATCAAAACCACAAGACAGTGTTGTAGTGGTCTGAGGACAGTGTGGAAACTTTGAGGGGCTTCTTCTTTTGTACTGACTGGAGTATTTTCCAGTTAAGATTTAAACGAGGCCACACAGGCAATGGCAGACTATATCAACTTTTGTGTTGACACACTTTTGTGTTCTTGACAGTTTTGTGTTCTTAGGGACATCACAGTTGTCCCTAAGAAGACCATTCCGCACTTCCCAAATAACAAGCCGTACAAAACCTCACACCCCAGAAAGAAGTAAATAAAATGCTTAAACAGGCAAGAGAAAAGTACAGGGGTTACTTAAAGGGAGTTTTTAAGTCCCATGACAATAAAAAGATGTGGGACTCAATGAAAAAAAATTACCCACATGGTACCAGGGCAAGACACAGCTGATAACTATCAATGATGAGGAATGAGCTAATGATCTTAATGACTTCTTTTTAAGATTTAATGAGCAAAATGATTGTGATACTCTTACATTTAATTGTGATGATTTTGAACACAGTGATGGCTTTCATACTGTTTTGCAAGGCATACAGTCTACTTTTAGCAAAGTCTGTCCTAAAAAGTCTGCTGGTCCAGATGGGTTGTCTGCTTTTTTAATCTGGAGCTCTGCACAGGAATTGTCTGAGGCCTGGTACTCAATCTTTCACTCTTCTATTGAAAATTGTACTGTTCCTGATCTTTCAAAGTCAATAATAATACCAATTCTGACATCATACCCAGGCTCAAATAAGGACTATAGATCTGTAGCACTAATAAGTGAAATGTTTTGAAAAGATAATGGTCAACAGACTAAAATATGAAGTTTCTCCTTATCTTGACCCTTTGCCGTTTGCGTACAGACAGGTCCTTAGTACAGCAGACACAATCATTAGTTTGTCGCACCTGATCTGTAAACATCTGGAATCTCCAGAGACTCATGCAAGGGTCTTATTTGCATTTGACACTTTTTGACTTGAATGTAACCACTGCACTTGTGAAATGGTTTTACTCCCTTTTAACAAATAGATCGCAACAACTGAGGGTTAAAAGTACTTTATCCAAGGCCAAAAACTGTAGTACAGGTAGTCCATAATGTCCAGCAAGTTCGCCTGTTTTGTTCACTCTGTCTACAAATGAATGCCAGAACAGTCAGCCAGGCAACAGAATCATTATATTCTCAAATGACATGATAATGATGAGCCTTCTTAACAATGGTGTTTGTATCTCCACCTACCATAAAGAGATAAGCTCTTTTCTGCTTGGTGCAATGAGCATCACTTAACTCTTAATGTGAACAAAACTAAGGAGATGGTGTCTGAGCCCCGAGTGCTGCAAACTCATGATCCTGTTGTCATTGAGGGTAGAAGAGACAAATTGAGTAGGTTGCATCTTTTAAATATGTTGGTGTATATATCAACACCTTGTTCAAATGAAATGTATATGTTGATTTTCTTTGTTCCAAGAGGCTTTTTAAGGAGACTAAGGCTATTTGGTGTGAGCATCATCAACATGAGATCATGACCTGTTTTTATAATGCTGTCCTAGAGAGTCTTATACGCTACAGTATGGCTCAGTATGGTTCACTTCTATAAAATGTTCAATGTAAAACTAAACTTGAAAAGCTGGTAACTAAGGCTGAAGGTAAAGGCAGAAAACTTTCTCTTCAGGACATTTTTCAAAACTGTGCTTGCTCAGGCCAGACGAGTTGTCGGGAACCCCTCCCACCTGTTGCGTGGTGAATATCCTTCCATCAGGCAGGCGTTATCGAGCACATAACTTTAAGAGTATAAACAATTGCTTGGGCCAATTTCTGTTGCCTTCTTGAATAAATCTGTTTAAGAGAGATGCACTTAAGTCACTTGAATCTCCAGTGCGCTTCAGCATCTGTGAATTTAATGTGTTGAATTTATGGTTATTAATTATGTTTGTGAAATGGGGCTGGTGCAGTGAATCGGACACTTTCTGGTTGTGCAGTGCACAAAATGTACAATGAACATGAATAATGGTCATTCATTTGTCTTCTTTTTGATGAGCTCTGTTGTCTGTACTGTGATGTGATGTGTGAGTGTAACTGAGTGTAACTGTGTTTTAAACTGCAGGCAGTGAGCCCAAGACAAATGTCCCTTTGGGGACAGTAAAGTTTATCTTATTTTATCTTTAGATTGTTTATTTATCAGGGACAATGTATGTCATTATTTTTTATTGTATTATATTGATTATTTCCACCTTCTGTCCCCTCAGTCATTCAAAACATAGATTATTCAATATGAGTCGCCACACCCAAACACTATGTACATGTGTACAGTTCATGTTCCTGCAAGTCACTGCAATGTTCCTAAAAAGCATGTAAACCTAACGTGTGTGTGTTACAGGATACGAGGAGGTGGTCCGAATTCCCAAAGGATCTGTCTTCATTCACATCCAGGAGCTCAATATCTCCCTCAACTACTGGGTAAGCACTAACCACACTTGCACTGGGCTGTGTCTAATGTTTTCTTTGGAAGGTAACACAATATTGATCATAGATAATTATAAGTGTGTTCAGGGCACACCAGAGTTAAGCCTCTCATATGTTTAAGGCCTAGTGTAGGATAAAGAGTTCATGTAAGCTCACCCAGTCACCCAGTGTAGAGAGAGGCACTCACAATTAGCAAATTAGAAAGGCTACAGTTATTGAAGTCCCATAATTACCTCCATAAAAAGCTAAATTGTTGTTGTTGTTTTAAAGTGTACATTATGTAGTTATTTATTCGTATTTGTCTGTTTTATATCTGTGTTTTTTTAAATGTCTGTTGTGTACTGCACTCTGGTCAACATTGTTGTTTTTAAAGTGCAATAGAAATAAAGTTGGATTGGATTGAATTGGATAAATATCCAGTCTTATTCTGCATAAAAGCTGTTAACCCTGTAGTTTAGATCTGTATAAAAATATTCTGAAATGTGACTTGTGTTAGTTTGTCAGGTCGCATTTCAGTCTTTTTGTTAACTTTGGACAGATTTCTATCATAAAAAAAATAATCGCAAATCTAATTCTCAATTGTAATGCTTGTCAGAAAAAATTTAATTAGATGCTTTCCCCAAATCATTCAGGTCTGATGTCGTGCAGGCTGACCAAGATAGTTTTACACAGGGCCCAGAATTTAGTTTTAGTTTGATAAATACAGTAGACCTTTACAAAACATTGAAGTTTTTTGAGCTTTGTTCCATTTTATCATGTTAATCCCTCATCAAAAACATGCCTGAAGAGGTATTAGATGTCATCCACGCATGTTTGAGTAATCCAGTGATCTCTCCTCTGCCCTATTCAAACCCACCTTATGGTTAGCAGTACAACTTTATGCAACACTTAAAACCTACGTCACCCATGCTCCCACAATTGTCCATAAATATACAAACTCATGATGCAAAACAATACTACACTAAAACTTCACAAACCTGATGCAATGTGCAGTAGTTTCATAAGTGGGATACATGTTAGTTGTGTTATCGCTCTGAAGGGGGAGGAAAATGTTTTTAATAGGTTAGGTAATACATGATTTAAATATCTTATTTATATGTATATATATATATATATATATATATATATATATATATATATATATATATATATATATATATATATATATATATATATATATATATATATATATATATATATATATATATATATATATATATATATATATATATATATATATATATATATATATATATATATATATATATATATAAGATGCATAAGATTAATACCATCAGTTACACTTTACCGTGCAGTCTCATTGTTCTTGTCCTCTGTCCCAGTGCTGAAGAGTAAAAGTGATGTGTTCTTCATCAATGGAAAGCAAGGCATCGACACACCGCGGAGATTTGACATTGCAGGCACCACCTTTCACTACAGACGCCCCACCGACGGACTGAAACACTGGAGGCACTCGGACCCACCAATATCACCCTGGTCGTCATGGTAACGCCATTAGCTGAGGCAACACTAAATTAAATGATAAACAATAATAGTGATTCTTCAGGTCACAATATAATTACAAAAACTAGAAAATAATCAATGTTAGAATTTTAGAAAGCAAAAATAAGTCATCTCAATTCAGTCTATAGTACAAAAAAGTTCATTTAAAGCCACATTGTGTAACTTTCTGGAGGTGGCACATCAACAGCATAATTCCATGGGATTGGGAAATTAAAACAATACTTCCTATCTTCATGGAACATTCTTCATGGAGATGGATAAGTTAATGCTATACTCTGGAAGATTTTAGCCAAATTAACATTACTGTGGAAACAAGCAGGAGGAGGCCCTCCACAAGGCTAAATAAAAGTCAGGTTTGTGGAGATACAAGCCCACTCATTTTCATGTAATAAAACATCCAAAACAAACAAAACTAAGCTTTTATTTTAGTTTATATATTTACTTGTAAGTTACATGGTGAGGCTTTTAGTTTAAGATGGTTTTATGTACCTGTTTACATCACATTAACTTTACTTTATGATTCAGACAGTTTGATTTAATCGCTCAGGTGCTGGTGAGGGAGGAGAACCCGGGGATCCATTACAGGTTCAACCCACCCATAAATCGTGAGCCTCTGAGTGGGTACGCCTGGCACTACACCACCTGGTCTCGCTGTTCAGCCCTCTGTGCTGGAGGTACACACATTACTCTGTACTATATTCAGGCACTATTACTACTACTATTACACATATGCATGTACAGGTACTTGGCTAAAAATTGTAATTGTAACATCTGGAGCCATGACTAAGACATTAAGACCAAGACACAACATTAATAATCAAATATACAGTTTTTTGACAGTTTAGGCTTACACTTTTTACATTGTGTCCTCATTTAGGTTTCCAGCTGCAGCAGGTGGTGTGTAGGAAGCAGACCGACCACTCAGTCGTCAACAACCACTTCTGTGACAAGAAAAGTCGACCCAAAGAAAAGAGAAGGCAATGCAACACTGAGCCCTGCTCTCCAACGTAAGAACCAAGTCCACTGCTGTGTTCTGTTTACTTACTAGGTTCTGAGCATGTTACCCTCAAATTGCATCCACTGCAAACATATACACAAATAAATAAATACTGCACATGTTGCTTAATGGCTGTTTCATTAGTTTTTCATGGTGCATTCCCACTTATGCCATCAGATGGCGTGTTACGTTATTAATATTTGCCTAATTGTTTATTTTATACTGTGCCAACAGAGCGCCACTTCAAAACATGGACTTTGGTTTTCATTCTCAAAATAAGAATTTTACTTTAGCTTAAGTTTGTCTAGCTGTGCGTGTGAAGTATTGTTTTTGTAAATTATTTTCATTTTCAAAGTCAGTAACAATAAATGCATGATATGTGCACTTTAATATAACTTTATTTAAAAAGTTGTGAATGAGACACAATAAACTGCATATGTGTTTAGCTGGTGGACAGGTGAGTGGTCGGAGTGCAGTCGCAGCTGTAATGGGGGCCTGAGGTCTCGGGAGGTTCTGTGTAAAAGGAGGATCTCTGTGTCTGAGGAAAAGGTCCTGGACGACTCTGCCTGTACCCCCCCACGGCCGCCCCTCACAGAGCCCTGCAGTAACCACAGCTGCCCCCCCGAGTGGCTGGCCCTGGACTGGTCTGAGGTAACCATGCACTCATGCTTTGTCCTGGTTTAGTCTTTGTTTAAATTGCTACAGTGACATCACGCTGGGGGTATTCTCCTTTTATGTCTATGGCCGGAATATTTGGCACTTACCATGGTGACACATTAGCAAACACTGCCAAAAAGTTTTAAGATGATATGAAAACTCAAGGAAAATTATAAAATGGATTTAAACAACAGAGCTTGTGACCAAAACAATAACATAATTTCAGAGGGAGAGCATGGGTCTATATAACTCTATGGGAGATTCATTGTTTTTTTTTTTTTTTTTTGTTTTTTTAAATATAATTATCAAAACTTATGAGCTACAAATGTTGCACGTTATCATTATTGTTTGGGATTAGCTTGACAAACTTGCCTTATTAGTCTTAAGTCATTTCATTAGTCTTAAGTCATGTTGGAGTTGAATGCTGGCGCCACTTTCTGAAGCTACTGTGAACATAGCATTTGCCTTTTGTTACTTTATGTTGCCACAGAAGTTGAACTTTGTGTCAGTTTTTGTTTCACGTAGATAGGCCCAGTAATTACAGAGATATTAACGATAAGCCAGGTCTGCAACAAATCTGCAATCGAACAGTTAAAGAGCAAATTGCACCATAGTTTTCTGACCTGCTGCCCAGCTCAGTACTAAACTAAAGGGAATGCTCTGTTGTCATGTGAAGGCTACCTATTTATGTTCTGTATGGAGTTAAACTGCTTTGAAAATAATGTCACTAACTCAAGCAGCGTATTTGATAAACAGATGTAACCCATCACATGTTTTGTACTCTCTGCTCAATTTCACAAAATCTGTTGGGATTTTATCAGTTCAACTCTTCAGTTTGTGTTTTGTGTCCAGATGAAGCAACAGTTGTTTTCTTTTCAGTTCAGAATCAAAACACAGTCCAGGAGTAAATAAAATGTCAGTTTAAACAAAGGCAGGACAGGAAGACATCAACAACCTGAGTGACCTGCTTCCATCAAAAACTCACATGCTGCCTGTTTTTAACACTGACCACGACGAGTTAAAGCTCCACTATGTAACTTTTCCTGTAAAGGTTGGCCTGTCACAATAATTACTATATCCACTTATCATTCAATATATGATAAAGAACAAATATCCTACCTTTTCTTGGCACTAGTAGGGAGTTTTTTGGAGTATTAAGCCTATTTGATAACATTTTAGCTAGTTTGTCAAATAATTAAAATCTATGGTACTTTATAAATACTAGAACAAACTTCTGAAGTGTTTAATTGGGCTATTTATGTATTACTGGCCAATTTTTTACAATATGGTTCACTTCAACAAAAGTTTACTGGACTAATCCTGCTTTTGAGTTATTGTGTCAGTGGTATAAAGTACTTCAAATTTAAATATTTTAAATTTTAACACTTTAAATACTATCATTTATTGGGATATTTTTCTTCACCAGTATATTGTATTTCAAAATTTGAGGATCCATCACCTGCTTGTCTCTTTTGAGATGCTATTACCTAACCTGGAAACTTCTACAATATGGCATTAAACTATCTAGTATCTCCATGGAGACAATCAGGTGACACCACTAGGGAACGTTAAAAGTGGATCTGCTGAATAAATACAAGAGAGATTAGTTTAAAGCCTTACTGTTGAACATTACTGGCACAACAATAACATCTCCATGGCAATATGCAAGTGGATAAAAAAGCTGCTTTAAGACAATAGAGATTTTGAATTGTGAAAAAGCTGATGATATGAAAATAGGCAAGAATCACTAGAAAATTGGACCTTGAAGGCTGAATATGAGCAGTTTATTTTTACATTGCGCTCTGTGGGAAAAATACTTTCTGGGCTGTATGGACTGGTCTCTAGTCTAACTCGTGAGGGGGCTAGCAATACTCTACCCCCCCATCACCACCAAAAAAGTTACACAGCACGACTCTAAGATGACCTCAAAGCTGCTACTCTACTGCCCTCTACAGACTTTTGTTCATATTGCCTCTGTGACCTCTCTGACCCTGTGTAATGTAATGTTTTTTTTTCTTTCTGTCTGTGTCCATATCTGCTCCTGTCTGCAGTGCACTCCCAGCTGTGGGCCCGGGTACAGGCACCGTGTGGTTCTGTGTAAGAATGGGGAGAGCGGAGACACCCTCCCAGAGTCTCACTGCCCCAAACAGGGACGCCCCACCTCTAGGGTGCGCTGTAACCTGCAGCGCTGCCCACCCCCACAGTGGATAACCGGGCCCTGGGGAGAGGTCATACACTCATGTTACCCTAATATTTTTACTAAATTGAATCACTCATAAACAGTTATCTTAAATTGTTGATTATTCTCATTATTTTACATACATTGGTGGGTGAAGTACTTAGTTTTGTTACTAAAAGTACAGATACATAGGTAAATAGTTTCTCAAGTAAAAGTATCACATAAAACTATTTAAGCACCTGTTTAAAAAACAAAAAATATACTTAAACAAAAAATAAGTATTTCACACAAGTGTTGTTAATTTGTTAAAGTGTTAAATGTAGTGATATTGATTAAAAAAAAATATGCGTCAAGCCAAGGCTTAAACTGAAAACCTTCAGTCAGGATATTACAACAAACATGGTAAAAAATAACCCTTCACATCATATGAAAAGTACTTTTTACTTTTCAGTCCAGTAAAAAAGTGTAGTGGAGTAGAAAGTACAGACACTGCTCTCAAATGTAGTGAAGTAAAAGTAAAAAGTACCTGCTTAAAATGTACTTAAACTTAATTTTTAGGTATCTGTACTGTACTTAAGTACTGTTATAGACAGTAAAAACTACCAGCAAAAACTTAGATTTTTTTTCATAGACAGTGGTTTTGTTTACATGCAAATGAAAAATCTGATTATAATCTGATTTCTGGACCTTGAAGATAATTTAAGTGACATGCAAACCACAAAGATGTATGTGAGTAATCATTGGGACCATGATCAGAAATAAATCAGGTCTAATAAGTTATAATATTATAACTCCAAAAATCTGATAATAATCTTTTTTTAGTGTGCGTGTAACCGCAACATTGTCTGATACATCTCCATTCTTTGAATATGTGACTTGCTTTAGGAAATGAAATTTGAATAACAAATAAAATATCAACATCACAAACATTTTTTATATATAATTTAAATCAGTTAATATTGCTTCAAAATGTCTCTATTAATATGCCTTAGTTCTTATCGTATCTGTTGGGACCTTTCTATACCTTATAATATAATTGAATTCTCTGTATAAGTTCATAGGTGAGGTATTTGTGTAGTGCTTTGCTAAGTGTATTCTTGTGTGTTGTGTATGTTTAAAGGTACAGTATGTACCTTTCTGGAGGTGTAAAGTCAAGTGCATGATTCAATGCTTAAACTATACATCAGGACATTTTCCATTAGGAATGATATATTGGGATTAGGTATGTTTTATGCCATACTGTGGAATATTATAACCAAAGAAACAGCATTTCTATAGAAACAAGTCCTCCTCTGTGCTAAATAAGAGTTGGGTTTGTGGAGAAACAAGCCTGCTCACAGTAAGGAAGCATGTGTTTGTACATTATTTAGTGTTAAAAAAAAATAAAATAATGTAGGCTAAAAAGTTACAAAAAAGTTATAGTGTGTTCTTGTGGGTTTTGTATGTTAAATGTGTTCCCGTTGTGTTTCTGTAGTGCTCTGCTAAGTGTGGCCTGGGTCAGGAGATGCGCTTGGTCCAGTGTCTCACTCACACTGGGCTCCCCTCTCACGAATGTTTGGATCTGCAGCGTCCGGCCTCTATGCAGCAGTGCAGGAGCAAGTGTGACCTCAGCCTGCCCATCACTGCAGACGACAACCCCGAAGGTAAACTGCTCTTTAATAATCAACTGTCACTAAATGTTGGACTGAATAATAAAAATCAAAGTTAGAATCTTGATATTTTATCTTTTTTTTTTTTTTTTTTCAAATGCACATATGAAACACACTTACCATATACAACACAAGAGATAGCATACACAACACACAACAGCACATTTAAAGACACAGTATGTAACTTTTTAGCCCAAAAATAGACATACTGTACATCTGATCATCTCTGTTTTTCCGTTGAACTGGACAATAAAAATACAGTTTTACTGTCGGTAATTCTGGACCTTAGTATGTGATGATGTCATAATATACAAAAGAAAATTCATACATGTTGAAAATTAGATGTTATTGGATTAATTGGACACCCCCTTCGGGAAGTGTTCCATGCATGTCCCACCGGGAGGAGCTCCTGGGAGAGACCCAGTACATGCTGGAGGGACTATGTCTCTCGGCTGGCCTGGGAACACCTTGGGGTCCCATCGGAGGAGCTGGTGTCTGAGGTGAGGACAGTCTGGAAGGTCCTGCTTAGACTGCGGCCCTCACGACCTGGCCCCAGATAAGCGGATGAAAATGGATGGATGTATGGATTTATATAAAGTATAAAGTACATAAAGTACTGTGCATTATTCAGTCACTTGACACTTGGTAGTGGTAAACTCCTATTGTAACTACAGCTGTCCTGTGGCAGACCGATGAAAGCAAGGCTGCCAATCCTCTGAACACTCACGCACACACCATTCATACCAGATCAGATTCGATGTTATTTGCACATACAAGTAAAAAAAACATTTGACAAATAGAAAACATAAATTTACTGTGCATGAGATCACAACAGTCCTATAACACCACCTCCCGTAAAACATGTTTCTAGCATAACAGACATGAACAGGCAAGTTGACTTACTTAATACTCAAATATTAAACATTTGTATGTATCAATATTTGTTTTAATTGTCTTTTAAAAGAGTCCAGTGTGTAAATGGACTTGAGCATAGAGGTTAAGTTATTCCAGAGATTAGACCCTCTGAACTTGAGTGTTCTTTGATTACTGGATGTTCTGCACAGTGTCTCATAGAACAGGTGTGAACATCTGAAGAACACATAAAAAAGTTTCACATACTAGTACATGAAGAGACATACAATGTATATTTACAATAAATATTGTCAGAATATTGTATTTTCTGAACAAAGGAGCAGATGGGACAATCTGCGTGAATAATTCATGATTCTTAAAAAATGTCCTTTGTATTAGTACAATCTTCTTGAGACATGTCTTACTAGGCAATGTTTAATTTATCAAATTTATTCAGTCACATCAAAAGATCTACATGAGTTCTTCTCATTTAAACATGATTCACTGTGATGTCTGTGTAATTCCTCAGTCGTGCAGGTGGGATCCATCACAAAATAAAACTGAATTGTTAGCTTTACAACAAACAGATGACACAATTCTCTTTTCTTTAGCAGTGGAATGTGATGTTAGAATGATGTGATGGCATCTGAAGGTTATGACTTGACTAAAGTGCATAAAACCTTTGAATCGCTTCTATTTTGTTGTTTGTTTTTTTCTTTCAGAGTGCAAAGATGTGAACACAGTGGCATACTGCCCCCTGGTGCTCAGGTTCAAGTTCTGCAGCCGGCCTTACTTCAGACAGATGTGCTGTAAAACGTGTCAGGGCCACTAACCTGAGACTCACTTCACTGAGGGAGTAAAACCTCGTCCACTCTGTGTGAGGGGGCGTGGTCACCGGGACAATGGGACTTCACACAGGCCATCCACAAACAGCAAGTGGACAGAGTCTGGAAGAGCTGCTATATTTAGGAATTAGTGAAAATATGAAACAATGACTTTTTCTGTAGTAATCATTGGTGCTACTATTTTATTTTGACTTTTAATATTTGGTGTTTATCGTTTAGTTATCGAATCTTTTTCACAATATCAGTGGACGTGGTATTGTATGAAGGGTTAGTTGTTACTTGATCACTTTTTATTCTATAGGTTAATATTATATTTACCAGTCCTCATTGTTATTTAGCTGAAGCCGTTTTGCACAAAGTGTAAGCCGTCAGAGGAATAAGTGTTAGTATTTGGTTTTGTTACGACATATTTGTTTTCCTTTTCCATTTCATGTCACAGAATCAGCAGTGTTCAGCATCTTTACAGTGAACTTTCTGTTTTATCACTTCATATATCACATATAACCTATCTGACCCCATTAACACCGAACAGCTCAGTTATATTCAGAATTTATATTAGTATTACATCATACTTCAACCGGTTCTTTATAGTGGTGCATTTAACAAAACTTTAACTCTCCTATTGTCTGGGATCCTGAATACACACTTCTCTAATACTTTATAAAGATGTGAGTCTTGTCATAAGTGCTTCTCCCCAAGTTCAGATGTACATGATTGACAGGTGGATTAGCCAATCAGGGACATGCATGGTCCAGCTGTATCAAAACAAATGATGGGGGCTAGACTGCTATCCCTCTGTATAAAAAAATACAGATATGTCATTGTGGAGAATCACTCCCCATTTTCAGCTGTAAAACTGCCTCTTTAATGGGAAAGGCATGTATACAGAAAAAGACAGAATATTAAAATCTCAACACAAACAAATAAGTCAATAAAAACATAAATAGTCATGATGAAACTACTATACCTTGCAATATATCCTCCCATTTTTAAGATAGATTTGCTCTATTAATCCTTTCCACTTAAGTGTATAATACCACCACTTTATAATACTACGTGAAAAATATTTCAGCTTCATTTGCGCTGATAGAGAACACGTTGAACTTTGTGTCAGTTTTTGTTTCATGTGTGTAGGCCCAGTCATTATAGAGATATTACTCATAAACTAGTTCAGCAAATCTGCACTCTGACAGTATGCTAATTCCACCACAGAATTCTGAGTTTTACACTAGTCTAGTATATCACATGCTTTACACATCTCATTCAAAACATTCTGTGTCTGAAGTGAAGTTTAACACTGTATTTTTAGACTTGCAGTGTTGGCAGTAGTTTCAGTCATGTCAGTCTGATTCACCATAAACCGTAAGCTGCTCTGTGCATTACGTCACACCGTTTCCTTGTTCTTCTTTTGGGAAAATATCTATAATAAATGTGTGTTTTGTGGTGCTTTGGGTGAAAGATGCACTATGTAACATTTCTGGTGGAGGTTCTGCCACCAGCTTGTCTCCATGGAGATTTTATTGCTTTGTCTGGAATGACCCCAGGTATGACGACCAGCAGGTGATGCCACTAGGCCAAGTTACAGGTCAGCTCTGTGAAGAGGTGACACAGCTCACAGTGAAGAATGCAGGTTTTTTGAATATTTTTGGGCAATAAAAACACATGTAATTCAATAAATGCAAGACAGATACGTTTAATGCCATAACAGCCATACTGTGTAACACTCCAGGCAAAGCAGTAACATCTCCATGGAGACAAGCAGATGGCGGACCCCCAACAGGAAAAGTTACATAGTGCCACTTTAAATGGTGCTATTTTGTTATGTGTACTGTGTTTCTGTTTGGTGGTTAGTCAAACTTGCCTTATAGTATTGTGTTTGTGGTGAGCAAATATATTTTACAGTCTATAGTCAAGAATCGTATAAAATATTGCCCTGTGTGGTCGTACAACTGAAATCCCAAGTCACAGGAAGTAGGCAGTCTCATTTGTTTCTAAGTTTTCCATCTGTCAAACATCTATCCAGGATCTGTACTGTATGTTGTCTAATATTGAATGAACCCATGTACATCTCTGTTATAGATATTATTAAATTAAATTATCCATTTTGTTTCTATTGCAGTCGCCTTCATTTTAAATGTGTTTTTTGACTGTGTTGATTTGACTTTCACGTTGAAATCTGTGCTTGTCCAGACAGGAAGTGATGTCACCGACGCTCTATTTATAAAAATGAAACGTTGGGGAAAGTTTGACAAACGTTTTCGTTCTTATATCCTCCATAGACATGTAGATTATTTTTAAATTTTGCAGTTAAAGTCAAATATACTTCCTGTGTCTTCATGAAATAAACGGTTTATTTCATGACCAATGCAAAAAAAAAAACAATGCTTCAAATGTTTCCAGAGAATATATTCAAAATCATATGAAATAACCTATTTGTTTATAATATACAAGTTATTCATTTTAAAGGATTTATATTACCTAAAACTGATTTGTGAGCTTTAATCCATATTAAGCTGTATTACCTCATCAAAAACATACCTGGAGTTGTGTTTTGTTTCATTCACACATGTTTGAGTAACACTTTATTTTTAGTCTACATCTCCAAACCTCAAAATGCTGTGTTCCACCTTGCGATGTCATGAATTTATTTATTTTATTTATTTATTTATTTCAGGGACACTGCACATTAATAAACATTTACATGTAAATGTGCCAGAATTAGCCCGAGGGCTATTTTTCATCTGTAGTCCCGGGCCAGATGTAAAAATGCCAACCTGTTGGAAGTAAAAATACAGTACAATAAAACAAGGTTATTATTTACACTCTAAAATCATACAACTCCATTCTAGTCATAAAATCACATTCAGCCACATACATTCATTTTCAGCCACAAACACAACATACCATTGTCTACATACATATGAAGTGGTAGTGGAGCACCTCCTCTATTACTGATCCAAAGTTTGGTTTTGCGATTCCTGCTCTCACAGATGAATGCTGCTGTTGTGTTCATGGACAAGACACTTAACCCACCTTGCCTCCAGTGTCTGTGTACACTGGTGTGTGAATGTGTGTGAGTGGGTGAGTGGTTCCTTGATGTAAAGCAGAGTGCCTTGAAGGTGGAAAACCACTATATAAAAGTCCATCCATCCTCTTTCTCCACTAATCCGGGGCCAAGTTACCGGGGAAGCAGTCTAACCAGGGATTCCCAGACTTCCTTCACCCAGACACTTCCTCCAGCTCCTCCGGTGGGTTCCCAAGACATTCCGAGATCAGCCGAGAGAAATTGTCCCTCCAGCGTGTCCTGGGTCTTTCCCAGGGCCACATCCCACCTCCCCAGGGAAGTGTCCAGGAGGCATCAAGAGGAGCCACCTCAGCTGGCTCCTCTCAGTGTGTAGGAGCAGCAGCTCTACTCTGAGCTCCTCCCGTATCACCAAGCTCCTCACCCTATTTCTAAGGGAGCACCCTGCCACCCTGAGGAGGAAACCCATTTCGGCCGCTTGTATCCGCGATCTTGTCCTTTCGGTCATTACCCAGAGCTCATGACCATAGGTGAGGGTAGGAACATAGATTGGCCGGTAAATTGAGAGCTTTGTATTTAGACTCAGCTCCTTCTTTACCAGCAACAGTCCGATACAGCAACCGCATCACTGCAGACGCTACACCAATCTTCCTGTCATTTTATGCTCCATTTTTCCCTCATTCGTGAACAAGACCTTGAGATACTTGAACTCCTCCACTTGAGGCAGCAACTCTCCACCCATTTACCACTTGCCTCTTTATTGTGCCTGTAGAGAAATTTGTCCTCTGCATTTGACAATTAACAAACAAGATATGTGAGCAAACATTTTTTGATTGTTTTTGTTTGTCACATGACTCTTTCTTATAAGTTTGCTATAAATAAAATATTTTACAATTAGATGAAGACTGTGTAGCCTTCTGATTTTGCTCACAAAGTATTGGAAAGTTGAGTCATTTGTAGCATTTAATCATATTCTTATCTGATCCGATTACCAAACAGAGCTCTCCTTCCTTCCTCAGTCAGTTTCAGTACCTTTGTATGAACTTTACTGTTATGGGCGTAAAGGAACACCTCCATAACCACAGTCAGGGTGGAGCCGGCTTAAACTCACCAACACACCATCATCTAGCAACCGGCAGCTGCTAATTGCCACTTTACTTCTGTGTCAACACTTTGTTCACAACACAAATCCAGTTTAGTGATTTGATTTGCTGACAGCTCTGTGTCATAACTTTGGACATGTCTGGAAAGCAGAAGTCGAATTGCGTGGCTTGGTACGTACACGTTTTTGAATACTTCTCGTTTCAATTTAGCTCTGTCGTTGAGTGGGTTTGAGGAAGTGCATTGTGAGAAGCTGTCTTGAGTCTCTGATAGGTGACAGGAGGCTGCTGCTGCTGCTGCTGCTGCTGCTGAGCCTCTCTCATCAGAATGCTGAGATTGTGAGCGTCAACTGGAATTTAGACATTTTCTGGGCCAAAGAAGAGGAAACAACTCCACCTTTGAACAATGGTATGGGACAAAACACACCTGAGCTGCCATATATATATTGTTCATATTGTCACTTATGTTTTCTGCTACACATATGGAACTTTTCTGATACATATTTTAGAAGTTGTTTCAAAATACTGGTTATCTTCTGTTGTCTTAAACTCAGACCAATAGGGTAAGGCATTAAGTTGTTCACTGCAGCCTAAACCCTTTCACTCATTACTGTTATTATTACTACTGCTGCTACTGCTATTACTACTACTACTACTACTACTACTACTACTACTACTACAAATACCACTACTACTAGTACTACTACTATAACAACAACAACAACAACAACTGCTACCATTTGCTCCTACTACTATTACCCCACTACTACAACTACTACTACGTCAGCAACTACCATGACTACTACTACAAGTACTGCAACGACTACTACTACTACTACTACTACTACTACTACTACTACTACTACTATTGCTACAACTACTTGGCTACTACAACTTCTACTAGGCTGCTACTACTACATTTCTGTGATCCAAGCTGGGAACCTGCCTTCCTATTAAGTATTAGTTATGGGACAGCATAAAAATGGAATCTCTGAATACAATCTTGCAAAAATAAAATAAAATAAATAAATAGTAGTAGTAGTGTAGTAGTAGAAGTAGAAGCAGTAGCAGCTGTTGTATTTGTTCCTGGACACACAACACATGTGTGTAACAATGTATTTGTAAATTTGCATATAAATTGTAGATTTGCATATAAATAGTCATATATCACCTATATGACCTTATATGGTATATATTATATTTTAATTTGAATGTGGTTTTGTCAGAGACCAAGCCCCCACACACCAATTTCCTCTTTTTAAGCATTGCCAAGAAATGATTCTTGTGCATCAGTTTGACAAATAAGTTACATTAAATTACTACTGCTTCTACTACTACTACTACTACTACTACTACTACTACTACTACTACTACTACTACTACTATTTCATCTGTAGTCCTTGCAAAGGACTACAGATGGAAAATAGCATTTTGCTAAATCTGGTGCAGCCATCTTTTTAATGTATCTGCACGTTGTCCTTCAAATAAATAAATAAATAAATGAATAAAATACTACTACTACTACTACTACTACTGCTACGACTGCTACTACAACTACTACGATTACTGTCACTACTACTACGGCTACTACTACTACAACTACTACCCCTGTCTTTAGAGCATGTCCCATTTTTCCATGGCAGGGCTAGTGTACAAAATGATATTCACAAAAAACATGATAATCACAAAAAAATCAAGACTCGTTGGGTGTTCTGACATTCATGGTTGTAACATGACTGCACTAATATTGCTTTTCCAGTCTCTCTGTGTCTGTTACAACTGATAAAAACTTAAAATCATATAGTTTGATCGCAGTTATTATCTATGAATTTAAAGGTACAATGTGTAATTTTGTGGAGGTAGCACATCGCCTGCATTATTCCATGGAAATGTAGAGTTAAAACGAAACTTTGGAACATTCTCCCTGGGGTTAGATATGTTGTATGTTATACTGTGGAAGATTATAGCCAAAGGAACAAAATTCCCATGGAAACAAGCCCTCCTCCATGCTAAAAGAGCCAGGTTTGTGGAGATGCAAGCCCACTCAGAGTAAGGATGCATGTTTTTCAATGCAACATAAACATGTAAAATGAAAATACAGGTTTTGATTTGATTTATTTTATTAAGGTAAGCAGTTATATACAGTGCCTTTAAATGTCCAACAAATTTGTAGTGGTCACTTTATATATTTTTTTAAAGCTGAAAATGAAGTACCTGTACATATTATCTTTTTTGCTGTGCAGTCATCCTGTTTGTATTTGTGCTAAATCAAATACAAAGTTCAGTCATATATGTGTGAAGAGAGGCCTTTGCATCAGCAGGAAACAGGCCCTATATGTGAAACGTTCTGCAGGTTTCACAATGGCTGCAAGTGAGGAGACAGAGGAGGAAGTGGACCTTGTATTCTGTCACAACACTTCCTCATCTCGTACTGTGCATCATCAGTGTCTGAAGATCACAGTGATGTCCAAACATTTTTAAATCTAGGGCCACACACTCAAACATGGATGAAACTGAGGATTACAAAAGAGGCTCAGTGAATCATTCAAATTGAGGTTTTATTGTTCAAAAGTATACTTCTGGCATTCTTATTGTGAGTGGGCACGCTTCTTCACAGATCTGAACTGTAACTTGGCCTTAGCTTCACTTTTTACAATTATTTAAACCAGCACTGTGTAACTTTCTCAAGGCGGCATGAAATATAAAGTTAAAAACATACAGGTTTGTGGAGATGCAAGCCCATTCTTAGTATGGATGCATGTTTTTCTAAATTAAAAAAAATGTGCTTTTATTTTAGCCTTTTTTTTTTTTGCTAAAAACTTGCACAGTATGTCAGTGGTGAAAGTTTGGACTTTGTCGTAGCATCATTCTCCTCTCCATTTGTTAGGGTACTGTTTACAAAAACATACATAAAAGATTGGAATAAGGTTTCTTAATGCAGAAACTTAAAAAAAAAAAGATCTATAAATGCATTCATAGCAAGTAACAGTATTTTTCTTGTGGGAAAGTATAATGAAGGCTTGATAAAATTGAGAGAAGTACTTGTTGTGGCTAGAACCGCAGTACTATTTTCGGACACCACCATTAGCTTTACCAACACTGATACGGAAGCTGTGAGCTAAAGGTGCACTATGGGACTTCACTTGTCTCCATGAAGATGTTATGACTTTGCCTGAATCAATCCACAGTATATACCACTGTTGATCTCCTTGGAGAAAAGAAATTGACACCAGAAGGCCAAGTTGCAGGTCCAACATGTGGAGAGGCAAGCCCGGTCACAGTGAGAAAACATTTCAAGATATTTTAGAGGAATGAACAGCTCTAACTGAATATGTGCAAGACAAGTTCAATGTCATGTTGGCACCTGAAAAGTTACATAGTGCACCTTTAATTTAATTGGAAACAGTTCAAAACCGTAAATAATAGCATGTTTAATTTTTTTGCTATGTTGTAAATCAGTTCATGTCAGAAATCTATTTTATAAGGTGATAAGAGTTAGGCTCAAGCAGCTGCACTCGCTGGGCCTTCCCGTTTTATGTGGTGACATTAAAACTTAAGGCTGCTACTCTTAAAGCCACAAACAACTCTTATGTAATTTATAGTTCTCTAGAACCACATGTTACTTTAATAAATGAACAAGTGTGGAAGTGCTCTCCAATTATATATAATGCATTCTAGGGCTGAAGTCCACAAAAAAAGATCTGTTGTGTCTTGCCAGTCAATTAATCGGCTAAAAATGGGACGCAGCAAAAGCTCTCAAAACTATTATTTATCTATGTATCTGACCCAAAATGTTCAAGCTAAAACAACTATTTATGGAGAAAAAAGTACTAAGAAACAATGTATTTATATAAAGACTAAGATACTGACTATTACTGGCTGCACTAGAACTGAAATGGGAAAAAAAGCTTTCAGTTATTTTACTTCCCAAAATGGAGTACATTTCAAGGACATGCAACACTGGAGACATTGATGCCACAAACTTTAATAATCTGGAGATAAACATTTATACTCACACCTGCACCTGGTAGAAGATAGATAAATGAAAGACACCATCAATCATTTATGAGAGTAAAGGACTAAAGACCTACAGCCCTTATGTGTTGTATATGAAGCTTGTGATCCTTTTGCAATTTTTACTCTAAAAATTAAAGATCAACCACTATGTTTTTTCCATGGCTGATCACTGTTGAGCTCTGCTGATGTTTAAAGAAAAACAAGGCCAGTTTTGATCATTTTCTTCAAAATATATGATGTGAAATGACTGTGAGCTCAGTTTCTGTCTAGGTGGTGTGCTGCTATACATGAGAGAGGTAAAATAAGCACAAGATACTATTTCCAGCTATGATTTTTGGACAACCACGGCCCTGTTTCAATGCAAAGTCTGGCAGTCAGCCCAAAACAAAATACTGACCTATACTGGAGATATATAAAGCCAATAGCTGATACATTAGCCGTGTGGTTCCAGCTTCCGCAGATAACTGCTGTCGTTGTGTCCTTGGGCAAAACATTTAACCCACCTCACCCCAGTGTCTGCGTATACTGGTGTATGAATGTGCGTGTGAATGGGTGAGTGGTTCCTTGATGTAAAGCGCTTTGAGTGGCTTGAAGGTGGAAAAGCGATGCATAAAGATGTGACCATTTACTCGGGATCATTTGTCAGGGTGCGTTCACACTTGCACACACACTAGAGATGAGACAACGAACAACGCTAATGATATAAGTTTTGCATAATAGTGATAACTGCCAAAAAATCGCCTTTATACTGTCTGACTGTGTGTATGGAGTATGGAGAACAGTCCTGCCGATTTCAAAGTCCACTCTGGATCCAGAAGTAAATTTTCCATTCATTTTTCTCATAAACTTTTAAAAAATTAAAATATTAAGAATTGAAAGGCATCACATAGGCTTACCAGCAACACACTAACCAGCTATGTGCCAACTAACATCCATAATGGTTGTTTTAAGTCCAAAAAGTGCATTAAAATGTAAGATTTGACTCAGGTTTATAAAGTCCCAGAAAAAACATTTCAAATAAAATTCTAGTGATCATTAGTTACCACAGAGATGATTCTCCCCAAGCAACTTTTAATTAATTTTTCTTCTTTTTTTTGTAAAGTCTATGGGGAAAATGAATGAGGAATTTACTTCCAGAACCAGGGTGGGAGTGGTCACTGTTGAGCTCCATAAAGCTCGTTATCCAGTCTATCATATTATTGTTAATCGTAATTATTTTGGTAATGTTAATTGTAACACAAAATTTCAATATCGTCCCATGCCCAGCACTCCGCATCAAAACTGGGACTAAATAAAGACCAGACCTTGTACCAAATCTGGACTAAATAAGAGCTAAACCAGGACTAGAACTGGTGTGAAAACAGTGTGAGTGCACTTATAGATTCTGGTGGTCTTTTGAGTGTAATTCCCCAAAACCACAGTGTGGCAAGTCTATGAAAGCTGTAGGTTTGGCCAAAACCACAAAACGTCCTTAATCCTGGCACAGAGACATAACACTGGCTATTTACATGCACAGGAAAATGAACATCATCAGATTATTCAAAGGTCAAGTAAACAGTTTCATCTGATATGAGTCATCTGAGTTCTTTGTAAAATGCACAAAATAATCTGGCAATAATGTAATAATAAAATTGTGAAAACATTCTATAAAAAGTTATGCACTCGAGTTGATCCTAGGCCGGTCACGATAACAAAATCTGAAGTGCGACATATTGGTGAAAAAAATATAGACAATAAACGAAATTCCAGTGACACAATAAAACTAAAGCAGAATTATTCCCAAAAAAGTCTGTATACTGTACTCTAAATGTACAGTAATGTTAAAAACATAAGCTGCAATAAATAAATAGCAGAATGAAACACTTTAGTCGTTATTTAGAATAGATAATTAGTCGTAGATGTAATTTATTCAACCCGCTAAAGCTCAAATCTCATCGCTCTACAGAAAAATAACAAAAAGTTCCCACTAGTATAAAGAAAAAGTACCAACAATAAATACTGCCCCCCCAAAAAATGATTGTTCCAGGTTTGATGTATTGAAAGATAAGTTGATTTAGTATTCATGGTGACAGGCCTAGTAGGTCCATTCATGACATATTCATGACTTACTTATGAGTCAGAACAAAATCTGAGAGACCTCAGTCATTTTCTTTGTGTTCTAGTCATTTTTAGTCATGCTTTGTATTTTGACGAAACAAATGCCTATTTATGCCCGTTTACTCTTGACGGGGATCAAATTGGTCATAAATGGGGATACCTGGGACATTTCTGGTATACAACTGAGACAAATGGCTCAAATCTGGGACTTTCCTGGGTAAATAGGGATGTCTGGTCACCCTAGAAACATAAAAATGAAAAAGAAAATGTTAAAGACTGAAATAGTTAACGTTTAATGTTGATGATCAGATTTCTTTTGTGCATGCAAAAACAGAAATAATAAGATTTTATGATTAGTTTATTAGATTATTCTAGTTATCTGGGCTCTCTATCAGCGCCTGCACATCTGATTGGTCAACTCAAGTCACATGACCTATAAACCTATTTAAAAGTTGGTAAAGAAAGATTTTACTTCATTACAACATCAAAAGGCTCCATATAAACCCAAAGCAAACTGCAAAAGGTAAGAAATGTGTAGGTAAAAATAAGTGTTTCCAAAAAGTTAACTTGGCACTTAGCTAGCATAACTACACCAGCTAATAGCATCATAACCTAGCATCATCTGTCACAGTTAGCTGCATGTTAGCATATCGCACAAACAGCTGTGACATATCTGGGCTAACTCTGTGTGCTATTTCCTAAAAGTGGCCGTTTTAAACATTACTTAACCTCAGCTTTAACCTGTTGCCGGGTAACTAGCCTTCACTTCCTGTAACTTCAAACCACAATAGTTTTATTCTGAATGGCTGGAGCAAAGGTGATAGAGAAGCAAAAAATTACAGTATTGTCCTGTTACTTTTTCAAATAATATTACAAATACAAAGTAGTGGTCCAAAACTGATCAGTGTAAAGGTATTTGGAGAAACTATTGCTCGAGTATCTGTATCTGTAACTGTAACTGGAAGTAACATCTGATATGTTATAATTTGAAGTGAATGTATGAATGACAAAACACAAATATTGCACAACAGCTGGTATTTTCAAAGTGTAGACCACAAAAATAAGAAACTAGGTCATATCTGAAGGAGCGGTGCAAGAAACGTAAATGTTCATCATTCATTTGATATTGTTAACTTAAAGTTTTTGTCACCTGTAGACTTGAGGGAAGAATAAACAAAAGTTTCACTCAAATAAGAGTACTGTTTGTCAGATATATACAGTAGTACACAAGCTGGAGTAACAGTATGGTGTCTGAACAAGAGAATATATATTTATTTTAAGTTACTCAAGTAAATATACAGACTGATGGAGTACTATCTACTTCTTACTAACCTTTATAAATGTTTTGGACAAGAGTAAATGTAACTCATCACTACTAGGCTGTGTATCCTTTAGTTGTTTGGTTTATTAATCCATCAATCAATGATTTTATTAGATGATACATTTTAAAATTTGGATTATAAACATCTTTATGTGCCACTTTTATGCTGTTCACACAAGGCAAGTTTTTTTTGTATAGCCAAATTCATACACAAAGTACTGTAATTCAAAGTGCTTTACAGAATAAGAAAGACATTAAAATCACAATACAACAAATCAAAACATAAATAGTCATCACAACATTAAAAGAGAAAGAGTTAAAAGAAAATACTGGTACTTTTCTGTGCACATATAAGTAGTCATTTTTGCAAGATCCTAATATTTTTTTTAAACCAGCGCCATGCCGCCTCCTCTTTTAGTCACAGATGTCTTTAACTGCTGTCCAACAAATTACAATTCTTGAAGAAACAAAGAAATGTAGAAAATGAGTGGATCAGTCGAAACTGCATCTTGTCATTTTCTTGTTGACACTGTTTACAACGGTTGAGCTGTTTAACCACCAAACAGTTTGACTGACCAGATCTGGAGACGCACAAATGTACAGTTGACTTCTTGTGTCGCACTCTGTACTTCACCATTTTCTTTCTTTTCTTTTTTTCCCAATTTTTTTTTCAGTTTTTTGTTTTGTTTTTGTTTTTTCAAGGTTTTTTTTTTTTTTAGTGAATTAGAGCATAGTGTTAACATTTCGTAAATTACATTTATCTGCATTTTGCAATTACATAATATCTCATAATTATCATCCTTAGATGGAGGTGCACTGCTGAATTTACTCTCCCTCATGAAAAAAAGTTCAGCCGTCCTTACACTCAACTACACAGGGAATCTCGCCTTTTTGCCTTTTACTTGTTAGTAACCCTAGATAGTGACTGTTCGCTAAATAGCAGGAAGTTCCACCCGTTTGACTGTACTCTCAGATGGGGGGCAAGAGTTTTCCCATTGATTACATTGTACTTTGCCATGAAATATTCAAAAGCTGAAAGCACAAATGTTGAAGCTGATCATTTCTATTAGTGGCTAGACCTATTAACTTGTGATATTACAACAAAAAATTGCATTTTAACAACATTCGTTTTAGCGACCTCCTCATCTGCATCAAATAGTATGGGCCTTTAGATGTTATGTTGTCATCTGAATCCCAGCAACAGGCCTAACCATTATCATGTCATCTGTGCTTCTAGGCCAAGTACCACTGGCAAAGTCAGAATGTGAAGCAGAGCGGGGTGGACGACATGGTGCTGCTGTCCAAGATCACAGAAGACGCCATCGTCGAGAACCTCAAGAAGAGATACATGGACGACTATATCTTTGTATCCTGCTGTTCAGAGGGAAACCATTGGCAGACACCAAAACTGTCATAGATCGTAATTCACCTAATTATCAACAAATTGCCTCGCAAATCCAGAATGATGATGATTTTTATGCAGCACTGAGTCTGGAATAAGGCACATCAAGCAACAAATAGGGTTGCCACAATATCAAATGTGAGGGTTACCATTAGCTAATATGTCAGCCACCTGCTTGTCTCCATGGAGATGTTATAGCTTTGCTGCAATGTTCCACAGTCTATCTTCCATTCTGATTTTTTTCAATTATAGTATATAGTTTAAATTTTTTTTTAATGCATGAAAATAATCCATTCTTGAGCAGGGTCACCTCTCCATAGATCTAAGCTGTAACTTAGCCTAGTGGCATTAACTGCTTGTCTCCATGGAGATACATACAATTAATGCCATACTGAGGAACATTTCAGTCAAAGCACTAATCAAATAGGTGGCACCAAACCCTCAATTCAACCTTTAACTAGTTTGAATAGAGGTGGCAATTAGTATTCCATAGTAGTAGTCTATAGTAATGCTCATATATTGCTGTGTTGTATTATTACCATGGCAACCAGTACAATCTCATCACCTCCGTGCCTATATTGCTTAATATTTTTAAAACTTTGATAACAAAGAAGCTTCATATAAGTACAGTCTCTCTATATAAATTCCTCTTCTTCCTCTTCTGCTAGTGGCACAACAGCTCACTTCCGTCTTTTAAAATACACAGGCCCAAATTTGGAGTTAGACAAATACTTGGTAAGACGCTGCAGCTGACATCTTTCTGCATTAACCACACTGACACAAATTTTACTATTAAAGGCCTTTAGCGACGCTGACTCAAAACAGCACTTGCTCTTAGTAAACAAATTCATTGCATTTTATTGGAATTGAGTTGAAACTAATGGTGTATTGGTTGTATTCCTAATATATGCATAGAATCGCAGAGACCATCAGGTAACTGCACCAGTTACAGGTCAGATCTGTGGATATTGATACTTTGTTCTGTACGTGTATGGCGCAATGTTCAGCAGTTACCACGGTGACACAATGCACACATTAGCAAACACAGCCAAACAAGTATTAAGATAGTTTGAAAACTCTAGAAAAAAAAAAGGATTTAAACAATACGTTTAAAGGAGCGTTTCAGGAGCCTGTGATCAGCAGTGCCTACAGTTAGCATCACACACCCAGGGAATGTTAATGACATCAGCTGTAAAATATCAATAGTCAAGCCTGCTCACAGTAAGAATGAACTTTAATTGAATAAGTACAACATGTCAAACCTTTCAGGCAAGACAAGTAGGTGGTGGACCCCCTACTTGAAAAGTTACACAGTGCACTTTTGAGAATTTGGCTTGCAATAGAATGCAGTTATGTAGGCTCAGTAGTAAAATCTTGAATGATTTGAGTTGGTCCTCTCCAACCACTTCTAGTTTGAACAATTTCTTCATTTACATGTAGCCTATTATTACATTGTACTGATGACACATAACAAAGAGGTGTAGGTAGAGTTTCCAGGGTAGGCTAGTTTACATTATATACATTACATTATATAAAAAGACACATACACTTTTTTTCCACTGTCAATTAAGATTGCCAAAATTATTGCAATTTGCGAATTGCCAAAATAAGAAGCAAGGGATGTTTTTGGACAATTTTTCATTACTTTCTTCAGTCAGAAGTTGAGATACAGTAAGATTACTATAGCTTTAAACAATTTGTGAAAAGCCAGATTATGATGTCATGTCTTTGGAAGCTTCTGATTGGTTTATTGACAATATTTGAGTTAATTAGAGATACACTTGTGGATGTATTTGAAGGCAATCCGTCCCTGTTTTCGATGCCACCGGTGCCGCCCTCTTCTCTCTTCTTACTTTGTGATACACGTAGGATTCATGGCAGGATTCATGGTAGGATTTGGCAGCGTCCCATAGCCATTTTTGCACAAATGAAAACAAATCTGCAGCTATCCATCAGAGGTCCCCATAACTTCACGGAACATAAAATTTTCGAACTCAGCTGACTTATTTTTTTTTTTAAGTTGTTTTAGATCAATACTTTAAAATGATAAAATTATAGCATGCATATCCACGGGTGTCATAGATTATAATTATATAGCAGGTTGATATTCTAACCAAGTGAGTGCTTGTTACCTGTGTTTTTCTAAATGACTTGCCTAAATGTTATTGGATATAGGTCTGGATATTAGACAGCTTTGATTTTCCAATTAATGCTTTGTTTTGATTTTGATACAAAGGCTAGTTAAATTTGATCATGTTTATTTGGTTGTTGTCTGGCTGCCTCCTTAACCTGCCTATTCAGACTTACATAGGCCCTGTGTTAATCTCAGTAAACCCATTCAAACAGATGCCCTACTTCACTGACCGAGAGATCGAGCTGTACCAAGGAGCTGTGAGTAAAACTTTATATTTTCGTCCTTTGACTTCTTATTAAATTATAATAACAAATGCTTACTCACTGTGTGTTTTTTCAAAGGCCCAGTATGAAAACCCTCCTCATATCTACGCACTGTCTGACTATATGTACAGAAACATGATGATTGATGGAGAAAACCAATGTGTTATTATAAGGTAGGTAACAAAAGGAGTAAGACAAAAATATCTATTCAGATAATTATTTACAAAGATTGGCTATGCTTTCAAATAAAGTTCCAGTTCCCATAGACAGTGTTGGGAAGGAACTAAATACAGTACTGAAAGTCAGAATAGTAATTAAAACTTTATTGAGGTACATTTCCTTTCATTTTGGTGTTATTCAAAATATATATATTAAAAAAAACTGTTACTTTCTCAAAATCACGACAGTGCTTGATCATTCACTTCAGCTGTCTCCATGGGTTCAAACCATAGACTGTATAAATGAGTGGACATTGCTAAACCGCTCGCCTCCACGTTCCAAATAGGAAGTGAGCATGGGTGGTATTCCAAATATGGAAGTCAGCCCTAAATTGGCACCTGAAACCTCTAGCCTCGATGAGCGTCATTTGACTGGAGCTGAATGCTACGGGTGACGTCACACTCCCTTAGTCCACGTCTTTATACAGTCTATGGTTCAAACTGGACTGTTTATAACTAACTCTTTTTGTCTCCAGTGGTGAAAGTGGTGCTGGTAAGACCGTGGCTGCCAAATATATTATGGGGTACATTTCCAAAGTATCAGGAGGTGGAGCCAAAGTGCAGGTGAGATTTAAAAGTGCATTGTGTAACTTTTGTGGTAGATGATTCAGCACTTGCTTGTCTCCATGGAGATGTGTTTGCGTTGACTACAATGTTCCACAGTATGACATTAAGGATGTCTTGATTTGTTCCTGTTTTTTGAGCTCAGTTCAGTCCTGTCTGATTGAGTTCAGTCCTGGTCTAGTCCAGGTTTAGCTCCAGTGTTTGACCCAGTTTAGTTTTGATTTTGATGTAGGCTATGCGCAAGTGTGAACACATCCCAAATCTATCTTGCTTTTATTCCATTACGGGTATAATTATTTCAGCCTCCACAGATCTGACCTATGACTTGGCCTGGTAGCATCACTTGCCTGTTTCCATGGTGATAAATATATTTAATGCCATACTGAGGAATTCTATGCAAGTTCATTTTTATTCATATTGTAGAACATTCCATATCATATTAGCAATGCCTCACATATTGCTGTGTTTTCCTGTATTTTATTTTTATATTTTCTGTTTGTGTAGCATGTAAAAGATATTATCCTCCAGTCCAATCCACTGCTGGAAGCCTTTGGAAATGCTAAAACTGTCCGCAACAACAACTCCAGTCGATTTGTAAGTTACTTCTATTAATACTTTGTGGTTCTATTAATACTTTGTGGTTGAGGATGTGTACTCAAGTATGATCACAGCTTTTTTTTATTATTTTTTTTTTTATTTTAGTAATTGAAATATTAATACATTTTTTTAAATTAACAAAACTAAAAGAACAAAAATCAACAAAAAACAGTGTGGTACATATTAAGTAAATTAACATATGAACACATTTAGACATTTAAACAGTTGTAGACATGTATAAAGGTTAGGTCAGTACTTCATCATTCACAACTTTGAGCTACTGCAACATATAAAAACTGTTTAAAATAAGAAATCGATTGATATGGGGTTTTTTCTGGCTTTATCACCACTAAAGTGCTCAAATAATTCATATATTCTTTAGGCAGCAGTTTGACCAAAACAAAATATCGGCCTGTGCTGGAAAGTTCAAATATATGCCTGTATCTCTATATTATAATATATATATATATATATATATATATATATATATATATATATGTGTGTGTATGTATATGTGTGTTGGTATATGTGTGTATTTTACAGATTACAAAAGGCTTTTATATATATATTTAGCTATTATATATATATATATATTAAGTACAATGTAATGACTTCTAATTCTTCACCATAAACGTTACTTTCATGTAATTACCTATTATTACATACAAACATGTACTGTAAAATAAATAAATACACCATATTACCATTGGATATTTTGAATGATTGAAAACTTCTACTTTTAACACAGGGTTTATCAGTTGCAATTATCTTTTCACACCTGCAAACCACAATGCATTTATTGAAACCCTGTGAAAATATATGGGTTCACGTGGCATCACAACATTCTCAGATACCGATAGTTTAAACTGAGCTGGAGACGGGTCAGAACTCTGCAGTCGAATTTGATGTTTAACTGTCAAATTGAAGGTTTGTTGACTTGGTTTATGGTTAATATCTCTGTAATTACTGGGCCTATCCTCATGAAAAAACTGGCACAAAGTTCAGTGTCTCCTCTGTCAGTGTAAATATTTCACAATAGCTTCAGGAAGGAGTGCCATTATTCAACCCCAAAGACTAAGCCATTATAAGATTGCACATTTGTGGCGCCACATCCGTGGACATTAGAGAGGCCCCACCCCTCCATCTTAAATTAGGATGATTAGATATATCATTGAATAGAGCTATCTTTTGCACACACAATAATATTTATGCTTGTTCATTTTTTTTTTCTTTCAGGGAAAATATTTTGAAATTCAGTTCAGCAGAGGAGGAGAACCTGACGGTGGGAAAATTTCAAACTTCTTGTTGGAAAAATCTCGAGTTGTGAGCCAAAATGAGAACGAGAGAAACTTCCACATCTATTATCAGGTCAGACAAAAGCTAGTGTGAGAAATCTCTACAGATCAACCATCTACCTACATATTATTTTAAGACACTGCAGGTGTATAGGAAGGAAATCACCTTTAGAGATCAATTTGAAACTTATTCTGTGGTTTACTTACCACAGAAACAAAGTAAGAAAAAATGTATTACAAGTTTTTCATCATGTAATGTTTTTATATATGAATATGACATGGTAGAGACATGCACAGCTGATAAAACGTTCTGAGTGCGTGCTGGGTCTAAAGACAAAACAGCTATTCTTTATGTATAAATAAGGCATTTCATGTGTAAAAATGGCCAAAATTTTGCATTTTTAACATGAATATTAAAAATCGATGGAGTCAGGTTTAAATTTCGTGCATCATTTTTTGACATATTACCTACAAAATTCTACAAAGGGAATTTTGGATATCCTTTCTTGTATTTGTGTAAACTAGATTTTACTAGAAATTGGCCTAAGAATTCAAATTTTACCTATTTTTTGAGTTACAACTTTATTAAATCGAGCTTACAGTTCTATATCAACAAATCCTTCTGTACTATTAAAATCTTGTTACAGTGTCCCCTATAAACCCAAGCTTTGAACCATGCTGTGTTTATATAAAAGTTTGCTGATGTTGAAAGTGGAAGTGACTACCACAAGTTTTGCTGTATCGACTTATCGTTCAATATATGAAAGCTGGATCAATATATTTTGTGTGTAAAGTTTCTTTGCAATTATCGGGAGATTTTTGTTATTTTTGTTGTAATGCAATAAGATTTGAGCTGCAGATTGTTGAACAGGTCACTATGGCTAAGTATTTCTTCATTCTTCCTTTATTTGGAGCTGCTCATGTCTTTTAATGATACTGTCTATTTTTAAAAATGTGCTGATCGGGATTATTCCGCCTTAAGGTTATTGTGTCACGGGCACAAAGTACTTTAAATATTATCATTTATCGCAGTATATATCTAGCAATATATCGTGCTTCAAAATGTGCAATAGTGACAGTCCTATGTCTTGCCTTTAAACATGTTTTGTGCTGTTTTCCTCTAGCTGCTAGAGGGCGCCAATGCACAACAGAAGGAAGGCTTGGGTATCATGACTCCAGACTATTACTACTACCTCAACCAGTCTGGCACATACAAAGTGGATGGGACCAATGACAGCAAAGACTTTCAGGAAACTATGGTACAAACAACACATTTTTACTCAAACAACTTGAACTTCTTAGTAAGTGTTAGTTAGTAAGTGTAGCTGAACACTTGGGCTGTACAGTTATTCAAATTCTAATTGAACTGAGATCCAAATGTTTGAAATCGTCAATGATCGGTAAAAGGACAGACCTGAGGGAATAAATACTCAAATAAAATACGACTACTGCTTTTTTTTTTACATAATACATTCCATGTTTTTAAAAAATCCATTTCACAAGTCTTTATTTAGTTCTTTTTCTTGAATACAGAGATTGCCTTGAATATACTGCAGTGTGGCATTAAATTTAGTACAAAGGATTTGATATTTAATACATTTGACCTAAGTGAAGCTGAAGTGATCCATCTAGAAATCAACTTGATAGTTGATAGACATAACTTATTTTTTTATTTTGAATGACTACATTTACTGACAGTTACAGTATTTCTTTAATGATTTAGTTGTTATCTATCTGAGTTCCTATTGATCTGATCCCTGAAGATTCTCCTGCTTCCTACCCTCTTCCCCAATGGCTTTAAAAGACCTTTCTTATGGCAGTTTTCTTGTAAAATCGTATAAACAAACATGGCTGTGTGGCTCTTTCTCTCTACAGTGTCACAGCTCAGCCTGAAGTCAAATCTATGTTTACTCTGTCCTGTGCATACCGCCTGTTTTGCATTTTTTTTTTTTTTTCCTCTCTGAAAAAACATTGTTCAAATGAAAACTAAGGCCTTTTGAGACCAGTACATTTCATTTCTCTTTGACTTGAGTATTTTGAGGTGCTTTACTCATTTTGTCTTGAGTCACACTTGGAGGTGACTCTCTACTTACCCTCAGCTGCCTTGGGACATATAACCATTTTGCATTTGAGAGATTTCTATTGACCAAATCATTCACAAAATATACAGTTGATACCTTACGAAAGATGACATGAAGAGATAGACTGATATATATATATTTTTCATGGGTGATGCTGATACTAATTGTTTTGCATCCAGGGCTTATCCAGTGGTTGATAAGCTCTGCTGATATTTTTGGGCCAATTTTTGTCAATTTTCAATTTTCCCCAAATTATGTAACTTAAATTAACTACAACCTTACCCAAAGCCCTTTTTTAGCATAAGCCTATAAGACCAGTTGTAGTGTAGATATTTCTTCACACTAAAGTGTTCAAATAAAGCTTTTACATGTATTCTTCTAGGCGGCAGATCTGCCAAAACAAAATATCGGCCTGTGCGCAAGATATAAGGCTGATTGCCAAAAAAAGGGCAAAGAGCAAATATCAGTCTGGTAAATCGGCCAAACTCTAATGACAAGGCACAAGTCAAATTAGGGCTGCAACATTCATCACAATCAAATTGAAACTGCACAGGCTTCTCTCAAATATTTAGCTAAAGGTACACTTTATTGCCCCTGTAAAGAAATGTGTCCACTGCATTTGACCCATGCCTCTGGGGTACTTGTACAGTGCCCAGGGCCTCATCCCAGATCTTGCTCTAAGCTTGGTCGGAACTGCTTTAGCTGGAGGATTTTACTTTTCTTAAAGGGCCCATATTTCATGATCTATTTCCTCATCACAAACTTGGAGTTGTGTTTTATTTCATTCACACGTTTAATACACAAACCCTGCATATTTAGGAGTTTTTCTCTCAGACAGAAAACACACTTTCACCTTGTGAGGTCATGTGGTACAGGAAGTGCTCCACTGTGTTTTTAAACTCCATACACGTTCACTAGAATCATTAGGATAATCTGAGTCTAGAATCTAGAATTGCCTGTCTCCACTGAACTAAAGGTGAAAGGTCGCTGTTAACTTGAAAACTACCTGTACATGACAAAACAAGGTGGAACAGAGTATTTACGCTTTGGAAATGTAGACAGAATAATAACAAAGTGTTACTCAAGCATGTGTGAAAACACAGCTCCAGGTATGTTTCTGAGGAGGTAACATTATAACATGGCTTCAAGCTCACAAGAGTCCATTTTGTGCAACATAATATAACTGAAACCTATTTAACTGTTGTGTTTTGTGTTTTTCCATGTAGGAGGCAATGCATGTTATTGGTATCCCCGTGCAGGTGCAGGCTCAGGTGCTGCAGATCGTGGCCGGGATCCTCCATTTGGGAAACATCAGCTTCATCGAGGCAGGAAACTATGGCCAAGTGGAGAGCACGGATTGTGAGCTCACACCCAACACCAACATCAAATACTTCAGATAACAGTGCCAATATTTACTCTAACACAAAGAGAGATCTGTCGCAATACACACACATTGAAAAAACTCTATTATCTTATTCTAAAGGGTTTGCCCATTTATTTAACTAAAGGTGGTGAACCCTCCACCAGAAAAGTTATAGTATATGGACTGAATCAAAATTGGAATTACGCTAAACCAGACCTATAGACCAGTGGCGCTCAAACTACCCACCAAAGAAAAGATTTGGCTTTCCGAGGACCACCAGATCTAAACCAAGTCTATAACAAGACTATTCCAGGTCTAATCTAGGGCTAAACCAGGTTTAAAAGTGGACTACATCATTTCTACTGTAGTTCTATTCAAGAAATTTCCTAAAAGTGGACAAAAGTAAATAAAAATGAACTTTACATTTGGCAAACCCAAAGACTGAACCAGGACAAGTTGCCTGCTCTGAAACCTCAAATGAACTGTAGAATAACTCCATATATGTTAGAGGTAGACCTATCCCGATAACAAATTTTGAAGTGTGATATATTGCTAGAGAAAATATAGATGATAAATGATAATATTGAAACTACAGTACTGCACTGACACAATAACTCCATAGCAGGATTATCTTATCTTATTATTATAAAAAAACATGAACTGCAATAATAAATAAACAAACTTTGTAAATAGTTTGTATTTATAATGAGTCATCGAAGTTATTTAATCATCTCTCTACAGCTCAAATCTAATCATAGATCAGGAAAAATAACAAAAAGTATTGAAGGATAAGTGGATATAGTAAATATTATGACAGGCCTAGTTAGAGGTCTACTGTAAGATGCAATGGAAATCTTGTAATTAAAGAGATTTCACGTGTCTCTTCACATACAGCTGTAAATTGGCTGTGTCTCTCCTGTGGGACATTTGAGTATAAGCCTAGTACTCCCCATAGACTCACTGCTAATTGATACTCTGCTGTTTGTCTAGTCTCGCTCTGGTTGCTTAGAGCTTCACTTCAGCTACTGAATATAATTCGTGTTTACCTTTACGTGGTCAGACTGTGCCTGTTCTTTTGAATGTATTTGTATCTGTTTATTAAGGTGGCAATGTATATTAAAAATGCAAAAATCAGTTGTGTATAGGTAAAGATGATCCACTACTGTCTGCCTCATCCAAATTCATGTATTTTTAGACAGTGGTAGAACTACTAAAAGTTTTTTTTAAGTAAAAGTACAGATACCGGAGAAAAAAATACTCAAGTAAAAGAACCATATAAAAAAATCTACTTGAGTTAAGTATTGAAGTACCAGTTTAAAAATGTGCAAATGTTCAAATGTAGTGATTTTGATAAAGATTTGTGCTGAAGCAGTTGAATCGATCTTTTTTTTTTTTTTTTTTTCAAAAGTATATCTGAAGTTGTGTTTTGTTTCATTCACACTTGTTTGAGTAACACTTTATTATTAGTCTGTCTACATCTCTGTTCCACCTTGTGATGTCATGAAGCAGTAGTCAACGGGTACCTTTTACCCCTAGTTCAGTAGAGATTTTCAGTTCCAGGGCTGAAATGATTCTAGTGAACGTGTATGGAGTTTAAAAACACAGTGAAGCACTTCCTGTGTTACTTCATGATGTCACAAGGTGGAACAGTGTTTTCTATCTGAAAGAAGAACTCAGGATTTATGGGTTAAACATGGGTGAATGAAAGAAAACACAACTCCAAGTATGTTTTTAATGAGGAAATAACATTACAACATAGATCAGAAAATAACATAATATGGGCCCTTTTAAACATATGCCTCTCTCAAGTCTATGAAATTAATCTGTCTATGGTTTGTAAACTTGACATTATAGGATTTTTTGTTTTTCCAGTGCTGGCTTTCCCAGCGTATCTTTTAGGCATAGACCCGAGCCGGCTCCAGGACAAACTGACCAGTCGAAAGATGGACTCCAAATGGGGAGGCAAGTCTGAGTCCATAAACGTGACCCTGAACCAGGAGCAGGCCACCTACACCCGGGACGCTCTGGCCAAAGCCCTCTACGCACGGCTGTTTGACTACCTCGTCGAGGTACTCCCGAATCTTATTTATGGAGTGAGAGTTACCATATAAGATTACTTTAAGCTTTCTTTGTTTTAGGCGATTAACAGAGCGATACAGAAGCCACATGAAGAGTTTAGTATTGGAGTTCTGGACATTTATGGTTTTGAGATCTTCAAGGTCAGTGTCGAGTCTCTCTTATATTAGTATCCATGGCTTAAGACTGCCATAGTTGTTTATAAAGTTGCTAGAGTAATTAATAAATAAAAATAGCAGTGGGTAATATTGACCAAAATAAATCCAAAAGTGTTTTTTTTTAAATCTCTATAACAATATTAAAGAAAACTAGATACTTTGGTGCCACAATCGCTATTTAATAATCTGGTAACTAACTTTATAGTCACACCTGCATATGTTTTTAATGTGATAAAAGTGCAAAAATATCATTGCATTGTTTGTATTATTTGCATATCTCCAACAATAATTTTCAATATCTTTTACATTGCCAAAAAATCCTTAAAATGGTGCCTATACCAGGACGTTAGCCATAGTATTACGTTGTGAGTCTTCACAGTGTAGAATGTACTTACTGACAATATTTTTTCTTCCATAATAGAAAAATGGCTTTGAGCAGTTCTGTATCAACTTTGTCAATGAAAAACTACAGCAAATCTTTATCGAGCTGACCCTGAAGGCTGAGCAGGTGATTTGTCATCATTGTAACATTTTTTTTTTAAATAAATGTAATCTGTTACAAGTATTTATTGCTTTTCATAGGAGGAGTATGTGCAAGAAGGAATCAAGTGGACTCCAATTGAGTATTTCAACAACAAAATAGTGTGTGACCTGATTGAAAACAAACTGGTAAGGTTTAGATAGACCCAGGGCTTCATAGGTCTGGCTGTCTGGTTGCTATAGCGATTTCACAACCTTTCATTCAAAGCTTATCTCTTGTGTGTATTTAGATTTGTATAATATTTGAGCTCAATACGATTTCTATTCAAAACCTAGCTACTGAAGGTTTCCATTCTTGTGGTACTAATTGGAGTTTAAGATAATGCTATAGAAAAAAAGTTTTAGTTTGGCTCTGTAAAACTGAATAGCATAACTTTGTTTCAGCTTTGAATTAGCTTATGTACAGACTCTTTAACGGCACTCAACCCACTAATAGGGTTGTCAAAACTATTGAAAATCAAAAATCAGATATTAATCGATACTAAATCTGAATCGAAATTATGTACTAATTTGAGCAGGTATCGATAGTAACAAGCTCACATTCACAGGACAGAAACATTTATCATCACTATTGAGCTCTATACAGGATTACTCAAACATAATAATAACAATAATAATTAATGTTATTTATAATGCACTTTACATTTGAGGAAAAAAGTGCTACAGTAAAAGAAAGACATGCATGATTATTCAAACTTTGAGGAATCTAATAATGAGGGAACACTTAGAACTTGAATTTAAGTTCATAGAAGTTGAACTTTATTTCCCCTTTAACTTCTCCTCCTTATCTCTTTGAAGAACCCCCCTGGTATCATGTCTGTTCTGGATGATGTTTGTGCGACGATGCACGCCAAAGGAGAGGGAGCTGACGGGACTCTTCTGCAGAAGCTCCAGGCGGCTGTGGGGACACATGAGCACTTTAACAGCTGGAACTCAGGTTTTGTCATCCACCACTACGCTGGGAAGGTATAGTATAAGTCTGCATCCAACCAATAGACTATACAATATATATAAATGGACATAGCTGACCCACTAGCTACTGTGTTCCAGATAGGAAGTGAGCAATTCACTTTCTATTGAAAAAACGTTGCCCCTCCCTCTGTAACTATAAGGTTATTTCCCTATTGTGTCTGTAAAGCAAGATATTAGCATTAATACACTCCCTTAGTCCACTTCTTTATACAGTCTATGATCCAACTAAGTAACACTGAACAGGTTTCAGTGTAGTGGTGGAGGAGTTGCCAAACAAATACCACTATTTTGTAGAGTTTGTAGATTCAGAAAAATGTAGTATCATTATAAAAATGAAGGGTGTGTTCACACTTGCAAACTCACAGATTCCATACTTTTTAGGAACATTACATTGACTTACATTCATTTCCTGAAACCTGATTCTAACCTTCACCAAAGCCACTACTTGCCTCTCCTTAAACTAAAGCCTAACCTTAACCTATTTAACTTTAAGCGATGCTCCCTCAATGCCATAAATACCTGTCCACCACATCAAAGCTGGAACTAAACCCAGAACAAAACCTCGGCTAGACCAGTACTAAACCAGGACTAAAACAGGATCAAACCAAGTCTACATCTTGACTAAACTGGGCTCAAATCAGACTCAAACCAGGACGGGTTTAGTGTGCACATAAGTGTGCCCAAATGCACTCACTTAAAGTGTTTTTGTAACAATTAAAACACACGTAAATGAATAGATACACACTAGTCGAGAGTAATGCCATACTGTGGAACATTCCAGGCAAAGCAGTGACATCTCCATGAAGACAAACACATGGCAGATGACCATCAGAAAAGTTACACTGTGCGTCTTTAAACAGAGAAGAAATTACTACTACTTAATGAGAGTTTCACCATAGTATTCACCATCAGTTTTCATCCTCCCATCACAGCCTGATCCTCCTGGTCTAACATGTTTATCTGTTTGTGTCACAGGTGTCGTACGATGTGATTGGCTTCTGCGAGAGGAACCGGGACGTGCTGTTTCCAGACCTCATTGAGCTCATGCAAAGCAGTGAATAGTGAGTCCCTCTGCTCTGTATTATTACTTTTAACGTGACACTAACATTTTCTTACATTTGGAAATATGCAAAAGAGGCATACTGGAACTGGGATGAACTGTGATAACAAAAAAAATCATGTTTGCATTATTAGTAACAACTATAACAGCGGATTTTCAGCATTCGATTCATATTTCAATACATGGATCACAAAGTTGCGGTACAATTTTGGGCTAGAGACAATATATACATTTATGGGTGGAGAGTCGCAAAACCTAGTCTCCATGGAGATATGCTTTGACTTGAATGCTCCAGAATATGGCATTTAAAGGGCCAATATTACGCTATTTTCTGATCTACAGTAAAAGCCAAAAAGTAAAATCTGTCAGTTGGACAAAAAGTTGTAGGAGTGAAGATTTTTCGCTGCTCATCCAAGCTGCTTCTTCAGTTCTGCAGCATTTTGAACTTTGGAGATGTAGATAGTGTAAAAATAAAGTGTTACTCAAACATGTGTGAATGAAACAAAAAACAACACTCCAGGTACGTTTTTGTTGGGGTAACAACATTATAACTTGGGTTAAAGTTCAGAGGGTCAATTTTGCGTAATATTGGAGCTTTAACTTATCTATAGAAGTGATTTAATTACGAATTATTGCTTAAAAATATATGCCACAGAATGGCACAAAACTTTGCAGTCTCCATGGAGACAAACAGGTGACTCCACCAAACCAAGTTGGACCATTTGTGTGTTTGTTTTGACTAAAGCTTATGTAATTGAATAAATACTGGTAATGGATGTTTAATTGTGAAATTACCTAATGTACTTTGTTTTTGTCCACAGTGACTTTATCCGTAGTTTGTTTCCTGAAAATCTCAACACTGATAAGAAAGGCAGGCCCACCACAGCTGGCTCCAAGATCAAGGTAAAGTTTAATTTACAAATGTTTACATTTTTAACTCAATTTTTTTAAGGTCCTATATTAAAGTTGACTCTTGTGAGCCTTAAGTCATGTTATAATGCTGTTACCTCCTCAAAAACATAACTGGAGCTGTGTTTTGTTTCATTCACACATGTTTCAGTATTAGTATTATTATTAGTTTGTCTAAATCTCTAATCTCAAAATGCTCAAATTGCTTTGTTCCACCTTGTGATGTCATGAAGTGGTAGAGTTCAAGTTAACAGTTACCTATTGCCTCTTGTTCAGTAGATATTGGCAATTCCAGGGCTGAAATTATCCAAATGACTAAGGTGAAAGTGTAGGGAGTTTAAAAACACTGTGAGGCACCTCCTCTATTACCAGAGTGTTTACTGTTTCTGAGACAAGAACTCAGCCTAAATATTTGTGTGTTAAACATATGTGAATGAAACAAAACATAACTCCAGACATGCTTTTGACCAGGAAGCAACTTTATAACATAGATCAGAAAGATGGGACCTTTAATATAAACCTGTTTTCTCCTAAAAAAGAAACAAGCGAATGACCTGGTGAACACGCTGATGAAGTGCACTCCTCACTACATTCGCTGCATCAAACCAAACGAGACGAAGAGGCCGAAAGACTGGGAGGAGAGCAGGTTAGCTGTCTTTTTATATTTAAACTTGCATTTTTATTTAACCGTTATTTAACAACGAAAGTCCCATTGAAATGACTAATGGCAACAAAGGTCAGTCAAAACATCAACATACACTTAAACAAGCATGAGAATTGTGAGCTAAAAAGTCTTACAAACCATAGATCTCATTTACAAATCTTTTAGCAATAATTTAACTGATCTATTGGAACCACATCTGTTAGTTTTCAGTCCTGTCAATTAATCTGAACAATTTATAAATGCATAAAAAAAACTGTATTTTTTGTCTCTAATGGCCTGATAGCTCAGTTTCAAATGTATCTAAAAATGGTAAAAGTTTTCTTCCTTCAGCCTCAAGTCATTTTAGTGTTTCTGGTAGTGTGCCTAATATAACCTTTGTTGTAATAGTTCAGTATTAAATACCATTTTTAAATTGCATATTGATTTCAGAGTGAAGCATCAAGTGGAGTACCTGGGACTGAGAGAAAACATCAGAGTCAGAAGAGCTGGCTTTGCCTATCGACGACTGTTCAACAAGTTTCTAATGAGGTCACTTTGGTCATCAGTTATTAGCTTTATAACTATTAGCTTAAAGTAACACTGTGTATCTTCTGGAGGTGCAGTATCACTTGCTTGATTCCATGGAAACAAAAAGTTAACACCAAACCTCAGAACATTCGCCATGGACATAGTTGGGTTTTATGCTGTACTGTGAAATATTATACCCAAAGAAACTACATTTCCATGGAGTCAAGCAGGAGAGTCAGGTTAATGGGGATGCAAGCCCACTCAGAGTAAAGATACATGTTTTTTTATTTATTTTTTGGCTAAAAAGTTAGACTGGTTTATTTTTACAATAGTTACTTTTATACAAATGACATGCGACATGTTCAAAAAGAAGTAGACTGACTGAACTTTTTCTGGTTTGTCTCCTCAGATATGCGATCCTCACAACAGAGACGTGGCCATGTTGGAGGGGTCCTGAGCAGCAGGGCGTCCTTCATCTGCTGCGCTCAGTCAACATGGACACAGATCAGTACCAGATGGGACGCACCAAGGTCTTCGTCAAGAACCCAGAATCGGTAACAGGCATTTATGTATTTGATTTCAGTAGCATCTTTATATCATTTTATGTAAATACTATCCTACCCCTACCTAGGTCTCCTCGGCTCCTTTCAAATGATGTTTATAACTTTTTTCAGAGAAATATGGAGAATATTAATCATTGAAATATATTGAAAACCTACAAAAACAGCAACCTTCCTTTTGATATAAACATTCAAGTTTCACCTTTGTAAACTATGCTTTTTCTTGTAGCTTTTCCTTCTGGAAGAAATGAGGGAGAGAAAGTTTGATACTTTTGCTAGAATCATCCAAAAAGCCTGGAGACGCTTCATCGCCAGGAAGAAGTACGAGCAGATGAGAGAGGAGGGTGAGTTACTAACACTGGCTCAAAACATGGCTTTTAATGTTGAAGTTTATGAACATTTAACAAACATTTTGGTCAGTGCCATTTAACACAAGAAATGCAGTCCATTCCTCCAAAATTAAAAAAACACCTCATCCAATCAAATATCTTTACTGCCACAGGCCTGACTAATATTTGATTAAAATTGTATTAATTGCACAGCTACATTTGTAGAGTATAAATCTTCTTTTTATTTCCTCTTTTTATTCCCAGCCTCGGACATCCTGTACAACTCCAAAGAGCGGAGGAAGAACAGCATCAATAGAAACTTTGTTGGGGACTATCTCGGTTTGGAGCAAAAGCCTGAACTACGACAGTTTTTGGCCAAAAGAGAACGAGTGGACTTTGCTGATTCTGTCAACAAGTTTGACCGCAGATTTAAGGTGAAACTTCTTTTATTTCAGCAGCATTCACACTTACTTAAAGATGCACTGTTTAATTTTTCTGGTTGAGGGTCTATTTCCATGGAGACAAGCAGGTGACATCATGAGGCTAAGTTACAGATCAGATCTGTGCAGAGGTCTTCCTGCTCACAGTACAGAATGCATGTTTTTCAAGGTATTTTGAGCCATAAAAACATCTGTAACTGAATAAATGCATGATAAGTATGATAGTAAGATATTAAAGCCATATTTTGTGGAAAATTACAGCTAATTCAAAGCAATAACATTTCCATGGAGAAAAGCAGGTGGTGGACCCTTCACAGGAAAGGTTACATTGTGCATCTTTAAATACCTGGAACAAAAATTGGACTAAATCAGGCATAAATTAGGACTAAAGCAGGACTAACCTGTGCTGTGTGAATGCATCATCATTAGTTTCATTTCCTGTTTTTGTTCTTAGTCGATCAAGAGAGACCTGATCTTGACCCCTAAAGGCATCTATCTCATTGGACGAGAGAAGGAGAAGAAGGGCCCGGAGAAAGGAATGATAAAGGAAGTGCTGAAAAGAAAGTTAGAGTTTGGGAGCATCAGTGGAGTCTCGCTCAGGTAAAAACTACATACAAGTTTACTATTAAAAGCCCAATATTATGCAAAATTTACTTGTGAGCTTTAAGCCAGGTTATATTGTCGTTATCTCATCAAAAACATACCCAAAGTTGTGTTTTCTTTAATAATAAAGGATGACTCAAACATGTGTTAGTCTGTCTACATCTCCAAATCTCAAAATACTCCTTCCACCTTTTGATGTCATGAAGTGATAGTTTTCAACAGTTTTTACCAGCTCTTTTTACCCTTTGCTTAGGAGAGATTGGCAATTCTAGGACTGAAATTATCCAAATGATTCTAAGGTGTATGGACTTTTAAAAACACAGTGGAGCACGTCCTGTATTACCACACACATGACATCACAACAACAGATTGAAAGAACTCAGCCTAAATATGCAGATTTGTGTGTTAAAAATGTGTGAATGAAACTAAACACAAGTCCAAGTATGTTTGTGATAAGGAAACAATATTATAACATAGATCAGAAAATAATAGTTGTAGTAATAGTAATAATATGGGCCCTTTAAAAGACAAACAAATGAAAACACATAAATGTATATTATAGAGGCCAACTGACTTAGGCATAGCACAAGCAGAATAGCAATAGATTCAGCTACAAAACAATTAGAAATTAAATTAAAGGGCTTTAATTTACAAATTAAATTAAAGCCCTTTAATGGCTTTAATTTATTAAAATGAATTAAAGCAATTAAAGGGCCTATAGCCGATTTTTTTCCATGTATATATTTGAGCAAAATGCCTCAGTACAGATATACTGTATAAGCAGGTCTCAAGGTTGTTAGCTTTACCATCACACTCTGGCCTGAAAGCTGTGAAAAGTTCTTATAAAGTCATCATAGTGAATAATTAGGACGTTCTGAATGTTTTTTATCACTCTCTGAGAAAATAAAAAATGAAACCAGGGACGGGAATTGATCTATACAAATATTTTCAGACATCATATAGAAATTGTTTCAGGTAGGAAAACTGCATTTGACCCATCCCTCAGTGCCACTGGGACCACTTGTTAGGGTCAGTAGCAGGACCCATCTCCAGATCTTGAGCTAGTCTTGGTCAGGACTACCTGAGCTGAAAGATTTTACCTGTGCATGCTTTGTTTTGGGAAAAGATTTCAGAAATTAACTGTATAAAAACATATTTGTCTGTAGCACGCGGCAAGATGACTTCTTCATTCTACACGAGGCCCAGTATGACAGTCTGCTCGAGTCAAATTTTAAAACAGAGTTCTTGAGCCTTTTGTCCAAACGATATGAAGAGGTGACGAAGAGGAAACTGACCATCTCCTTCGCTGACAGGTACGGTGTCAGGTTATAAACAGCAAGTGCAGGAGTGGAAATGGTATTGAAAATGTGTACTCATGTAAAAGTACATTTACATGGCTAATGGTGTACTCAATTACAGGTACAAGTTTTTGAGAAGAACTCAGCCTAAATATGCAGAGTTTGTGTGTTAAATGTGTGAATGAAACAAACTCCATGTATGTTTATGATGAGGAAACAAAATTATAACATAGATCAGAAAATAGTGTAATATGGACCCTTAAAATAAACATATAAATTGCACATGAAAAATATTGCTTAAGGTTCTAGTTACTTTTCAATGCAACTTAAAAAGCATTTTGGTTTCGTCAATCAGAGCGGACAATGCATCAGTGTCTCTGCTTGTTTGTTGGTAGAAACAAGCATAGACACTGGTGGGACAACTGTGCTTTAGGTCAGCTGATGCTGTACTCTGTAATTCCTAAGATTTAAAAAATGAAACTAATTAAAATTGCATGAATTACATGAACATGCTGATGACAATGGGGGTTAGACGATGTACTCAAGCTGTCAAAGCAAAATCCTTTTTTCTGTGTTATTTTTCAGCCTGGTTAGACCTCTATTGTGCATCTGTATCAGACACAAACAGGCTGCTGCTGTGGTAACACTTCAGGCCAATCTTAAAGCAACATTACCAAACCTCCCTGGAGATCCCAGTTTGTAAACAGTACATTGTGACTGTGTATGACGCCGACATTACAAGGGATTCTCAACAACAGACCTATTTACGCAGTTGAATTAAAAATACCAAAATTACATTATTTCGTTAATTTAAACTAAAGTTAAGGAACAGGTATTGTCTCCAAGGAAATTTGGCCTCTGCATTTTACCCATCCTTCAGTGCTGCTCGTACAACATGTCAGGAGCAGTGGGACCATCTCCAGATCTTGAACAAGGCTTGTTTGGCTTAACATCAGTGTTAATTTGTTCTTGCATAATTAATATTTTTGTGCAATTTTAAAAAGAGCTCCTGTAAAGCTCTAGTTGAATTTACCCTGACATATTTATTACAAAAAGGAGGATGACTCGAAATGATTCATGATCCTCTCAGCCATGTGCTGTTGGGTTTTTGACTTTAATCTATTGGTCTAAAAGTAAAGTAGGTCTAAGAGTAGTCCACTTTTAGACCTAGTTTAGTCCTAGATTAGACCTGGAATATTCCTGTTTTATACTTGACTTAGATCTGGTACTACTGAATAAGCCAAATCTTTTCTTTGAGTTTGAGAGCTACTGGTCTAAACATCTGGCCTTGATCTCTGTGCTGGTTCCTCACAGACTGGAGTTCAGGGTGAAGAAGGAGGGATGGGGAGGAGGAGGCACCCGAATCCTGATGTTTCAGAGAGGCTCTGGGGACTTGTCCCAACTCAAACCTGGAGGAAAAACTCTCACTGTCACCATCGGCGATGGCCTGCCCAAGTCCTCCAGTGAGTAACATGTTTTATTTTTGTTTTTTTTTATATTATTATATGGCATATTAAAAGATCTGTATGTAGCCTGCATTCTTACAGGTTTGCAAAGTAACTACAGTTACAACTGAATCTTGGTTACCATTGTCTTGGCCTGCATATAGTTTTTCTCAATTTCAGTATATGGACAGGCCATGCTCCAAGTGAGAGCTCAGAACCTCCAGAATTCACTCACTGAGCTGCAAAGGCTGCACTAGCATTGATTCATGATTGGCTGTTGGTGCTGAGGTTTAGATGGTGAGGAGTCAGATCACAGAGAGTCCCTTTAGGTTTAAAACAACTGCATTTCAGCATTAAAACTGGCAACCTAATGAGAGACGCATGTGAGGGTCATTCTGCTTGTCTTGAGAACCAAAACACCAAATTATAACATTAATAAATGGGACAAATTACATAAAACAGCATTGTAATTGTTATAAAAGTTATATTTGATTTGAACCTTGTATCTTGGGACATAAAGGTTATGTTTATGTTTTTATGTTTATTCTACATACTTCCCTTAATGAGAATATTTGACTAATAGTGTATATTTTTAATCAGAGCCTACAAGAAAGAGTGCTCAACAAACCCATGGAGGGGGGAGGAATCACACAACCAACAGAGGTAAATGTATAGTTTACTTTAATTTAATTCTGCTCAATTCAAGTGTATTTATATAGCACATTTAAAACAACTTCTTGTCAGCAAAAACAAATATACAGATAACACTTTAAATCCATGACATATTTCACTTGATTATTCTTTGTTATATGTATTTCCAGGCTACCAGAATGGAGCTGCCAAGTTTTCCCGCACTCCTCAAACAAATCAGAGAGAAAGCATTACATACTCCTCCCCTCAAAGACCATCCCAACCCCCCAGCGCAGTCCTCCCTAAACTGGGCACCCAAAGGTCCCAAAGAGCACCCGCCCAAAGCCAACATCACCCAGGCAACTTGGACTTCCTCAACGTACCCGAACAGGGCATGTCAGGGTGAGAGTGGAATGATGACAATTTATGACCGTTGCTAAAGTGATTAACAACTTAAAACTAAATATTATATTTTGTAAATGGGAAACGTCCTCAAACTGTTGTATATGTATAACACTAAGTAAAGGACATTACTCATAAAAACAGTAACACAAATGAAGTAAATAGAAGTTGTGTTGGGACATGTCAGAGAGAGAAGAACACCCACTGGCTTTAAACTGACTGAATATGTAGATAGACCTGTTCCCTGTCTAAGCATAACTATGAAACCACTTTTTTAAACAGGTATTTGGTTTAGTGGTCCACTCCACCCCATTTTTTGTCATCTGAACTTGTTTTTTTTCTAAAGCTCTACACACACCCAAACATTCTTTCTTTCTGTCATAGAATGCAGAGAAAGAGAAGCATCAGTCAGCGCCCTCCCCCAGCTCCCAAACCTCAACCTCCTCCTCTGGCCCCACGCTGCAGAGCACTGTACCAGTACGTGGGACAGGACACAGATGAGATCAGCTTTGAGGTCAACGATGTCTTTGAACTCGTCAAACAGGGTCAGTGTAAACCAGTGAAAAGCCTTTATACCGGGGTATTTTGCATCACATCACATCAGGCCCTTATGAATATAATAGTAATGGCACAGCCCTCTCACAGATTACAGTTGCATATATTTTACAGGACTTATGAGCATTTGTTACACCAATGATTGAGTTTGAGTTGGTCTGGCCCACCACTGCATGGCTGGATTCAAATACAGCCCTATGGAAAAAAAAAATAGCTGCCCACCCCTCTGTTATACTGTAAATATACTGACATTTATATGGTACCAGGCTCTCTCAAATTGTCATAATATCACATCTGAAAATAACTATGTAACTTTTTTGTGGAGATTTTTCAATGGAGATATTGTTGCTTTATCGGTAAAGTCCCATAGAATGGATTTAAACTTGTATATTTCCATTTCTCTTTGGAAACCAACAGCCTGATGACAGAAACGTTACATAGTGCACCTTTAACTTTTTTATTTTACATTTTAAATTTACTGTTTTAAAAGTCTCAGTAGGTTTCAACACATTTAAAGGTCTTATATTACACAAAATTGACTCTTGTGTGTTTTAAGCCACGTTTTAATTGTCAAAAACAGACCTGGAGATGTGTTTTGTTTCATTCACACATGTTTGAGTAACTCTTTATTATTAGGCTACATCTCCAAAACTCAAAATGCTCTGTTCCACCTTGTGATGTCATGAAGCGGTAGTTGTGTGGTTAACAGCTCCTTTCATCTTTTCTTGTGTAGTGATTTGCAATTCCAGGGCTGAAATGATCCAAATTACTAGTGTAGGTGTATGGAGTTTAAAAACACAGTGAAGCACTTCCTGTATTACCACATGACATCATGCTTTCCAGTTCGAGAGAAGAACTCTGAAGAAATCTGCAGGGTTTGTGTGTTTAAACATGTGTGAATGAAACAAAACACAACTGCAGGTACGTTTTTGATGATGAAACAAAAATGGTGTAATATGGGACTTTTAAACTTCATATTTAGTATTGCTCAAATGTTCTTGCTTCATGTATCATTTATATATTCCCTAAAATATCTTTCTTTTCCTTGTAGACCCATCTGGCTGGTGGACTGGCCGTATACGAGGAAGAGAGGGCTTATTCCCTGGTAACTACGTGGAAAAGATTTGATCAAGGCCAAACTCTCTTGTCAATTTTTGAGGACTTTTTTGGAAACTAAGTAAAAATCTGCTGGATAACTGGTTAGACGATGAAGGGACTGTGTGAAATATAATATGTTAATGATGGTTAAAGTGCATATGACAGGTTTGCATGTTTTTCTAATTCTGACTTGGTTTGGTGGGATATTAATCATGATGAATATGTATTATAGTTTTACATCAGTTAAGTAGCAAGTTGGGAAAAAAGTTGAGAGGAAAAGGACAGAAATACAGGAAGAAGTGTTGAGTTTTAAAGCGGATTACCTCTATATACGTCATTAGCACTTAAGACTCCATCCAAAAGACAATTTACAAACAACGAAGGCATTTTTCTGGCAGTTTAAACACAAATTTCACAAAATGGAGATGTTTTTATTAGTATAATAACTATTGTGCAATTTTTTTATGCTTCTGAACATTATGGTTGCTAGGTAACAGACGTAGTAGTTTCTTAACTTAAATATAGTGATGTTAGTGATACGAGTAGTCTAACCTGTCTTATGCACTTTAAAAACAGCTCTCAGGTTTCATCTGCACAATATCCTTTTTAAGAAGTGACCCAGCAACAGGATCTTTGACTCCCACAACACCTTTTTACACTTCCCATTGGCTCGGGGATTAGGTTACAGCTCGGACAATAGTGTACGGGTGGAATAATATGGGATTGTTTCTTGTGTTTACATTTGGCAGGTCTCTAAAGCAACAACTGGTTTTGTAAGGTATTTTGGTGACAGCCCAATTAGAACTGTATGTGCTGTTATTAAAGCTTTTAGTAATTTTTTTGGTGGAGTGTCCGCTACCTGCTTGTCTCGATGGAAATGTTATTGCTTTGCCTGGAATGTTGCATAGTAAACCTTAAACCTTAAACCTAAGTATCTCCATGGAGACAAGCAGATGACTCAACCAGGGCAAGGTTCAAGTCAGGTCAGGTCAGAGTAAGAATGCATGGTTTTAAATGTATTTTCAAGCAATGTAAACCTCTATAAATGAATGTTTGCACGAAAGATGAGTTTAATGCCATACTATGGAAACTTCAAGGCAAAGCATTTCCATGGAGAAAAGTAGGTGACACTGCCAGGCCAAGTTACATATCAGATCTTTGGTGAAATGAGTGGCAACCCCTCTCACAATAAGAATGCATGTTTGTAATTGAATAAAATCTAGTTTGAGAATGAATGTTATGTCATAGTGTGGAACATTTCAGGAAAAGTAATACTGTGGAACAATGTCGGCAAAGCAATGGAGACAAGCAGGTGATGAAACCCTACCAGAAAAGTTGGCAGTGAACCTATAAACAGGGCTGCAAACTTAACAAATTTGCCGTTTTGCTCTTGAAATACGTAATTCACAGAGTTTTATTTTTTATTAACAGGAAAGTAAAAACATAACCATATTTGAACTACAAAGTATTAGTTAATTTACCTTCTGAAATGCTGTAGAATGCAGAGAATTGCATAGATTTTGTTAAAAAAAAATTTCCCCCAGATCCTTTTTTTCCCATCTTGACACTTGTGTGATAATAATGTAAATTACAGACACATTCTTGAGTGGGTGTTTTTATAAAATTCACACTTCTCAGCATTTTGAGCACAGCAGATGTTTGACTAGGTGCTGTGGATGGATGCTTGTACTGTACCTTTGTCACTAAGGCCGTGTGCAGCTGTTTAAAGTATCAAAACTGTTCTCAAAAGCCAAACATGTGATGTCACTGTATTACCATTGAAAGACTTGTTACATATGCTGTGCTTTTATCTGCACATTTACCTAGTACAACTGTAATGATGGAATATTTTGTGCTCAATTTTGTAGATAAAGTGATTTCCTCATCTTGTATTGTTTTGTAAAGGTTGATCCTGTTATTTTCTTTGGGCCATTGTTTTGTATTGTTAGATAGCTTTTATTTCGAAATGTACACACTTGGTTTTGCTTGGAGCAGATGGACCGGTTGGATCTCCATATTCAACACAAGGCACCATCCTGGGACACACCTTTCAGAATTCAACGGAAGCAATGAGTCGTACATTTGATATATCAGCAGCGGTGGATGAAGTACTTTGTTTAAGTAAAAGTACAGATATATTTTTGGTAGGCAGAGGTGGGCGTGTTTAGTACACTGTTAGTAATGCCAGGTGCCACAGTAGCAAAGCACAGTAACCAGGGTACCAGTAGCAAAAAACTGTTCTCGTTTCACTCACCTTGCCTGGTATGGATGTGGTGTGTGTGAGTGAGTGTTGGTGGTGGTCGGAGGTTGGTGTAGATTTGCAGCCTTGCTTCTGTCAGCAGAGGTTACTGTAGTGGTTTACCATCACTGAAAATACTTAAAATTGTAAAGTGTATCCAGAGTGTGTCACCAAATGGTCTGCAGCTGCCAAAACCACAGCCTGATCATTTGAATAGCAAAAAAACACTGGTGTCGTGTGTAGAAATAAAACCAGGTAAATTGGGATGAACGATAAGTTATTATATGTTATCAAAACAAGAACATAGATCTACATAAACCAATAGAAATATATCTAATTAGTGAGTGTCATGTTCTCAACCTCAAATTAAACACGTGTACATATTGACTGATTATCTTTTATAGTTAAATAATATTAATATCATATATTAATTAATATTTTATTCAAATGTATTAAAGCCTTTCCTTTGAAAATAGCCTATAGACCTAGAGGCTACTTTCCTTTTTCTTTTGGAATTAATAAATAACACTTTGTTCTATGAATAAATAAATGCTTTAATTAATTAATTAATTATTTATTTATTTATTTACATGTAATTAAGACAACAGTTAATAATAATTACGTTAAACCTGTTCTCCGGGATCAGTTTCTATCTGTCAAAAAAAAAAAGCGTGACTTCCAGATACAAACAGAAAGAGACACAATGAGACACAATGAGACACAATGAGACAGAACGAGGCGCTGCTGGAGATGACGCTTTGTCTAAAAACGTGAAACTCTTCATCTGTTCGTCATCTGTCCATCTGTCTCTTGTTGTTATACGTGCGTCCTCGTGCTCCAGCGTATTCAGGCCCCGCCCCTTTTTAAATGAGCTGCACCTGTCGCGATACACCTGTGTCACACGAGAGAGAGGCGCGAGAGGAGCCGGAGCCAGAGGAGCAGAGGAGCCAGAGGAGCCACAGAAGCCAGAGGAGCCAGAGGAGCCACAGGAGCCAGAGGAGCCACAGGAGCCACAGGAGCCACAGGAGCCAGAAGAGCAGGTATGGGAGGTAAGGACTGGACTCACACAAACTTTTACTATGTATTTAAACTGTCAAACTTGTTTAGATTTCAAAGTAGACTCAGTATCACTCTTGTGTTAGCAGAAACTTATTTAGCATCTCTAACGCACAGTGTAAGCTAATATCGACAGCTCTTGATTCATTCATCATTTCAGTGAATATAATTCTGATAGATGAAGTTCAGCCTATAATTTTCAATCAATACCTGGAAACTATTCTAGATTCAAATTAGTATCTGTTCTCTAGTTACTCATTTAAAAAACTTTAAAAAAAACTAAAAAAAAAACAACTAAAGAAAATCACATAAATAAAAGAACAAATTAAACTTTCTAGAAGTTTTTTAGTTTTTGAAAGGCCTTGATCTATATTCTAGCTTGTGTACGACCACACTGTAATAATAAAGAAACTTGTATTATTTTGTGTGGGAAATGACATTCTATATTGTCTGAAAAAAAGTTTGTAAAAGATCATTGTAGTATCGAAGTGTCAAGTATCAAGCCTTTTCCTTAGCAACAAAATCAAGTTTAAAAATGAAATATGTTGACAGTGGTAGTAGTAGTAGTAGTAGTAGTAGTAGTAATAATGTGGCCAAATTGATGTAGTTGACTGGAGGCTACATATTTATTATTATTAATTTATTATGATCATGTGGTTTAAGGTGTGTTCGCACTTCACACTCCTGGTTTGGGCCCAGTTTGAGTCCTGATGAAGAGTCGGTTTGGTCCCGTTCTTGTCCTGGTTTAATTCTGGTCTAGTCTTAGTTCAGTTCTTGGTTTAGACCTGGTTTAGTCTCAAATTTGATGATGTGATTGTTAAAGTGTGAATGCTAAGACTCTATCAGGAAAAAGTGTAAGATCACATGGTAATGTGCAAGAAACTGTTATTTTGAATAAAAAAAACAAACATTATACCATATAAAAGAATGCAGTTTATTGTTAAAGTCAGTGTTGAAAATCAAAATCAAGTATTATGTATAGTATAGTATATTATGTTATTATATTATATTATGTAATACAAATAAGGCTGTGGATAATGTTTACCGTAGGCTACTTATTTATTATTCATTTATTATCATGTGATTTCATTTTGTCAGAGCTCGTGTCAGACCACATGTTAATATAAAAGAAACCAAGTTCAAATCAAGTTTAAAATTTGTATATTGTCACATTAGTATCTTTGGTCATTATATCGTAGGCAATACCTCATGTGATATAAACTAATAGTAATTTATAGGTATTTTTATAATTGCAATGCAATATCCAAACCTAATAAGAATTTTGCCAAATGACCAGTGGTGATGTACTAAATGTTGTTACTTAAGTAAAGTACACATACCTACAAATTTTCCTTAAGCACAGTACTTTATTACTTGTACTTTGTTACCTTCCACCACTATGTAACTGCTGTTCTAAAGCATTCATTATTATCAGGTATAACACTAGTGTAAGATAATGTGTTCGGTTGGCACTTGCGTGTCGTTAAACCACAGATCAGTGAGTAAAATGTCCCTCACACAGGCTGCTGGTGCGTTACAAAGATAAGCCACATTTGAATACACTTTACTAACACAAGTGGACATATAGCAGAGGGAGTGGATTCTGATTTTCATAGCATGTTTGCACAGTTCTGGCCTTTTCTCATATGATGTGCATGTTGGAAAAGACTGACATATGCAATATGGCTGTTAAAGCTCCAACGCAGAACTTTTTTGCTAAAAAATAATACAAAAGCTTGTATTTTTATTAAGGATGTTTTTTTTCTGCACTTAAAATCTTTGAAAAATGTGCATTCTTACTGTGAGCAAAACAAATCAATCCAATGTTCCAACAAATGGCATACGTGTATCAGTGGTTTATATTCCTAAGTATGGTTCGATTTTTGTTTCCAAAAAAGTTACATGGTGTTGTTTTAAGTATGCATGCCTTTATTTACACGTCAGACCCTGTGAAAATAAAAACTTTGCATAGAAAAAAAAAAGATGGAAGGATTAAATCAACAGTGTTTTAAAATTTCGGCTGCATTCACACATCAAAACTGAGACGAAAGACCAGAATTGAACAGGGACCAAACCATATCTACATTAGGATTCAAACTGGGCCCAAACCAGGACCAAAAGATGACAAGTGTGGACACAACTTTACTAAGTAAAAACACATTTTCATAAAAAAAACAGCCTTTTCTGTCAGATGGAGGACCTCAGTGTTATTGCAATAGTTTGTTGTGACATTGATTATTGGAATATCAATAATACTGCAATATATCATTCAGGTTTAGTAAAAACCTCCTTTGTAGGTCTTGATATATTCATTTTTGTATTTCAGGCATGTACTCGGTTGAGAAAATGGCGGGAGTCTTTTCGTATCAGAGCTCGGACATCGACTGGTGCGAGGACAACTTCCAACACTCAGAGAATGTCGCAGAGTTTTTCAATACGGTGAGAGATGCCAAAAAGTTGACTAATATTAGTGAGAACTTATGTTAACGGTGCGACAGGTGAAGGTGGGGCAGGGAAGTCTGTTACATACTCTATGGTGATAGTATTGCTCTGCCTGGAATGTTCCACAGTATAGCATTAAACTTAACATGTATTCTATTAACACATTCAATTAAATTTTATTTCTGTAGCACGTTTAAATACATCTGCTGTTCGAAGTGCTTCACATAAAAAGAAAACAAAAAACATATATACAGATTATACAGTGCATAGGCAAAGAACAATATAACATCAATAAAACACCAAGATATCCTGCCTCGCTAAAGCTAAAGGCCAGAGAGAAGAGGTGGGCCTTCAGTCTAGTTTTGATTGCTCATAAATACCCTGGAGTCTTACCGTGAGTGGGGTCGCCTCTCCACAGATCTGGCTTTGGTCTGGTGGAGATAGATAAGTTTAACATCATACTGTGAAACACTCTGGGCAAAGCAATAACATCACACAAAAACAATTAGACTTTTTCATTTTTCATTTCAAGTTCATCACAACAAAAAGTTTTCTACAGCACACAGTCAAATTGTACTTATAAATGTGTGTGTTTTTGCAGGTGAGCAGCTTCTTCTTCTTCATCGTGTCTCCCATCATGCTCTACCTGCTGCATCCTTACGCCAAAGAGAGGAACCTGGCTGTGCACATGGTCTGGGTCATGATGATATTCGTGGGTGAGCATCTACACATGCAATACATCGATATAGTTCATGTTCAAAAGGTTTGCAGTGGTCCAAAGTGGTCTCTTACCTTATGTATTCAGAGCATCCAATTATTCACCGCGCTGTTCATAACTTTCACAGAACAAAGCGGGGGTAACAGCACCTAGGATGCTAATGCGCATTTCCTCATAATCATATAATAAAACGCTTTATAATTAGATGCAGAGAGTACACGTGGACTTATTTTGACCTCCAGAGCTGCTTATACCATATATCTGTACTGGGGCAAGACACATTTTGGAAAAGAAAGAACAGATCCGCACTGCAGTTCTTTGGCGCTCCCAATGTTTTATTATTTTAATAGCACCACAATGTGTCTGGTTCATCTGAAGAAGGGCTTGACCCAGAAACTTCACAATGTGGTGCTATTAACATAATAATAACTTGGGATCTGTTGAAGGTAACACCCCTTCCCGCCCCCACTGCTGGTTTAGCAAGGAGTGGACGCTTAGCAATACTGTCAGTCAAACCTGTTGGTAACACTTGTGCGAACTCGAGGAAAGAAGGCACCTGATTTGTTTGTTATTAATATTCATATCTTGATTTACTGATAAAATGATGAAAAAAAACACACCAGAGGAGACTCACTGCAGCAGTTACAGAGCGAGGAGCAACAATGCCTCAAAGAAAAATTAACTGAGTCAATGGAGTTGGAAGTGCACCCATACTAATTTCTCAAATACCTGGGAAAAAATTGTGTACACAACCTTTAAACACATTGAGTGAGTAGTCCTGGTGCAGCAATCAACAGCAGTCAGTCAGGATCAAGAGTCTGGCTGTGTACATGTAAACCATATTTTACTGGAGATTTTTTTTCTCAAATCCAAATTTCTTTGTACACTCAGTTTAAATAGCACAATTTATTAACATACAATTACCAAAGTCCTGCACAGAGATAGATGAAAACAATAAAAGCAAAAACATGTTCAATTGTATCTGTGTAGGACTTATCACTCGTTATTTTATCTGTCACAAACAAACAGGAGGATTGCTGTCGTAGGTGAAAAAAAGTATAATGGTAGAGAAATGAAAGCACATATCTGCACACTGTAATCACATGACCTACAGTACAGTGTAAGCACAGAGACCCAAACCAGCCAATGATGCTTTGAAAAACAAAATCTGTTGAATAAACGCACACAGTCGATTTGTCTAGACTTAATAAATAAGTATGGTACATCTTGTTTTAAAGGAGCAACATGTAACTTTTTCTAGTAGAGGGTATGCCACTTACTTGTCTCCATGGAGATGTTATAGCTTTGTGCGGCATGTTTCAAAGTAAACAAAGATATCTTGCACTTATTCAATTGTATGGATTTTTGTTGCTGAAAAAAACAACCTTGAAAAAGATCCATTCTTTCCACCTCTCCCCAGATCTGACCTGTATCATGGTCTGGTAATGTCACATACTTGTCTCCATGTAGATATATAAGTTTAATACCATACTGTGGAAGATTCTAGCCAAAGCAATACCATCTCCATGGACACTACATAAGTTACATAGTACACCTTCATGGCCAATTTAAAGTGACTAATGACATATTCAAATAACCTCCTGTATAGACGACCAATGTTTTCTTAATCCACTAGTTTTGCATATTTCTGATTTATTGTGTGTTCTTCCTATAGGCCTCTTCTCAGCATATTTCCACATGACCCTGAGTTTTGTGGGTCAAATGCTCGATGAACTGTCCATCCTGTGGGTTATAGCGGTGGGTTACTCCCTCTGGTTTCCTCGTAAACTCTTCCCATCGTTCATAAAGGACAGGTAAGGAGGTGAAGCTGCTCTGTGATGATGATCTGTGCACACTAAAAAGACAATCACGACTAATCTGTTAGATGTGGACATGGGTAAAGTACAGGGCTGGAGAAATTGAAAATCAGACAATCGTAATCGATACAAAAACTAGTATCGAAATTAGATACAAATTTTAGCAAGTATTGATACTAAAAATATTACTCAAACAGGACAACCAGTACTGTTACTTCAAAATTATTTTACTCAAGTAGATTACTCGAGTAAGAGTAAAAGGTATTTGGGAAAACTTCAAGTAAGAGTAACTGTGTTGGGATGTAGCATCTGCTTTTTAATTTGAAGTGAATGTAATTGGAAGGACAAGACATTAAATGATGCAATAAATCTGTTATTTTCAAAGAAAACACACAAAAATGAGACAAAGTAAATCATATCAGAAGGAGCAGTGCGAGAAACACAAATGTTCAAATTTCATATTGTCAACATAAAGCTTTTGTCACTTGTAGAATTACTCACAGTGAGAAGAGGAACCAAAACATTTACCATACTCAAGTAAGAGTACTGTTACTTCAATAAAAATATTACTCTAGTAGAGGTGAAAGTATGCTGCCAGAAAAGTACTCTCAAAAGTCCAATTTCTTATGCAGGACACACTTTTAAACACCAGGTACAAACACCTTGTCACTCATTTACACAAATATGAATATGTATAATAATGTGTACATTTACTAAACTTCCCCATATGAGCCCTGTATGAGCTCAGGATGTGAAACTGGGAGAGAGAAGCAGGGAGGTGAGTGTGCTTTGGCCATTGGAGGTGAAGAGGGTGGGACTCCTATTAGACAAAGTAGACTTGCTTGTACGCGCTAGTATATCACCCCCAATAGTAATACTATTCTGAAACAACAGAATTTGTGTGAGTACAAGTGCCTATGATTTTCAGTTAAGGCCTTCTTCTTAAGTACCGATATGTTTAGAAGACTCTGTCATCAATGAGGCCCAGTGAACTCTTTGGCATTTTTTTTTTCCCTGTGGATAATAGAGAGATACATATATCAGGCCAATATTTGCACTTTTAAGCATATTGGCTTTCAACATTATATCTCCAGCACAGGCCAATATACTTATTTTTGGTCGACCTGCAGCATAAAGAATAATGTTTTATTTGAACTGTGCAAAGAGAAAACTGCATTAAAACATGACTACACAGCTCTTTTGTGTTTGTGGTTAAAAAGGCTGTGGGAAAGTTTATAGTAAATTTAAATTAAATTTTTTGGGAAAAATAATCAAAGTCAGTTCTATTTATCAGCCCAAAAATATTGGCAGAGCTTATCGGCCATCGGTTTCTCTGGATTCTAAACAATCGGTGTCGACATCGGCCGTAACAAAGCTCATGTTGGTTGCATGCTCGTAGATAGAGCCAGTACTTACAGAGATATTAACCTTAAACAGGTCAAGCAGATTCTACCACAGAGTTCTACCCTGTCCTCCAGCTCAATATTAAGCTTTAGTCTGTTTCGTTGTGATAAGATACAAGGCCCTTTCTAAGTCAGGACAGTGTAACCTAAGCAGCAGCAGAGCCTGTCCAACAGCTTTGCTTCAGTCATTGTCCCAAAGACACCTTAATATGGCAAAGAGAATAGCTCCCACCAGATCTGTATCAATATTTAAAGAGAAGGCGAAAGATGGATGAGACTTTTACAAGTGTCTGAAGAGTTGAAGAGCAAAGGTAATTTTACACCCAAGACCACTCACTCAGAAATGCCCATGGTTCCTCACTGTCACGGCAGTTTAAACACCTGATAACACAGTCTGGAAGTCTCCCAAGCACAGACACAGAGGGCACCTGTAGAAATGGACATGGACAATGTGTAGTACTAATATCGATATTAGTGACATCGAGGGATTTTTTATATATAAATCGGTTTAGGAAAAACCCGCTTCTGTCTTGTTGAGCTGGAGACAGGTGAGAATTCTGTGGTGGAAGTTGCTGTTTCACTGTCAGATTATAGATGTGTTGACCTGATTTATGGTTAATATCTCTGTAATCACTGGGCCTATCCACATGAAACAAAATCTGGCACAAAGTTCAATGTCTTCTCTGTCAGACTAAATAAATAAAAGTGCAATTATAATTTTAACAATATCTTCAAAAAGCCTTTATTCAACTTCAAAGACGTGATTGTTGTCAGTTGAAAGGACTTAAAGCCATAAGATTAATACTGAAGTTTGTGGAGCCAATCCCAAACAAATAATGATCAGGTTCAGCATTTGTAGATCATAACCTCCCATATTTCCCACAGAATTCTCCTGCCCTCCATCTAAAATCATGACACCATTAAAGAGTTTGTACCTGATGTTTACCACCTTAAAACATTCATTTTAAATGGTTTGCTGTGGTCCAAAGTTATTCCTCACTTACCCTATGCATTCAGAGCATTCTCATTATTCAGTCGATGAGTTTATAAGCGCTTTTCACAACTTTCAGAGACCAGAGCTGAAATTTGCCGTCACTGGAAAGCTAACAACTTCTAACATGCGAATGTGCACTTCCTGATTATCAGACACTAAAACGTGTAGCGGACATATTTTGACCTCAAGGGCTGCTTATCCGACACAGTATATCTGTACTGGGAAAACAATAATTTTTCTCAAATACAAAAAAATCAAGTACAGGGCCTTTAGATGAGTGTGAAGGCAACATATTAAGAACGAACTTTGCTTCACTTAATGTTCCATATTATAGTTTTTTCATTGTGTTTGTGTTATCTCTCCTCAGGTCCACCTTCTCTAAACTGGTGCTGGTCATGACAGTTATCACGACGTTGGTGTCTTTTGTCAAACCCACGGCTAACGCTTACGCTCTCAACTGCTTTGGTCTGCACTTCCTCTACACTCTGGCCATAGAGATGAGATGGTACCAACACATTTACATTCTCTGTCATCAAATGTGCACTTTTCATCTACAATGCTCACTCCCTCCCTTTCTCTGCTGTTCTGCACATGTGTTGGACATGGATTAGGAGAAATTAATAGTTTAATAATGAATTACATAGTGTTAATATGTAAAATAACAAACCGTTTTGACTTGTTGATGGTTTAGTGGCCTTAAAGGTGCACTATCTAACTTTTCTGGTGGAGGTCAGCCACCTGCTTGTCTCCATGGAGATGTTTTTGCTTCGCCTGAAATGATTTACAGTTTGCAATTCAACATATCCAATTAAATTGCATTACTAAAAATATATTGTTACTTTGAGTGATATTCACAGACCTGTCACTGCCCCCCTGATGCCATCTGCTTGCCTCCTTGGAGGTTTTCAATGCCATACTGTGGAACGTTCCATACAAAGCAATAGCATCACTATGAAGACAAGCAAGAGACACCACCAGCCCAGTAACAGGTCAGATCTGTGGAGAGGTGTCCTTGCTTACTGTAAGAATGCATGTTTTTCAAGGTATATTTGAGCAATGAAAACATTTTTGTAATTTAATAAATGAAAGATAGAAAAGTTTAAACCCAAACTGTGGGACCTTTTATAGAAAAACAATAACATTCATGGAGACATAAGTTTAATTAGAAAAGTTGCATAGTGCAGTTTGTATTTATTTCATGGCTACGAAAGCTGCACATTAATTACACATTACCATGACAACCCATGGAGACACTGAAATGGCATCATAGAGAGTCGGTTGCTATTGTTGACCAATGTTTCACTGGTTGATTTTCAAACTTTCTGTCAGTTAAACAGTCTCATTAAATCCTGAGAGGCGACTTATAGACACACTTCCTTTGATATAACCTGTAGCTGACCCCTCCATGTGACATAGTGCACTGGACATTAATTACACATTACCATGACAACCAATGGATATAAAAAAATAGCGTGGTAGAGACTTGTTCTCCATCACACAGCCCTAGACAGACAGGCTTTGATTTAACCTCTCCTGTGTCTTTAGCTGCACAGATCAGAGGGCCCTGCGTCTGGCCAAGCTCTCCGTGGGACTCTGGATTCTGGCCATCTCCTGTTGGGTCAGCGACAGATTCGGCTGCAGCTTCTGGCAAAAGATGAACTTCTGTTACCTGCACAGTCTCTGGTATAGACATTACATATATATTCTATCAAACTGATTACATTTAACGGCTCGCTACAGATACATATGCAGTATGCAAATCTATCAGCTTTTGCATTTCTTATCTGCGAGTAAGTGAGTGTGTGCAATATTACCATAAAAACGAATTGTGCGCTCATCTCTGTGGTGTTATGCGATTTATATGATGATTTAGTGCTTATGATTTGTTTAATGAAGGTCTATGCTCAAATACAGATACTTTGCTCCTCTGCTCCTGTGGGTTAGCCTCTGTCTGCTCTGAGTAAGTGACAGATGGATTTAACCACAGTGCGTCAGAATAAGCAGATAGTTGTAGTTTAAGTGAAATGTGCAAATGTTATTCTTGAGCTGGATTTTACATGTTCTAGACCTTTTACTAGTTTAACTGTAATTAATCTGATTTAGTATGTCTACTGAGATGCCTTTTGGCCACGTCGCTCTCGAAAAATAGATTTTATTTCAAGGAACTTCCTGATAAAATAAAGGTTAAATAAATAAAAAATGACTAGTCTAAGGGCAGTCAGGGCTGTATAGTTATTTTTTTTTTTTTTTTTTTTTTTTTAATCGTGTTGAGATCTAGTTATTTCAAATAGTCAGTTATGAGATTTAGTCTTTTCAACAGTACAGTCAATCCTTTTTACCCATATTACCCAAGCCTAGTATAAAGCTACTTATATGTACATGGATCCTGATAACTGATAATTTTAAATCTGGGGTAACACTTTATATTAATAACTACTTCTTACTAATTAGCCTTAAAGGTCCTGTATTACATAAAACAGACTCATGTGAGCTTTAAACCATGTTATAAAGCTGTTACCGCCTCAAAAACATACCCGGAGTTGTGTTTTGTTTCATTCACACATGGTTGAGTAATCTTTTATTATTAGTCTGTCTACATCTCAAAATGTTCTGTTCCACCTTGTGATGTCATGAAATAGTAGTTTTCAAGTTAACAGCTCCTTTTACCTTTTGTTCGGTAGAGATCGGTCCAGAAAGATCAAATGATTTAGGTGAGGTGAATGGAGTTTAAAAACACAATGGGCACTTCCTGTACTGAAAGCATCCAAATGATTCAGAGTATTTGAAGGTGAGGGAAGAACGCAGGAGTTTAAACAAAAACAAAACACAACACAGGTCTGTTTGTGATGAGGAAACTACATGACAGAGACAGAAAATGGAACAGAGTATTTTCAGCATGTGAGGTAACATAAAAACGCAGCATAAGTAATTACTCCGCCTGAATAAAGTGGGTACAAATCATCTGCATTTCCCTCTCTATATATATGTTTTTTATGTATCTCTTTTTGTGTTTTCAGGCACATTTTCATCGTGATAGCTGTGGCGTACGGCAGCACTCTCATAGCGTATCTGGATGCTAACAATGAGATCCCGTACTCTCTGCCCGGGCTGCAGTACTGGCCCTGTGACAAGTGGCCAGTGGGCATACCTCACATTGTTCTCAAAGGCACCCCAAAAACACGCAAAAGATGTTGATTATGTTTGAATTTTGTAAATAACTTTTTCTATCATAAACATTTCTATAACCATATTTGAAAAGGTTGCATTCACGTGACTTCACATCATCATAGAATCACTTTAGTTTAAACTGAGCTGGAGACAGGTCTGAACTCTATGCTGGAATTTGCTGTTTAATTGCAGATTTTGTCGACCTGGTTTATGGTTAATATCTGTAATTACTGGGCCCATGCAGATTAATATTGCACGTTTTTGCAGAGCCAATCCCAAACTAATAATGGTAAGGTTCAATAGTTTGACTGTTTTTGAAATAAACATAACTTACAATCTCCCATAGAGTTACACAGACCCCTCCCATTCATCTGAAATTACGACATCATCAAATCCTCAAACTTGAATGCAACCTTTACATCAGTATTTTTTGACAATTTTTCCAAAAGATGTTAATCCTGCTCTAACCCGGTACTTGTGCTGCTGACCTGACTGTAACTCTATTTATTTATTTATTTTATTAATTAAACAGTGACTAATTTATGAATCAATTTGCGGTTACAATGTCAGACCAGCAAAACATGTTTAACCTTTCACAGAGTAAATACACTGGGTTTCAGCTTCCTGTTTCAAAGCGCCATATTGAGGACTGTTCAAAAGCTATATTTCATTTTGAATTGTTAATTGCTATGGTAACTGTGCTAACTTGGAATCCCATAGATATGTTGTGAAATTATATGGAGGCAGTTTTTTATCAATTTACCAATCAATTTCAAAGTAACTGAATTCTTTTGGGAGAAGATCCCGAAAGAGATCTGAAAGAGCACCATGTAAGCTTTTCTTCACTTGCTCGCCTCCATGGAGATTGTTATTTGCTTTGCCTGGAATGTTCAACAGTATGACTTTAAAGTTATCCATCTCCGTGACAAGCAGACAAGCAGGTAACACCACTGGGTTTAACTATAAAAACACCTTCCATTGCTGTATATACAGGGTTAATGCCGTTGTTATACTGTGGAATATTCCAGACAAAATAATAACATCTTCCATGGAGACAAATAGGCGGCTACCTTTCTACTAGAAAAGTTACTTAGTGCAACATTAGGTCTATAAACTACCCGATAATGTAAGTAAATATATAAAATAAGTGGAGTAGCGCTGATATATTTGCATGTGTTGAAGTGGGCTTGATGACTTGACTTTAGAACGACTGATACAACACTGATAATAATGTTTATGTCTTTACCTGCACAACACAAATCTGATTGTCATGATTTGCCTGATTATTGAAATGGCATTTAAAGGTTCTGTATTATGCATAACTGACTCATGTGAGTTTTAAGCCACGTTACAATGCTGTTGCCTCATCAAATCCATACCTGGAGTTGTGTTTTGTATCATTGACACGTGTTTGAGTAATCCTTTACAACAGCAAACAACATAACGAACATGGATCAGAAAACAGCGTAATGTGGGACCTTTAAACAGCTAAATCTGTTTCTGAAACCTGTGTATATGTCAACTGTGGCGAAATATATTAACTAATGTAGCAAATACAAAAATGAAAGACTTAAAAACACTGACTTCCAAATAGCACTGTTGCTCTATATACTATGCAGTGTTTTGGTGGAGGATCCGCCATCTGCTTGTGTCCATAGAGATTGTATTCCTCTGTCTGGAATGTTCCACCATTTGGCTTTATTCATGTTTATCTCCATAGATAAGAGATATTTAAGCAGTAAAACACCTGCAATGAAAAAATGGATAGAAACATTTAATGCCATACAGTGAAACATACCAGGCAAAGCAATGACATCTCCATGGAGATAAGCAGTTGGTTCCGTTTGAAAAAGTTACATAGTATACCTTTAAAACACACTAATAAGCTGATACTCCAGTAATTAGATTTTTCTGGCTGTGTAAATGTTGCCGCTGTATTGTAGTGCAGTGCTATAGTCTAGGTGTTTGTGTGTAGGTTTTGTGAGGAATTTGCATATCAACTTACACTTGTTTTTCTGAATGACTGTAACTAGTGTTTCCTACATTAGTACAGCACATATGTAAAGCATTTTTCTTCTTGTTACTGACTGATTCATTCAACTCCTCTGTAGTAAAAGGTCCTGATATTTGTAATTCTTTGAAAAGATTCACGTTGGTTTTGTCTGTATTCTCGCGATCTTTCCTGGACACACAATTGTCAAAACAATAGATTTCATACAAGGAAGTGTCTGGCAGTTATTTGTACAACAGCGCCCTCTTGTGTATTTATAAGGGAATCTCACTTAGAATATGTGTCAACACTCTCCAACACAATAAATATTTTCAAAAAAAGTGTGTTTAGGTTACGACTCTCATTTTAAGTACTGAATATAATATAGTGAGTGAATATACAATAGAAATGGGTGAATAAGTACACTTGTAAGTACCTGATTTGAGCCCAGTTTAGTCCTTATGTAGACATGGTTTGGTGCTGTTCTTGTCCTGGTTTAGTTCTGGTCTAGTTCAGGTTTATGTTTAATATTATGTGTGTGAAAGTATGAATCATATCTATTATTCATGATGTATTTAGACAGTAGCCCTAAATATGTCCTCTATAGAATTTTCTGTATAATTGTTTTTAAATGTCTCTTAATGGCTTCTCTGGGGAAAAAGAAAAGATTATTCTTTGGAATTAATAAAGTGATATCTCTATTTGTATTTTAGTATATCATTTCAACCTTTACATACTGTATCTTTAAAGCACAAATGAATAACTTACTCCCCAGTGCAGCATTTTATTTGAAATTGCACATTTTTGTAATTTTAAATACATAATCGCTACATTCAAAACTCTGAGACTATGAAAATCTGAAATACCCTTTGTCAAACTTTGAATTTGCATCATTGTTCTTAAATCCAACATGTCATTTTGGGCTTCCCTGTGGTTGAAAAGGAGGATTTAAAGGTTGACGTTTTGATAAAAGCTGTAGTTTTCCTGTGACAGTGGGGTGGGGGTCGTGACACGTCCCTTTTGGCCTGTTTTATGTCCGATCTCAGAGTTGCTCTCGACCTTCAACTCAGCCCAATAATCTTACATCAAAGCTTCACTCTGAAATGTTCCCACACATACACAAAACACATCCCACTACATGTGTGTGTGTGTGTGTGTGTGTGTGTGTGTGTGTGTGTGTGTGTGTGTGTGTGTGTGTGTGTGTGTGTGTGTGTGTGTGTGTGTGTGTGTGTGTGTGTGTGTATTCATCGTTCTTCAAAACAGACAATGATACAAACTGTCTATAGCATATAACAATAGTATGCAAAGGGTTTTTTTTTCCCTCTTCTTTAAGTGGATTTACTGGAGAAAGAGTACTTCTTTGAGTAGTTTTCAGACACCTACTTGAGTAATAAATATTTGACAAGATAAAAGTACAATTCTGCATCTACAAAGACATCTTAAAATGACATTAACAGTAAATTAAATCATAAATCAGATGTTATGTCCATACAGATACCAACTCCAATGACTCTAGTAGTACTAGTAGTTTCCCTAAATACTTTTTTACTCTTATTTTGACCACTACTTTACACTTTGACTGGAGTACAGATGTATCATAAGTATTAAACCTGGTATTTGTAAGTAATAAGCATGGATTTTTTCACTATTATAGGCCAATGCACGGGATAAAAGGTCAATCAGAGCACATCCAATGCACTATAGTAAAGAAGAGAGAGAGAAGAGAGATTATAATTACAAAGAAGTACTGAAAAATCACTAGAAGAGCTGTGAATTCGTTGTGAAAGTGACACAAAATCCCTGACACACGAGCAGCACAGCGCATCTATAATGTTGTCACTTTCATTCAATTAGTGTCATGTGCATTTTACAATTGAAACAGAGCTGAACCCATTGGGACACTGCCGCTGTCACTCGAGAAAACCACCACTAAATGCTTTAATTGTATTTGCAGCGAGGAGTCCACCCCGCCTCCGCTGCTTCGCCATTGGCTCGTTGTAGACCCGGCTGAAAGCTGCGCGCTGTGGTTGGTCTGGAGAGCTTTCTGTTTTGGTCGCTTCGGAAAGGGGAGGGAGCCGTCTGCCTTCCGCTTGTGGGGCTGGAGAGATTGGCACACAATGAGGAGTAGGACGCCGCTCTAGATAACTACAACAATCACAGAGGCCAGAGAAACATGGAGAATCAGGTACTGTCGCGCTCACCTCTTCTGGCATCGCAACTTTTCCGTGCGTAAAAGCGAAAAGGCTGTGCGTACCGCTGCCGTGGCTCCTCTACTCCGCCACAAGAAAAACGCTCCTGCTGCTAATGAACTCGTAGTTGTTTGGCTCTGGAGCTATGCTAGCTGGCTGGCCACTCATACATCGGTATTTACCGCTAGCTCCAGTGTATCACAAGCCTTTCCACACCGCTGCAAAGCTTTAGCCAGAGCCATGCGCGCGGAGATTCTGGCACTTGGCGTTTGTTCCACTCCGATCTGTTTAATATGGATTTGTTTGCTAGTAAATGCAATATTGTCTGATTTTGACTGGGTTTGCAGTGGCTAAGCTAGGCCAGTGTGTGTGATTGGGCCGATGGCTAAAGGCTAGGGAGAAGCTACAAGGCGCCGGGGAAACATTTGTCCAGGTTGGAGCAGAGAGGCGGGGTGGTGCCTTCTTTGCCAGCGGCCTGATATTCCACTATTATCGCTAATAAGACAACAAAAACACACATATTGCTCTAGAACCATGTCGTCTGACCAAGATCAAGTTGTGCATGTTGTAATAAAATGTTTAAATGTGCGTGTGGACAGCGTTGAACTTGAATCTGAAATGGTGACCTCGCTGTTATAGGCAAATTGCACAGGGCGTGAAAACATTTGGAGCACTGTGTTAAGCCAAGCCTAAAACGTAGCATCAACTTGGTAATACCGTGCAATTTCCTTTCAATATTCTCCTGTAGATTGCTCATAGTTAAGGTTTAAACATCATAATTAGAGGTCTGCTGCCATGGCCTAGTATAGACGTTTCTGTAACATGGTTTTGGAGTGAATGCCTGGGGTGAGGTTCAGATGGTTAGGCCACACAGGAGGAGGAGGAGGAGGAGAGTGGCTGGACTTGTTCTTGGAAGCTGTCTCGATTCACAGTTGGACCCTTTGAAGTTTTAACTGGATCTGACCATGGGAAACCCCTCTACCACACTGTCCAAAGAGGAGAGGGCACATTTGGTGCGCTGGTTCTTCTGGTACTGTCATGTTTTATATTTTAAAATGGTACTCTGAATGTCAAGATGGATTCATTACTAGGGCCGCAAGATTAATCCCAGTTGAGTTGAAATTGCAGTTGAATAGGTGAATCGAAAAGACTGCAGTTTTTGAAGTGCCATAATTTCCTTCACAAACAACAAAAGCTCTAGTGTTATTCTTCATAAAAACTTCTAACCCTGTAGTTTAGATCTGTACAAACATGTTCTGAAATGTGATTCCTGTATTAGTTTGTCAGTTCATATATCAGTCTTTTTGTTGATTCTTCGTTGAACAGAATTGGAAAGTAGCTGTTTTATCCAAATCATTCCGCCCTACTAATAATGGGGAATATTCAGGTCACAATATAACAAGGCCTTCAGTTCAATCTGTGTCTCTATATCTCCAAAAAGTAAACCTAAAAGTGTTATCTATGTCACATTAAAGGTGAATTAGACCAACTTCTCCATGGTGATGTTATTTCTTGGCTTGGAATGTTCCACAGTATGTAATTAAACTTGTCTTTCTTGCATTTATTCAATTACTACACATGTTTTTCTTTCCCAAACCTTGAAAAACATGGCTTCTTCTCAACTTGGCTAGGAGGCGTCGCCGTCTTTGTCTTCATAGAGATAAACGGCTTTAATGCCATACTGTATAACATTCCAGACAAAGTGATAACATCTCCATGGAGACAAGCAGGCGGCAGACCAGAAAAGTTGCATATAGCGGACCTTTTGCTTTACTTAGTCATTCAGAAGAGGGTTATCTATTTGAATGTGTGTGAATGAAAGTGAATGGAGGGTTTCACTGTTGTTTGGTCATGGGGTCAAATATAGTGAATATTTGTAATGAATATGATGATTGTGATATAATCGTTAATCGCAATTATTTTGGCCGTCATAATCGTGACACCAAATTTCATTATCGTCCCATGCCTAGACAAATATCGAGTCACAAATGTTAAGTCTTGGGGAAAAAAGTGATAGAACCAAACACTCATAGACATTGTTTCCTGAATACAGAGACCCTTGAATTTGAATCTGCGTAATGTGGTTGAACATACTGAGTTGAAAGTAGGTCTATTTTAATTTGTGGTAAATGAGGCAATAGCAAACGTGTGACTCATTAGGTCAGGCTTATCTTAGTTCTCTGTGTCAAGGTCAAACTGGTGAGTGATTTCTATTGTGCATTCCTTGACCTTAATTAATTTCAGCACCAGGGCTGGACAATATGACAAAAATACCACAATTGACTCATTTTGTGATCACGATTTTTTTTTTTTTTTTTAAATTACGTCTCGAAAACACAATAGTCCACTTTCTTCTCAGGCTGAACTCTGCTCCAAACCACATGCTTTTACTGACAGAGGAATGGTTGTTGACCTCTCTATTTAAAAGGAGCCAAGAGATGATTAGAAATGGCTGAATTTCAATCTCTGTTAAGTCTTGAATATTTGTGCAGCCATATTTAAAATTTGACCATTTGAGGTTAGATTTATTTAGGTACATTTTTATGCAAATAGGAAATTAATTTTAGCCGTGCGTCTTGACCTTTGGGTTACTGTGAAGTGCTTTGCAACTCTTTACTTCTCTCTTCTGAAACATGACTCAAGTGGTTTTCCAAGTATGTCTCTCCACAGTCTCTATTACCTTTGATGCATATGAATCATTAGAGTTTGAGTTAAAATTTGAATATTTTTGGCATAATCCTGTTATCCTTCTATTTTCTTCAGCAATATGTCACGCTTCAAAATTTGTTATTAGGCCTATTCACATTATAAGGGTTGACAGTGGCTCAGTTGGTAGAGCGTTTGTCTACTGATCCAAAGGTTGGCGGTTTGAATCTCGCTCTGGACCTAAACATCATTAAGCGGTTGAGCGATCAGATCCGCTGCCTCACAGGTTGGCGACTCAGTGCCAGCTCCCACAGATGAATGCTGTTGTTGTGTCCTTGTGCAAGACACTTGACCCACCGTGCCCCTAGTGTCTGTATACGCTCTGCAAAGTGTGTGAGTGGTTCTTTGATGTACAGTATAGCGCTTTGAGTGTCTACAAGGTGAAAAAGTGCTATATAAAAGATTTACCATTTATTATAGTGATTCTTCATTTTCAACAAAACCATGTCTTACTAATTGTGAACATTAATAATCCGTTTACAGTATTTTGTACAGCATTGATTTGAATAATGTCCAGTCTCAAACAGAACTGTACAGAGTAGAGTGATTGTCTTGTCTTTGCTTCACTTAAAACACTGCAGTGGCTTCCTGTTTGACAGTGACAGTGCGGGGGCAGTGTGTTAATCCCAGCACAGAGCACACACCCTGTTTCCAGTGCCCCCCTCCACCTTCAGAGGGGCACATCAGCTGTTTAAATGCCCCCCTGTTGCCCCTGGGATCAATCTCTTTCCAGTCATTGTTCATTTGGACATTTTTAGTTACATTTAGAGTTGTCAAAAGTATTTAAACCCAGATACTGATTGATACTTTACGGAGATGTTATATTAGAGTCTATTTTTAGTTTATTTTTAAGTCTATTTTAAAAATTATTTTAACCTATTTATCTATTATCTTGTTTTATTGCATGTATCATTTTCCTTCTGTTCTTAATTGTGCAGTGCAATACTGGAATATCCCCACTGAGGGACTAATAAAGGCATATCTTATCTTATCATATACTAAACTATATTGAATGATAATACTCATTTGCTTGAGTATTTATACTGACAAAAATCACATTAACAGGACAAATTATGACCACACAGAACCTAATGCTACTTTTGTTTTGAAAATTGCATTCTAAAAAATCCTTGGTATCAGAAGAGTTTGAAATATCGGGACAACACTGGTTTTAGACAAGATTTGGTCAAATAATTCCTTTTAGATTTAGTCTGGTCTTGATGGAATTTTATGCAAGTCTATAATGTATCAGTCTACTAAGAAGTATATTTTAACTATAGGTAAACCGGTATATCGATTTGCAGATATTTTCACTTGGAGATTTAAGGCCAATAGCTGATACTCTATCACAGGGCGATGTTTTGTTTTGGCTGCCGTGATACCTAAAGAATACACATTAAGCTGTAACAGTTTAATTTTCCAGAGGGACGATAAACCTGGAGCATTTTTATCTTGTGTGTTTTTGTGGAGAGCTTGTACCATCCCTAAATATTACATTGACACAAACTGACTTTCCTAAAACTTCAAATTCATGATTAAAGGTTCACTATGTAACTTCTGGTGGAGGGTCTGCCAACTGCTTGTTTTCATAGAAATGTCATAGCTCGACCTAGAATGTTCCACAGTATGGCAATAATGTATTTATCGTCATGGAAACAAGCAGGTAGTGCTACCAGTCAAGTTATGAGTCATTTCTGCAGCATGCATGTTTTTCAAAGTATTTTAGCCACAAAACCATCTAGATAGATGCATTTAATGCCAAACTGTGGAACATTCTTGGAAATAAAATTACAAGATTTAGACAAGCAGGTAGCGTGTCTTCCAACAAAAAAGTTACATAGTGCACCTTTAACTTCTCTTAGAAAATCCTGACTGTGATTGTGGTGTGAATGTGATATTATCTGAGGGAGATGAGCAGGTTCTGGGCGCAGCAGCTGGACAGAGGGAATTGTAGTCACCATGGGAGCAGTGGATATCGTGATCGCCATAGGAGCAGAGGGCATTGTGATCGCCATGGGAGCAGAGGGCATCGTGATCGCCATGGGAGCAGAGGGCATCGTGATCACCATGGGAGCAGAGGGCATCGTGATCGCCATGGGAACAGTGGGTATCGTGATTGCCATGGGAGCAGAGGGTATCGTGATTGCCATAGGAGCAGAGGGCATCGTGATCGCCATGGGAGCAGAGGGCATCGTGATCGCCATGGGAACAGTGGGTATCGTGATTGCCATATCGTGATTGCCATGGGAGCAGAGGGCATCGTGATCGCCATGGGAGCAGAGGGCATCGTGATTGCCATAGGAGCAGAGGGCATCGTGATCGCCATGGGAGCAGAGGGCATCGTGATCGCCATGGGAACAGTGGGTATCATGATTGCCATGGGAGCAGAGGGTATCGTGATTGCCATAGGAGCAGAGGGCATCGTGATCGCCATGGGAGCGGGTTGTCTGCCAAAAGTTGTATTTCCATTATATCTGAGCCCTGAGAAACCAAATGTTGGGTCAGTGCACTTAATCTCTGGGTTTTACGTCTCTGCTGCACTTTCTTATGAAGAGGATGAGCAGCAAAGACCCTAAAATTCCACTGTACGTGTCCAACTTGCTTGTTTCTATTCAGACGGTATTTCTTTGCCTGTAATATTCCACAGCATGGCATTAAACTAATCATTTATGTTGCATTTATTTGATGACAGACGTTTTTGTTGCTGATAAATACCTTGTAAAAAATCAGTTGCGAGCGTACTTGTCTCACAGATCTGACCTGTAACTTGGTGCGTCACCTGCTTGTCTGCATTGTGATAGATGATGGTATGCGCGAATTGAAAAGTTACCTAGTGCTTCTTTAATATATTTTCTTGTACTGCAGAACAAAACCACATAGGAACATCAAATCAACATCATTCACTTTTATGGGGCGACAGTAGCTCAGTTTATAGAGAGCTTGTCCTCTGAGCCGAAGGTTAGCTCCCTGAATTGAAAATTGTTAGTAAACCAGTCAAAACCACTGCCCCACAGGTTGGCGGTGAGATTCCAGCTTCCACAGATGAATAATGTTGTGTCCTTGGGCAAGACACCAACCCCCTGTGGGTCTGTTGGGCTGGTCGTCTCTGTGTGAAAGAAACACCCGCTCATCTCACTCAGTGCCGTCCGTTCTAATCCCTCTGCTCTCTCCACACTCACAGCCACTCAGCTCTGGCCCAAATCCTGCATTCTTCACTGGCCCGAGAGAGACAGACAAGTGGCTATGGCTCATCCCCCTGCCCCCTACCCCAAATCTGCCAAATCAAAACAGTCAGATAGGGCCACACAATATTATGGATGGGACGATAAACCATAATATTGTTTATCGTGCGGTCAACAATAATAATAATCGTTCATGGGACATTTTATAGAATTGTGACAAGATGTTAATCCCTCAATTGTCCAGTTCTGATCTATAGCAAAAAGAAGTTTAAATCTGTCAACTGGACAAATTGTTGTAAGAGTGAAGATGTTTCGCTGCTCATCCAATCCAATCCTCCATCGTTCTTCAGTTCCCGTCAGATTGCTGGTGGCCAAATAATAAGGCAGTGTCCAGTTGACAGATTTAAACTTAATCTTTTTGCTATAAATGTGACAAATCAAATCGCTTTTATGTCTCTTGATGATCTCTTCTACATCGTTGTTGTTTTCGCTTACAACAAAGTACAACACTATCGAGCTCTAGTCTTTAAAACAGTTTAAGACTGAAAACCCACCTCTTCTCCCTGGCATTTAATACTAGCTACACAGGACATCTTGGTGTTTTATTGTTCTTTTCCTGCGTATTGTGTTATCTGTATTTGGTTTTGGTTGACTTTTTTATATGAAGTACTTTGGCCAGCTGAATATGTTTTAAATGCACTTTATAAGTACTATTGAATTGAATATAACAATGTTTAAATATGGAACCTGTTCATAATATTAAAATTAATGTTATTCATATTTGTAACATTTTTAAACTGTCTGCAACTTAACGTGATATCATCGTTAATAGCAGTTATTTTGGCCATGATAATCGTGACACCACATGCCAGTTTGTCCCATGCCTACACAATATATCGTAATCGAATCGAAATCACAATTTGACTTGGTCCAATTATCAAATCAACTTAAATATAGATATATCATGGATTTTAATCGAAAATTCTTGTTGTACCTGTAGTTAACGTTAGACTCCTACAAACATACTCTGAAATGCATATGATTTTTATATTAGTTTACCAGTTCATATTTCATATTTCTCTCAAATGTCCATGCTCCCGGGGATGTTGTTTACAATGCACACGCTGAACACAATCCTATTTGTCCAGACTCCCTATAACTCCACAAATCAGATAATGATCAGATTTTTGGTGTGCATGTAAACATAGCCACTATTGCATTGTCCCGGGCCGAGCCTCTTGGCCTGTCCCGCCTGCGTTATTGTTCATGCTAGCACAAAGCTCTGTAGCTAATCACTACCATAAAGAATGAGATTATCTCGTAGTGAAACAGGAGTCAGTAGTTTTTCAAGTGGACAGCAGCACAAAAGCCTCTGGACTTAATCTCACTCTAAGAATCTATGTTTATTTCACAAGAACTATTGAAATTCTAATGAACTCTGCGTCTTGGCCTTTTTTTTTTTTTTTTGGTTTTAGGGAGTTTTTGGGGTAATACGTGACTTCTTGGTTTGCTGTGGTTGGGGATACTCATTTTGGTACATTTCCAGTTGTATACCATGGTGTTGTCATGATAGTAATATTTCAGTCTCAGTACAATTTTGACGTGGCATTGAGGCTTACAAGGTTGTGTTTTTCTACCCTTGTTGTGGGTTTTTTTCAGAAATAATTGTATGCATACTTATTTGGTAGATTTGATCACAGTTCGTGTTTTCTTTTATCTTCTATACAGTATTTAAGAAGTAAATAAAAGCCATATGTTGTTTCTGAAGGTTTACGCTTCACTGTGATTGGTTATATCCACCTGTCACTCAGAGCATGATGGAGCCTGACCAATCGGAGGAGGGGGTGGTGGAAAGTGTCTGTTTTTGACCATAGAGTTGCGTTAAACAAAAAAGCAGGGCAACACGATATGGTAATTTGACCAAAATAGGAGAGCGTCACAGGGATGAAAACACGATTTGATTGTTATTGCTTCAGCCGTGCATTTTATAAAGAAAATATGGGAGTAAGTGTGAGTGAGTGTGACATCACCCATAACGTTCAGCTGCAGTCAAATGAAGCTCGTCGAGGCTAGAGCAGTCATAGGGGCGAATTTAGAGCCGAGTTCTGTATTTTGAATTCTAACCACGAGTATCATCGCAACTAAAGAACCAATCTGGAGCGAGGCTATTGAAGGTAACAGCCCTTTTCGCCCGCACCACTAATTTAACAGGGAATGGGCACTTGGCAACGCTGTCAATCAAACCTGTTGAGCGACCTCGGGGAAAAAAGGCGCCTGATTTGTCCGTTATTAATGTTCATATCCTGATTTAGGGATACAATAGTGAAATAAAATCACCAGGATTATGTAGCGTGGGTTAATTTGAACACTTTACGACCAAAATGACGAAGCTCACTGCAGCAGTTACAGAGAAAGAGGTGACAATTTTGCAATCGTAAAGTGAACTGCAGCCAAGGGATGCGCCTGGAAGTGTGCCCATGCTCACTTCTTATTTGGAACGCGATGGCTAGCGTGTTTGCTGTGTCTGTGGGAATATGCAAATAAGATGCTCCAATAACATTTAATTGCCCATTCATAACTCAATAATTCATAAGGTTTGCTAATATAAATATGTTCTTGTTTGTTCAGTGCACGGTGCAGGTGAAGCTGGAGCTGGGACACAGAGCCCAGCTGAGGAAGAAGATGACGTCTGAAGGCTTCACTCACGACTGGATGGTTTTTGTGCGCGGCCCTGAGACCGGGGACATCCAGCACTTTGTCGAAAAGGTCGTGTTCCGCCTTCACGAGAGCTTCCCCAAACCCAAGAGAGGTGAGCCTGACATGATCAAAGGGCCATACTACACTACTGTCTAATCTATGTTATAATGCAGTTGTGTTTTGTTTCATTCACACATGTTTAACACACAAATCCTGCATATTTAGGCTGAGTTTTTCTATCAAACATGCTAATAATAAAGGTTTACGCAAACGTATTTGATTTATTTTACATTTTGTTCAGTGTAAACCGCAACAGATCTAAAATTACTTGATAATAGAACATGCACTGTCCCCACCGAGTAAACCAGGACTATTATAAGTGCAGTACTATTTGCCTAAGCCCTCACAAGTGAAAGTTTGTGGTGTAACTGGTTCTATAATCCTTTTAACGCCTATGGGCAAATAGTGCAGGCCAAGTGTCTGGTCCAAAGACACAACAACAGCACAGAGGAAGCCGGATTTGAACCGACTAACTTCTAGTTTGTGAATTGCGCTGTCTATAAACCTATGGCCTTTTAGTTGTGTTGTAATTTTTCTTTTTTTTTAATGATTTTTATTTATCAACAAACAAAATTATACAACAAAAATGTATTCAATGACTTGATGTTAGTGCAGCTCCAGTTAGACCTGTCACGACAAATACTACATTGACTTATTCAATATATGACAGCTGGAATCATAGTTTTTTTGGCGTTGGTATTTATTGTGTGTACATTTTCTTTGCAGTACTGGGAAATTTGTGGTTATTTTTTGGGTATATGGTAAGATTTAAGCCAGAACAGGTTGAACTAATAAGGTTGCATCTGTAATGAGTCATAGACCTAAGTACTAAAGTGTTTCATTCTGCTGTTTATTTGTTGCAGCTCATGATTTTTTTTAACAATATTGTACATTTATACTAGTTTTTTGTGGTTTAAATGTGATCTCGGGTTATTGTGTCAGTGGCATAAACTAGTTTCTATATTTATATATTTACTTCAGTGATATATCGCAGTTTTTATTCTGGCAGGTCTCGCTCCAGTCACTTTGATGGCGATTTACAACGTCTGTGGACTATTAGTGTGCATTAAAAAAAGACAGATGGGTGAATATGTGTGTGAACTGTTTTAGTATAATGAAAGTTCAAATATTTCGATATAAGGACTGCAGTTTAGCCTGAACACGTCACCAGATTTGCATGAACACTACACCTGAATGAGACGGGCAGCTCACATGAGGAGTTCAGGGCTTGTTGGGAACGTGGGTAATTTCCTGGGTCAAACTGAGGCTAATCATTACAGCGATTTGCTTCAAAGCTAAAGGCCGCACTGATGAAAAGCCACTGAGAAGAATCCATAAATCGCTTTTCTCTTTACTTCACTGGATCTTCTATAAAAAGCAGCGTTTCTTTATGAAATGGAAAAACACATTTGTTTAAAGTGGATTTGACAGGTTTTCGTGTTTTTCTAATTACTACTTGGTTTGGTGGGATAGTATGTTTACATAGTTTTATATCAGGAAGTTTGTGTAAAGACAGTTGAGGAACAGTACAAAAATACAAGAAGTAGCAGTGAGTTATCAACACGGAAACGCCAACCAACAATTTATTCTCAAGGAAGGCATTTTTCTAGTAGTTTAAACCTTCATTTAACAGAAAAATACAGTTTTTATATTTTTTATTAGTCTAATCTCTAAGTATTGTGTAATTTAGACACGTTTTGACCCTTGTTAACCTTATGGTTGCTAGGTAAGTTATGGAGTTACCTTTACTCATGTCATATCTGCTTTCTGTGTCCATCTATTATAAACTTCACCAAAATTTTAAAAACTAGAAAAAACTTAAGCAAGATTTTTAGTTACATTTTAAATATAATTATGTTCACTGTGTTTTAGTGATTAAAAAAAGGATACTAGCCTGTCATATGTAAAGTCTACAGTCTGTTACTGCTTTAAGTCTGTATGTTCTGGTTGTCTGTTTTGGTAGAACTATATTGTCTATGTTTGAATAGATTATTCAATTTTTTGTCGTTGTGCATTTTGTAATGTTGTAATGTAAATGTTTTTTCTTGTGCAGTATGCAAAGAGCCGCCGTACAAAGTGGAGGAGTCGGGGTATGCAGGATTCCTCATGCCCATAGAGGTCTACTTTAAGAACAAGGTGAGATTTAAAGAAATAAAAAGGTTACTTTATGGAAGTAGAAAGCTAAAACCATAGTTGCCAACATCTCACTGGCGATGGATAAGTTTATGCCACACTCTGGAATATTATAGCCTACAACATTGCCATAGAAACAAACAGGAGAAATTTGGTTTGTGGAGATGCAAGCCCACTAACAGTGCAATAAACACATCCAAAATAGTTAAAAAAAAGCTTTTATTTTTAGTCTTAGTCTGTCTCTTTAGTCTGTTTTGGGCTGAAAAGTTATAAACTGTGGCTTTAATTTACTGTGACATCATGAGTAGTTATTTTAGCCTTAGAAATTTACGTAATATGATCTAACTAAACTGCAAATGCATCACGAACTTAGATTGTTGGTACTTTGACAGTGATCCGCCTCAATCTAAATGCCCGCTGCTGTCTCGCTGTTTTAAAAGGTCCAATCAACAGTAAATCTCAGAGCTCGCCGGATAAAGCTGCACTCGATGTACAGACCAAGTCCCATTTACTCTCCATTAAAAGGCCTCACGTACAGTTAACCCAGATTAATGTTTTAGATCATGTTGTTTAAATACCAAAACACGCTCCATGTTCCATGAGTCTCACAAACTATGTCACTGTAATAATCGGATCAAGTAAATGCCATCTCACTATAAGGTTAAAGGTCAACTTTTAATTTTACTTTTCAATTCAATCCAAGTTTATTTATATAGTGCATTTAAAAACAACTTCAGCGGCCCAAAGTGCTACACTTAAAAGTCAACAAATACACAAATGACATGATACATAGGAAAAGAACAACAAAACACCAAGATATCCTGTCCAGTTTGTATTAAATACCAGGGAGAAATGTGTTTTCAGTCTAGTCTTAAACTGTAGTAGCGCCCGTGTTTACATAAGATCTGAATCAAATAGAAAGGCAGTGTAAGATTATAATGGTTAATTGTACAATTTTAAAGATGCACTACTTACTTGATAGAATATTCCACAGTATACAATTTGTCTATGTCGCATTTATTCAGTTACAGATATTGCAAACAACAAAAAAATGCTTGTGTTAACAGAAAGAAGAAAAAAAAAAGTCTTACCCCTCCCTAGTTAAATGCAAATTTTTATAGATTATTTTCAGTTACATTGATTCTATTAAGTGAAACATGTCATTGTAAACCCTTAGACGTAATATAAGACGTGATCTCTTTTATGTTTCAGAAGTCCATCGTTTTGTTGCGCCTTGTTGGCTGTTGGCTAATCATGTTGTTAGCTTTGTCATTTCTTTGTGTTGCAGCACGAGCTTCTTGTCTGTGTCAGATTTCATTTGCATTTTCTTTCTAATATTTCACTGTCTTTCATCATCTTGTTCTTTTGAAGTATTTTCTGAAGTTTTGTCGTTTCTCCAACCAAAATGTACAAAAGGAATATATAATTTTGAATACTTGGATAGAGTAGAGAAAAATATCATTGGTAGAGTAGTCAGATCCACTGGCCCACAGGCTGATGGTGCGATTACAGCTCCCACAGATGAATGCTGTTGTTGTGTCCTTGGGCAAGACACGTAACGCACCTCATCCCCAGTGTCTGTGTACACTGGTGTGTGAATGTGGTCCCCCCTCTAGAAAAGTTACCCAGTGCACCTTTAATCTTAAACTGTTTATCAGAATGTTTAGTTTTATGTTAGTGATAATTCAAGAATAAAAGACGATTGTATTTAGAGCATGGAAGTCCAGTGTCTCCTTTTATTAATGGGAAAGAGTGATGTTGAAGCATAGACAGTTTAATAATGATAGAAATTATTTAGTCAAACTTTGTAACATGTTTTGATGTCTTATTTTTGTTTAGGAGGAGCCAAAAAAGGTTTGCTTCAACTACGACCTGTTCCTAAACTTGGAGGGAAACCCGCCTGTGAACCACCTGCGCTGTGAGAAACTGACCTTCAACAACCCCACCAAAGAGTTCAGGAGGAAGCTCATCAAGGCCGGAGGGGTGAGTCTCTACAGTGGATAATTAAGGGGGCTTTCACATTTGCAACCTTTGGCCCAGACTTTCGGACTTTCCTGTTTGGTTTGGTCAAAACTCCAGGTGGGAACGCTCCTGTGGTCTGTGGTCTGGACCAAACAGCTGCTGCTTTGGGGAAAAAAAGGCAGCCTTGGTTCAAACCAAGGGCTGGTGTATATACATATAATGTACTTGTATCAGCACATTTGGTTGTACAAAACCCTGTGCCAGCGCTAAATCAATAAAATGTTAGGTAACTCTTTACTCCCAACACTGCTTCTGATTGGTCTTTTTTCCCTCAAAACTAAGAAAAAAAACAACTTTGCAGCTCCTCTGTGTTCTGCGTTCCTGTTGTGGAAAAGCAGTGTGCTCATTATAGGGCTGCAACAACTGGAATAATTGTGATTTGCTGACTACTAAAGTAATTGTGATTATATTTTGATCTACAAAAGACCTTTTACAATAAAGAGCGGCATTATTAGACTTTATTACCAAATATCCTCAGTAAGCGCCACATTTCAACCTTTATTTGGTTAAAAATTCTCATTGTACAACAGACATAATAATCTGACTAGTCGACTACTCCTGTTACCATCAGGTGAAGCCCTAGTTCAATTTGGAGAAACGTTTTGTGATCAATATTTGTGTGAAAATGTTAAATTCCAGTGCTGTATAAAAAGTCTCATGTCCTGTTGATTTGTTTTATTTATAAAGCTTTTCAAAGACATTGTGTCTCATTAGCTGATTTTAGCAGAGCCTCATTATTTTCTTTCGCTCCATTACATCATCTTGTTCTTTTGAAGCCGTCTTTGTAATTTCTCTGACCACAGTAAAAAAAGGAATACCGTATCTGTATTTTTAACCCACTTTAATTTAGAATATTAGTAGTTTATTTTTTATATTAATCCTTTTTTTTTTTTTTACTTTTTGTTTATTGATAAAACGGCATTAGTAGCATTATGAATAATGTATATTTTATAATTATTAGATTATCTAACCTCTTACATTATGAATTTAAATGCCTTTTGGTTGTAGGTCTTGGTGGTTCCTGAAGGAGCAGAAGCCGTGTCCAGACCCAGTCCAGACTATCCCATGTTACCCACAATCCCCCTCTCCGCCTTCTCAGACCCCAAGAAAACAAAGACCTCTCATGTGTCAAAGGTGAGCCAAGATTCACAATGACAAAATCTAAAATTCACCAATATTTATGATTTAAAGATTCATAACTTTGTAACTTTTCTGGTGAAGGGTCCACCACCTGCTTGTCTCCCTGGAGATGTTATTGTTTTGCCTGGAATATTCCACAGTATGGCATTAAACTTAACCTACCTTGCATTTATTCAAATACCATTGGCCTTGTGACTTCCCCTGCTTGCCACTATGAAGATATACTAATAATGCCATACTGTGTAATATTTCGGGCCCAGCAGTAACATCACCATGGAGACAAGAAGGTGGAAGTTCCATAGTGCAACTTTTATCAGTATAGCCATTGTTTATATTGGCTAGATTGTATCATGTGCGGCGTTACTGATCATTAAAGGAAACGGGAAACCCATCCCCTTTGGGATGTACTACATAAATGGTTTGACATTTAAAATTGTACTCGGAACATTCTATCTTAAACTTTGACTTTTCATTTGAATAATTGCTGCCACACATCTAAGCAGTTTGGCTCCTGCCTTTTGAAATAAGTGTCTTTAAAAGCATAACTTGATTTGTTGCCTACGGTAGGACTAGTTTGAACTCTTAACTCTACTTTGGTGATGACGTTTGTGGCCAGTTATTACAACAAACTGTTCCTACTTTTTTGTTCTCGTGTTCAGCTGAATTTTCAAAAGTAAAACAAAAGGTTGTAGAAATCTGTAGAAATTTGAAGGTGCATTATGTAACTTTTTTGGTGGGCTCTTGTCTCCAATGTTATTTCCCTGAATTGTTTCACAGTATTGCATTAGACTTGTCTGTGAGTGAGTGGACTTCTCTCTACAGATCTGACTTGTAACTTGGCCTGCTGGTGTCATCTGTTTCCATGGAAAGTTTAATGCAATACTGTGCAACGTTTCTAGGCCAAGTTAAGACATCTCCATGTAGACAAAACTGAGTCGCATAGAATAAGTTACATAGGTTAGCTGATTTTCCAAATGTGTGTGTTGGTATAAAACTGAAACTGAAAGCGTCAAACTCAGTACTTTTCAGCCGGTTACTTTTGATAAGTCTTTTGTCTTTTTCATTCTAGGAGCCCAGCAAAGAAGGAAGTGGAAGCAGTAAAGGACCCAAGCCACACAAAGTGACCAAGGAGCACCGAGAGCGCCCCCGAAAGGACTCTGAGAGCAAAGCAACGTCTAAAGGAGACACAGATCGGGATGGCAGCAGCAAGAGCAGCCGGGACCCCTCCTCTTCATCATCGTCTTCAAAAAAACCCTCCGAAATTAAAGTCAAAGATGAAGTCAAAGTCCTCCCCAAAGCGGCTTTTAAGGAGCCGAAGCTTACCCTGAAGGAGTCCAAGATGGAGGGAATGTCTCCCAAGGGTGGGGGTCCAGGTGCGGGTGGAGGAGGTGGCGGTGGAGGAGGGGGAGGGACAGGAGAGACAAAAGCTCCAGGAAAAAGACCTTCTACTGTGGACTCTCCGAAGCCCAGCAACAAGAAGCAAAAGAAAGGGAGCTCAGAAGGACCCAAAGGTGCTGGGGGCGGAGCGGGCTTCACTGGATCGTCCCCGCGGGTGTCTTCTTCGTCTGCAGCAGGACAGGTGTATGAGAAGAAGCCCTCCAAAGACAAAGGCAGATGGGTGAAAGGTAAAAACGATGCACTGGAAATCAAAGAGGCAAAGAAACTACAGGAGTCTGAAGAGTCCAACTCAGAGGATGAGGCGTCGTCGAAGTCAGAGGTTTTGTGTTTTTTTACTGCAGGGAATTATGGGAGATTGGGTTTTCTATTGGTATAAACTGAAGACGTATAATTTATTTATTTGAATTAGGACAGCGCCCATTTGTCAGCAAGCAGCTTCAATATTTGGAGATGTAGACAGACTAATAATAAAAGGTTTCTTAAACCTGTGTGAATGAAACAAAACACAACTCTGGGTATGATTTTTGAGAAGGTAACAACATTCTAACATGGCTAAAAGCTCACAGGAGTCAATTTTGCATAATATAGGACCTTTTAACTAAAATAAAATCATAGTTAGGACCACATTCTAAAAAAAGTAAATACATTATTACTTTTGTGTTGGAAAATTAACTTTTTTGTACATGTGTTTGTTGTTACACTGGTGCTGAAATGGAAGTATCAAGCCTTATTCTTCGTATCAAAACTGAGGTTGAAATTTGAATATAGTGACAACTCTGTACATTTCTTGTTTAAATTTTAACTTTGTGTTTGTCTTTTCCTCACAGCAGTCGGCTCCTTCGAGTGCTTCTAACTCAAGCTCGAGCTCAGACTCAAGTTCAGACTCAGACTTTGAACCTGGACAGAAACCAGGACAAGGTAAACACAACTCAACTCCACCCAACACTGTACACTCCAGAAAATATGGTGTATTCTAGTGCATATAGTCTATCACAGAACTGTTTAACCTGAGAAGTCTGTTTACACTTTGTTTTTGCCTATGTTTTTGCCCCAGGCCCGTTGCGATCGATGGTGGAGGAGATTCAGTCGGAGGAGTCAGATGACGATGACAGTACCTCAGAGGAGGAAACGCCTGTCAAAACCAACCCAGGAAACTCTCGGTGAGTGGGCATCAAACGTGACTGTATAAATGCTTTGGTGTTGAACTCTTAACTATTGTAAGCGTTTAGTTTTTAGCTTTAGCTTTTAGTATCCAGTGTCAAAGCGCATTTAGCCATAAAGAGGCAGTTTGTTTGCTTCTTTTCTGAATATAAAACGGTTTCTTTCAGGATTAAGTAGTGTGACAGTAACAATATGCAGTTCTGAAATGGGAAATTCCCTTGTAATTGAATACTTAGGTGTTTAACCATTGAAGTTTCAGTGGCAACTTCAGTGTTAGTCATGTGTCTTATCACATGTCATAACAACTGAAAGAAATCAATCAGCATTTCTCCAGTATGTGGCCAGCTTTATGAAATCACATCCTTTGAATGATAACGTGACAAACAGGCAGATACAAAGCACTTTATGTGTAATTTTAGTAGTGAAGATTGAAATCAAATTAGTTCATATTTTACAGTTCGATTTTGACCAGAAAAATCACAGTTATTGATTTAATCTTGACATTTCTTGTAAGCTGTAGGCATTGAAAGGACAAAATGAAACCTTCTGTATTTTTCCTGAGTTTGCTTGCGTTGCTTTTGTCAGTCCTTTTTGTTTAACCTTTGATCTTTTGCCCTTTGTCCCTGTCTTAGCCTGAGCCTGGACAGTGAGAGTGACAGCAGCGATGGGTCCCACCGCCCCAGCAGAGACCCGGCTCCTCCCGCTCAGAAACATGGCTCCAACAACAACAAAGTGAGTAATTTTACCTCACTGCCCTATTGTCTGCTTTGCTTTTCTATGACATGCGATAATGGCACTGACACAGTTTAAATGTCTTTATTAAAGATGGACAATATATCAAAAATGATTAATATTATGATGTTCTCAGAGCCAAATGCCGATTACAATTTTATCACAAATCATGTATTATTCTAAAGTCTTTTAAGATGTAGATTGTGCTTCTTCACAGTTCATGGTGATTGGTATAACTCAAATAATTCTTGTCTCAGAATTGACAATATAGTGTTAAAAGGCCCATTTTGCGCTATTTTTTGTGTTATATTATGTTGTTTCTTCATCACAAACAGACCTGGAGTTGTTTTGTTTCATTCACACATTTAACATTTAACACACAAACCCTGTATATTTAGGCTCTTTCCTCAAATGGTTAATGCTCTGTTCCACCTTGTGATGTCACATGGTAAAACAGGAAGGGCTCTAGTGTGTTTTTAAACTCCACACACCTTCACTAGAACAATTTTGATGAATGATTTCAGCCCTGGAATTGCCCATCCCTGTTGAACTATAGGTAAAAGAAGCTGTTAAGTTGAAAACTACCACTTCATGACATCACAAGGTGGAACAGAGCATTTTGAGCTTTGGAGATATAGACACACTAATAATAAAGAATTACTTCGAACATGACGTGTGAATGAAACAAAACATCACAGCATCATAATTAATACTTTGCAAATGGATTTGTTTAATGCCATACTGTGGAACATTTTAAGCATTTTTTGAATTACACGTTGTTATTGCTCAAAATTCTGTTGAAATGAGGAGGTAATCCCTAGTTTTTTTTAAAAGACCTAAAAGCTTGTCATAGTACGTTAAAATTTGCATTTGTACAGTAATGTTACATCTCTTTTAAAACTACAGTTAAACAAGATGTGGTATGGACACAGTTTTATTGAAAACAGGATCTTGGTAACTCTTTTTGATCCAACCTCCCATTTCCTTATTGTCTGTTTCTGATTTTCCTTGATGTCTGTTTGCAGGTGTCCGGCAGAAAGAGCCCTGACTCCACCTTCCGCTCAGAGAAGGTGCTGAAGAAGGGATACGACAAGGTAGGAAGGGTAAATCAACCTTTTTTTTATTCCCACATTTTTCACATATGTTTAAGAATGCTTTCAAGATGTTGTCACAACAGGTGGTAATTCTATCCACATGTGAAATGATGGACTATGAGGTTTAGATCTAATATAAAGCCAAAATATCCACTTTCCCTTCACTAAAGCATGTTCCAGATACTGTTACTGGGGAAGTGATTTTACATTGGCCTTGTATTGCTTCACCAAATGTCTTCATGAGTGTCATTGTAATGGGATAAATGAAACCAAAGAATCACTTGCTGCAATAAAAAAGGATTATGTTTTGAAATTAAATCCTAAGGTGTTTATGTGTTACTATGAGCAGTGATTCTGTCTGAATGTAGTGGAGGCGTATTTAGGCCTGTCGCAGTGACACATTTTGAAGTAAATATAGGCGATAAACAATAATATTTAAGCTAATTTATGCCACTGACACAACCCACAATTGAAACCACAAAAAACATTCTAAATCTGCAATATTGTGTAAAAAAAAATCATGAGCTGCAATAAATAAACAGCAGTTTACATCTGTAATGAGTCATAGAAGTTATTAATTCAGCCTTTTATATCTTGAATCTTATCATATAGCCAAAAATAATCAAAAGTTTCCCAGTAGTGCAAAGAAAATGTACATAATAAATATTGATCCCATAAATGTATTGTTCCAGGTTTCATATATTAAACAATAAGTTGATATAGTGATTATTGTGACGGGCCTAGGTGTATTGTCTGTAAATATGCTTTGTTTGACAGCAGCCCAATGGAAATATTGACCCCCAAAAGCCTGTTGTCCACTGTACTTTTAAAAGATATTTTTTTTATTTATGAATGTCATTTTTCAACACATTGACACATGGATATCAGGCTCTATGCTCTGTGTGCTAAAGAACGTTGTATCAGTTAGCTGAGGCTGGCACTACATACTATCAGTGCTTCTGAGTTTGTAATAGTAGTAGGGATAGTATAGTCTGGCCTCTTGCCTCGAGTGGATTGCTTGTGTTCAGGGATATCCTGATCTGATCTGATATCGGCATCTGTATCAGCCACTTATCCAGGCATTGTTAGAGTATCAGCTTGTGAATTTTGTTAATAGATCGGCCAATACAGGGAGCCAAAAAAACTGGGTTTACACATCAATTCTTGTGTTTACTGTTAGGTCACATGTTTGACAGAGATTGATAGTAGAAGCAACAAAAGGAGGACTGACTCTGTGACCACTAGGCCTGTCGCAATAATTACTATATTGACCAGCTCAACTTGGGGAAAAGGGAAGTAACAAAACCAGATGTAAAATGGTAAAACTAAAGTTTATAATTTATTAAAAGGAATGTTAAAGAAAATCCAACAAAAAGAGGCTCTGAACAGAGTAAATTTCTACAAGTAACTAGAGTGCAGCTAACAAAATAAAAGAACTTAAATTGCGAATACACAAAAGGGCCACAACTTCAAAGTCCAAATTACCAAAAATCAAAGTTTCCAAGTTCAAAATTCCAAAGTTCCAAAGTTTCATAAATCCAAAGTTCCAAAGTGGCTTGCAGTCCAGGCAGAATCAGGCAGCCCAGAGTGGCAGGGGGCGGGTCCATTTAAAGGGGTGCTGCCACAGGTGGATCATCCTGATTGGCCAGGATCTAGATTGATGCTCCAATCAGGCGCAGGGCCCTGCTGTCAATCACTTTCCAACTGGAGCACATCAGGACAGGTCCAGAGAGGAGGAGCTGGAGGCTTGGGGCCGAAACAAATACATAACAGATGGAACAGAAATTTTTCGGGACCAATATTTATACAGGGACTTCTTCTTTGCACTATTGGGAAAATTTTGGTAATTTTTCTGTTCTATGATCAGATTTGAGCTTTATGTTTTGGTTTCAGTATTATTGTTTACTGTCTATATTTACTTCAGCCATATATTGCACTTCAAAATGTTGTACCATGACAGGCTTAGCGACCACAGTTTCAAAATATCACATGAGATATCAGCAGCTCGGTTTTGGTCATACAACGATTTCAAGTTGAATGTTTGTCCCTATCACTGTGAGACATAGCCACAAAAATCATGCAGTGGACACCGGGCTTTAGGCAGCAGCATACTTTGTTTATTTTGTTAGGGAATCCATGCTTATAATTAATTTCACAGCAAGATGAGTCCCTGCCAGGTTAAAAAGCGCTTCTCTGCATGGATGAATTCTGTTTTACTTCCACATAGTAAACACAGTCAGACACCATGCTAAAGTAAACTTCATGCTGACTTTTCTACAGAACAAGGACTCATGTGCCTTGTTGTGTTGGTACGAACACAAAAAATGAATGAAAAAAATGTAAATCTCCCTAATACTGTCGTTTTAAAAGTGTTTGGATAATTGATGTTTAAATATTTGTTTTGGTCACCCCTAGATAAGCTATATTTATAATGTTATAGACAGGGGCGGCGGACTGGGGGGTTAAGGGTACCGTTTACTCAGGGCCCATTGCAGAGAGGGGCCCCTCACAAAGTCTGTAATGAGCATTTTTCATTAGACAACATGTAGCCTGGGCCCACCATGATGATTTATACCCAAGGCCTAGAATTTGGTGCTATACCACTGGTTATATATACAATTATTTTAAGATAGAAGCAAAGTGAATGCAGGTTTGTTTTGTTCTAGTGAGCAGAAAAAGCAAAAACTCTAAATGGAAGGAAATCTATTAATTACTGACAGCCTATGTAGTTTTTTTATATAACATGACACTTCACTGTTCTGACGTCTGTCTCTGTTGTAGGCTTATACTGAAGAGTTGGTGGACCTTCATCGCAGACTCATGGCTTTAAGGGAGCGCAATGTTCTACAACAGGTGAGAGTTTAAATCTAAAATATTACCCAATGTTACCCACGAAAAAAGGAGACTGTGGTGGTCCCCCATAGTATACAGTGTGTCATTTACATTGGTGCATTTTATACAGTTTTGACAGAGCCACCACTCCTTAAATAAGGCTTAGAACAGTCATTTTTGGTCAGTAATGTAATGCTCTCGAGGCAGTAGCGATAGAATTATTTCAGTTGTAATAAAAAGTTCTGCCTTGACCAGTTGGGCCAATTCAGCTGGCCATAGTTTGCACACCCCTAGTATAGAACATATAGGTCTAAATGTTTCTCTTGTGATTCTCAGATTGTGAACTTGATCGAGGAGACGGGACACTTCAACGTGACCAACACCACCTTTGACTTTGACCTATTTTCACTGGACGAATCCACTGTCCGTAAACTACAGAGCTACCTGGAGGCCACAGCCACGTGACAGGACGCCGACCCTAAACAAAACTACCAAACATCTACACAAACTAGACTCACAAGCACACATGGGGTCTCCTTCGTGCTGCATTCAAGGACTTCAGGAACAAAGTGAAGAAGAGGAGGACAAACTAGGATTTTTACTGAACAATGTTTTTACTTTTGAGTGTATGCAGAGCGATAAAACTCACCCCAATTTCAGGGCTGCACAATGTTAGAGAGACAAGAAACTCGATTTTAAATATTGTTTTTAACCATGTACTGCTCAAATATACAACATCCAATTGAAAAAGGCAAGTTAAGACCCTCCAGAAAAGTTACAAAGTGCACCTTTAACCTGTAGTCAACTTGTACCTAACCTAATACTACCTTTTTGATTTGCAAAAATCTTATTTTTAGACCATTTTAATTATAATTGAGTCTATATAATATTGTGCAGTCCTGCCCTCTCCCCTGTCTGGTTCTTCTTGTTTCCCCCTGTCTCAGTGCTCTTTCCTGGGCTGCCCCTCGCTGCCCCTCCCCCTGGGGTCAGCTGGAGCTCATTTCTTTGCTGGCGTATCCCAAAACCCTCCAAGTTCGGGCACAAGAGGCTGAGGCTCGAGTTAAGATGTCGCCTTTGTGAGGGTCTCAAACAACAGCTGGTGTCTCTCCTTCAGTGCTGCTTACAAACACATTATACGCAAATAATGGAAGAATACCAGTCCAATGACGCAGTTTGTTTACATGGCACTAGAGGAAATTGAATTACGGAGTCGATATGGATGTTTAAAGGTGCACTGCGTCACTTTTCCTGTGTAGAGTCTGCCACCTGCTTGTCTTCAGGTTGATTTTATTACGTTGCCTCTGAATGTTCTTCAGTATGACTTTAAACATCTTTATCTTACTTTTATTCAATTATTGCTGTTTAAATAGCCAAAAAAACCTTGACTGACCAGACTCACCTCTCCACAGATCTGACCTGTAACTTGGCTTGGTGGTGCTGTCTCCATTGAAATAGACAAGTTAAATGCCATTACTGCGGAACATTTCAGACTAGGCAATGGCATCTCGAGCAGTTTGAAGAGTTACATAGTGCACTTTTTAAAATGCATCTGAAATGAAGGTAAACTATGCACATTTGCTCTCAATGGCAAAGAACAATTTACAACTTGTGTCAATTATATAAATTAGTCCTTGGATTATTTGGCTCCTCCTTCATTTTCACAATATACTTCCCAATACAACGCTTTGAATGAGAATGAGCCAGTAGCGTACTCCTGGCTACAGCTTGTTCTTTGGGCTGTCGGTTTGTGCTGCGAGTAGAGCCACGTCTCCCATGTACTCTCACTCATTTGGCTGTGACTTCTGGACATATTTTTGAAAGTTGAGCCTTGCCCTCCGTGTTTCTGCCCCCTCCGAACTACTCCTACCCCTGCTCCTGTCATAGTGTCTCGCATGAACTCAACTGCCTTCTAGCGCCACCTGTAGGGCTAAGGGGCGATACGTTTAATACTAAACGAGGCCTGTCACGATAGCTACTATATCAACTTCAATAACTGGGTATTTTTTATTTGAACAAGTGGGTATCTTTCATTATTTTGCTGATTTGAGCTGTAGATTGTTGATTAAATGATAGGGCTGCACAATTTGGAAAGAAAATATCAAATTGGAATTTTTCTGACAAGCATTGCAGTTAGATTTGTTTTAATAATTTTAAGCGTGTCCAGAAGAATTGTCAAAAAAAAAAAGACTAATACAAGAATCATCATGTTTGTTTGGACCTAAATTACAGGGTTGGCTGTTTTTAAAAAGAACGAGATGAGATATTTTGTCATTTTTGGTGGAAATTATGATTTGTAAACCGCTTATTTCATTCATTCAAATTTCAATCCAATTACGATTAACCCTCCAGCCCTAATAAAATACTAGTTAAATGTAGAAAAGGATTTACTGGGATACTTTTGCTTTAGGGTTAAATTGTGGCAGTGGCACAAATTACTTCTAATATTATCGTTTTGTTTTTTTTACTTCAGCAATACGCCACAGTTCATAATGTGTTATCGTGACAGGCCTGTACTAAGCCGTGAAAAGTAGCCATAATCGTCTCCCAGATTCCAAAAAAACAAACCAACAAGATTTAAAGGGGCCACACTTTCAAAAGTTTTTATTTTTGTACAATGTGTGTATTTATTCCCAGATTGCGAGCTATGAATGTATATAAATCGCTTTTACTTTTTTATGGCTAAACACAGCTCCTCTCCTAGTGCCTTTTCTTCAACTTCAGCGAGGGGGGGGTGCGCCGCGGTCAGTCCCCCGGTGTTCCCTCGGGGGGCGTAAGTGTTAATTGGGATGCCTGAATATCCAGTATTGTCTTAATAACTGCTTACATTTCTGTCCGTTCTCGTCCGCTGTCTTCTCATCGTGAATGGTCTTTTAAATGGTTTTCTCAACTGTAGGTGGTCATCTTTATCTTAGCGATGGTAGATTCCGTGTTGAAAAGGGAGCCTATTTAATTATTAGCTCTAGTTTTAGCCGTGTTGTGCTTTTGAGAGGCTGAGAAGCAGTTGTTTTTGAATGGGCTATTCGAGTACTTTTGTGAATTACCGGTGGAGCAGTTCCAAGCACTTCAAAAGCTAATAGAAATGTATGCTAACAAAGACGCTTAGCAACCAGCTCCCAGTATCTCACAATGGCTGTAGCTTGCATCTTGAACGATTTTCTCTGGGGGGAAATACTGCTAATATTAAAGCTGCTCTGTGTAACTTTCCTTGCTTTGCCTTGAAATCTGAATTGTTCCGCAGTAGGGCATTTATCAATCATGCAGGTATTTTTCCGCAGATCTGACTTGACTGAGAAGCGAAATGCCATACTGTGGGACATTCTAGGCAATGCAGTTGGATCTCCATGGAGACGAGCAGCGGACACTTGATCAGAAAAGTTACATAGTGCATCTTTTAAGCTGATCACAGATTAGAGTCTCACAAAGCTGGCTGGTTCATGTTCTTTTTTGTTTTTTTTATTAACCGAAAAACTATATTAACTTTGATTTTTGATAATATTTCACAGCTTATGTTTTATTTTGAGAATATTTCTGTTGAAGGGAGGTGACAGTTTGGTTATACATAAAAGACATAAAAGACATAAGGGCTAAACCAGTGTTAATATGATGTCACTTTGAACAAGCCACAAAACTCACACAAGATGGTTTGCAAATCTCAACCAAAAAGATATTGATAAACGTATAGCACTTTTCAATATCAAAATAATGACATTTCATCGTGAGTTGAGTTTTTAATTAGTTTCTTTATTTTTTTATGTAACGTTTATTTAACCAGAAGAATCCTATTGAGATTACAAACTGGCCACATTTGACACATGTGCTTTGCTGGTGTAGTTTGTAATATTATGTAATTAAAACAAAATCTCACTGTTTATAGGTTTTATATTGATGAAAGCTTTAACAGTTCCAAATAAAATGTCATTTGAACAGACAGAAGTCCTCAAAATGGCACCCATAACCGGACACTGAAAACCCATCAATATAACAACTCCTAAATGAAAGTTAAAATCATGTTTGTAGCTCGTCCATAGAGGTGCTTTAGTCAGAACAATATTAAAACTTAAACAATTCTACTATTAACTAAAGAACTGCTCAGGTTTTTAGCAGGACTCAACACTAATAAAATAACTACAGTGTATTGCTTCGGAAAAGTCTAATTGCATCAAGAAGTCGCAGATTCATTTTTATCAACGTCTAAATCACTGTTGCATTGCTTCACTCTTAACCTTAATTAAATTGCCTCCATTTTGCGTTCCACCCAATGGAGATGAATGCTTTTAATTAGACAAATGTTGTGTCTGTCATTATCTTATTACTCACCGACTCGCATGGGGAGCCTGTGTGTTTATGTTTAGAGAAACCGCTGTGCTCTCGTCAGCTTCCATACGGTTTCATTTAATGCACTGATTACTGTTCATTTTTAGGATTAAATTCAAGGAGCTGTACCAGATTTTTACTGTCTTAAAAACGTGAAAAACAGAAGTAATTAATTTTAAACGGTTTTCAGTGGTCCAAAGTTATCCCTCACTTACCTTATACATTCAGAACATGCTAATTACTCACAGTGATGAGTTTATAAGCAACAACCACTAGCATGCTAAAGCGCTTTTCCTGATTATGGGACAATAAAACACAAAAAGACAGATTCCGCTGAAATACATGGGGGGAAAAAATCTGGTACAGGGCCTTCGTAAGTATTTTAAACTATTTTTAAGCAAAGCAGAGGTGGGTAGAATTGCCAAAAATTGTACTCAAGTAAGAGTACTGTTACTTAAAAATTACTACTCAAGAAGAAGTAGAAAATAGTGATCCAAGAAGTTACAGAACATATTTAATGTATAATTAAGAGTAATTATAACTATCTGGACGTAACATTTGATTTATAATTTGAAGGACAAACCTAAGATAATGCATGAAACCAGATATTTTCAAAGGTTAGACCACCATATATATGAAAAACTATATATGCTTGCAGTGGAAATTAACCAAAACTTTAACTCAAGTAAGAGTACCAGTACTGTTACACCGTACAATATATTCCCCAAGTAGGAGTAAATATATAGTGTTTGTTAACTTGGGTAACTTTTTAATATAAAGTAGTTTTCAAAGTAACCCATCTCTGCTTATAACTCCTATCAGGCAGTTGCCACACTACATTTATTGCCGAAACAAAGCACAAATGTCCACTGAGATCACATATATAATACTAAGGGCAAATGAACTGTATTTTTCGATTGTTTTAAAATTAGTGTTGACTATTTAAGCTGATTTAAAATGATAAAAAGTGATAATACAACTTGGCATTACTTCAACATTTCAGTGCCTTTCTATCTACTGTACATGCCGATTTCTGTCTAAATATGCAGAAGCAAAAATCAACTATAGCATTACACTAAACTCAATTTCAACTATTGCTGTTTGATTAATTTATTTTTTGGGTAGACTGAGCCAGAACCAGCTTTGTGAGACGTGATTTTGGGATGTTTTTGGACTTTTTGACTTGGTTTCTGTGCCCATTCAAAGCTTAACACACAACACAGGCCTGGTCCGTTCACTTCCAATAGCTTTAATCTACTGTTGTGTTGCCTCTTCTTGACTCTGTGATAAACAACATTTGATTTTATTGTAAAACCTGTCTCCATAGTTACACTTTGGTCCTTGTTGCCGCCTTATGTGCCCTAAAAATAAGCCCTTTCCCTCCTGATATTTCATTTCAAAAGTTTCAAAAATTTCACCTGGCATTGGTATAGTATGGGTCAGTGTGTTATCATTCCTTATTTGCTATGGGAATTTAAAGGACATTTTGCTGTATGTTAACGGTTACTGGAATTTTAAAGCTGTATTGTGTAACTTTTCTGGCTGGGGATCGCTGCTTGTCTGTCTCTATGGAGATTTTATACTTTGTCTGTATGGCATTAAACTTGTCTATCTAGCATTTATTCCTAACAGGTGTTTTACTGCTCAGAAATACTTTGATGACATGATTTCTTACTGTAAGTGGCGTCGCCTCTCCACAGATCTGACCTGTAACTTCGCCTTGTGGCACCACTTCCTTGCCAAGTTAGATGCCATACTATGTAACGTTCTAGTCAAAACTATAACTTCGCCATGGAGACAAATAGCGGACCTTCTACCAAAAAAAAAACTACATAGTGCAGTTATTTTAACAAACTTGATTTTTTTTTTTTTTTTTCCACATTATTTTGTGAGAAGGAATTTGAGATTTGTGAACTTGCATTGTAGCACTGTGTAAACCGAAACTGTTTTGAATTGAGCAAAGAACAAGGAAGGATAAGTTTAATATTTTGGTCTAGAAGTACATTTGCTTTCTATTTATTTTTAATGCCTTGTTTTTGACAAGTGTAAAGAATGTCGATGGTTTATTTCTGATCTTCCATCTTTGGGACATTCAAACTGTAGGTTGCGTTCACGTTGATTTCTATGGAGGAATTTGCTGTTTAACTGTCACATTGCAGATTTGTTGACCTGGTTTATGGTTGCTGTAATTACTGGGCTTATCCACATGAAACAAAGACTTTCAACGTCTTCTCTCTTAGCATAAATAAACAAAAGTGGATTTAGTTTTTTTCGCAATGGCTCAGAAAGTGATGCCATCATTCAAACCCAAAGACATGATTGTTCTCAGTTGAAATTACAGTGAGTTACATAGACCCCAGACCTCCATCTCAAATTACAACATCAAATTCTACAACGTGAATGCAACCAGTTCCCAAATGAAAACGGTTACACGAGTGATATCAAACTGACCCATATTGTTGTGTTTGGTGGGAAATGAACTCTGCTGTGCCTCTTTTAAACTTCAGGCGTTCAAACTGCGACTTAAACTGTGCGAATGAAACAACCCAACCGCTGCGTCCTCTCTCTCTCATCGATGTGGGAACTCGTACGTCCTGGTTCATGAACTTTGACCTCTGGCTAGGGTTCTTTCAGTTCTTTGTATTCTGGTCGAGTGGGTTCACGGGACGTCCCACAACAGTCAATGTTATATTTATGGACCTCTGCACTTTTGGCTGTGACGACTTCAGTACTTATGTAGTTACTTAGACTATTTTTAAGAATTTTATACAATATTTACATGCAATACTATTTGAGTTTTTCTTTGCCAAGTTTTTTTTTCGTATTTAATTGTCATATTTTGGCATGTTTTGTCACTATTATTCACAAACGGACATGCTTGTTGAGGCTATTTTAGGATAAATTGTTGTCATGGGGAAGTGCCCTGTGCAGTTTTGTATCTGAATTTGCTGACAGCTGAACACCAAGAAGCAGCTGTTGGGATTTTTGCTGGATGAGCTAAACCACCCCTCTGCTACTGCGTGGAAAATTGAAAGTGCATATGACAGGTTTTGATGTTTTCTAATTACTACTTGAATTGGTGGGATAGTACTTGCGGTTAATATTTATCATAGACTGACATCGGTTGAGTAACAGTTTATGGAAAAAGTTGAAAAGAAAAATGCAAAAATACAGGAAGTAGTGATGAGTTGTAAAACCAAATACTGCTACCTCTGTCATCAACATGGAAAATTCCATCCAAAATGCACAAAACGGCCAGAAAAAATGCTTTCCTTGTGGGTAATTTAACAATATAAAGGTGTGATCATTTATTTTTTTTATAGTCCAATCATAACTATTTTGCAGTTTAGTCAAGGTTTTGTTCTTATTACGGTTGCTAGGTAAGTTATAGACTCCCCCCTTCATGCTGTCCCATCCAAACAGGTAGTAAAATTATAAACAAAATTGGAAAAACTGGGAAAACAATAGGCAAGATTTGTAATAAAATCTTCAATATGCATAAGTTGACTATATTAGTGAAACGAATAGCCTATCCTGTCATATGCACTTTAACTAAATGTGGTCATATCTTTGTTTTGTCCATGTTTCAAATGTTCTTTATCCACACGTGTTAGGTTTTTACTGCTGTGTAATCTGGCCAGCCCTGCTCATTCCCATTTTAAACAAGGTGTTACATCACCCATTTTCCAATTCCCATCTATGACAATGCCTTTGACCAGCCTCATGCAATTCCCAGTCTCCCCATCTAGTCCTGTTTTTAAATTTGATTGTTTATTGTGCTCAGACTGACGCAGAAACACTTATGTTTTCTGTTCATCTTTCATAGACCTGTCAACACTGTTCCACAGCTTTTGAGTCCAGAGACAGAATGAGGATGTCTGGCTGGTATAAAAATTATTAGGGATGGGGCAAGACGCAATTTCCACAAGAGATGAGATTTTGACATGATTAATAATAAATCAGTTCTTCAGTTCACAATTTTTGGCTCACTATTTTTATTTAATATTTTTGTCAATGTGGCACTGCTTTTTGGAGCTTCTCAAGAGATGTTTCTGCGCTTAACTCTGTCTGTCCAATCCAAATGTCACGTCCGAACTATCTTGTAGCAATTTTGTCTCACAAGATCTTGTCCCATCCCTAGAAATAATGTCAAAGGAAACAGGACTGCAGAGGAGCCAAGTCGACCATCACACATGTAAAATACAGAAGGTACAACTATGGGGACATGATGAGGACTTTATTGTGGGGGGAGGGGCATGTCTGGGGCGTCAGTGCTTGTGTCTGGGGAAGGGGACATGGGTTGCCTGTATTTATAAAGGTTTGGTTCTGTTAAAAGTGGAGGGGGCGTTCATGTTTGTAGTCGGTCAGTCTGCAGCGAGCGGAACAATGGAACTGGAGGCAACGGAACAATTCGGTATTTTTAACACTTTGCATTGCATTGCCACCATGTGGTCGTAGATGCAAGTTGTTAACAAGGACAAAATCTGTTATTTTAATGTTAATTTTTATTTTGAAAACATATTATTAATAAAGTCATAAGTACTGTTTATGTGTGTGGCTCACAGTAAGAATGCATGTGTTTAAGGAAATTTGGCAATAAAAACATCTGCAATTTAATTAATGTAAGATATAGGAAAGTTTAATGTTATACCATGGAACATTTTAGGCCAATGGCTCTCAAACTTTTCACACCAAGTACCACCAAAGAAAATATTTGCCTTTCCAAGTACTACCAAGTCTAAACCAAGTGTGTGTAACAGGACTATTCCAGGTCTAATCTGGGGTGAAACCAGGTCTAAAAGTGGACTACATCTTTCCACTGTAGTTCTATGCAAGGAAATGATGTCCCCAAATGAGGACACAAAAGTGAATAAAATGAGCTCTTATGTGAGGTAAAGCCACACTGAGGAGCTGTCTGAGTCTGCTGCCACCTGCAGGAGCTTTTGTCCTAATTTGAGAAACCCTCCTCTGGGCAAATCTGCACGAAGACAAGCTGCTGTCCAACTGTCCATCAGAAAAGTTATGCAATGCACCTTTAACTGATCGTGAATAGAACAAAAACAATGACATTGGTGAAGCGACATGTGATGCTCAAGTAATAACTGTGTTTTGGTGAAACAGGCTCATATAGTAAAGTTCACTTCTCTCACACAGGCTGTAGTTCACACATGAGCAGCCCACTGTGTCTCCACTGCCCTGAGTTTGACCTGATGGAGCAGGGTCATGGTGAGTTCAAGTCAATGCTTCCTGGGGTTAAAAGGACACCTCAGCCTGAGCCATAACCCTGATGCATGGAGCATATATCCACAGAGAGGAGGAGGAGGAGGTGGAGGATAACGGCTATTGATGAAGACTGATCAATAAACACCACAATGACTCTTATGTGCTAAAAGAGAACATTTAACATTTGACTATGAGCTGTGTTTAGGCTCTAAAGGCGTCTGTCTCACGCCCCTGTGCACTCTCTCCTACAAACTCATGTCCTGCACTACTCATTCAAAATGAATAAATACTAAGAAATGAAAAGATGAATAAAGTATGGTGAACCTGCTGAAACGTTTTTGAAATGTATAACATCTTGACCACTTGATGTCAGCAATGAGCTATAAAAACAAGACTATAGAGAGTACTATATATAGGGACAGAGCAGGGACAGGGACAGGGACAGGAACAGGACAGGGTACAGGGTAATGGGCAGGGACTGGACAGGGGCAGGGACAGCTGTCAGGAAAATGAGACATATGAAAATAAAGGCTTATATCCTATAAAGCTGTGGCTGTGGCTTTTTCAACACAGAAAATTTAATCCAAAATGCAGGAAAAAATAACTTTTGTGTAATTTAGACAAGTCTCTTTTTTACAGTATGGTTGCTAGATAAGTTATGGAAGTACCTTTATGTATCACATCTGTGGCCTATGCCCAACCAGGAAGTAAAATTTATAGAAAACTTAAATATAATTATGGTAACTATGTGTTACTGATATGGGTAGTCTAACCTGTTTTATGCACTTTAATGTGAGCTTGATTTGAATCACATTATGTGAATAGTGACTGTACCAACTCAAATTTGTCTTTATCTCGCAGCCTTGGTCATTTTTATATGTCTGAGATCCAGAATACACACATCTTCAGTACATAGATGTGACTGGTTACTGGTGAATCTCTCAGTTTTCAGATGGAATCATGAAATTAGTCAGTGGTGTCTTATTCGGATTTTTATGGGGCAACAGCAAGAGAATGCAAGAAATGAGCTAGTTGAAGATTACAGAGAGGTCCTGCTGTATTTAAATGGTTCACTCCGTAATCATTTTTGTTTGAATCAGATATATAAGGATGCTTAATAGTTTTGAGTTACCACAACCCCTTTTTAGTTGACTAATCGATCGGCTTCAGTCAACCGAGAATTTTTTTTTTGCTGACTACAACCCTACTGGAATATCTTCTACATGAGTAGACTGTATTGTAAAGTGATAGATAAAATGTGGTTAAAATGGTTAACTATGAGAATTAATTTATGGTGTAATAAAGCGTAAAACAAGTCAGCAGTTATGTGTAGATAGTAGTAATGCAAATCACCAAAATATATTTTCTTCAGTAACCTTTTATTTCACGGCTGTCAGACAACAAACATTTACATTTTTTCCACTCTGATATCACAGTAGCTTGTCGTGGGTCAGGTAGATCCCGGAGGTCGTCTGGGCTGGTCTTTACTTAAGCCCCATTCACATGTAACCAAGGAAAGCAAGATATGAAGGGAAATCAGTTCTCGCTTTGTGACCCTGTTCAGTGAAAAATGTAGGTAAATTTCAGTCTACTTATGTGAATAGGGCTTTAGTTCCAGCTGACCCCAATTGTTTTAAGCAGCTAAATGTAAAATCTACAATTCAAGTCAATGCCATTCACCCAGAAAACCCCAAATCACCATCATATCCACGAATTATGAGGCCTAAACTCTTAAACATGTCGATATGTTTCTGTACAGTTATTTAATTTACAAGATCAGCTCTTTGGATTATAACCGCCTCATAAAGATATATCGGATACACATTTGATGATCTGTTTCAATGCATATTCAAGTACAAATTAATTCCTCAATGGTCAGCGATAATCGATGAATGTCTGCCACAAAAAATAAATTACAGACAAGATGACGCTTAGTTTAAAAAAAAAAAAAATATTTACAAAATCATAAAAATGTCAAATTTACACAAGGAAAATCAAATTGGGAAACAGAACACAGTGAAGACAGAAAGATAAATATGGCTTAGATGGTTTCATAGCAACACTCCCGTTTAAAGGTTTTGTGAAATTTAAAGCTACCCTGTGCAATTTTTCTGGTGGAGGGCTCTACTACCTCCCCACTATGAATGGCATGCCAAGTTGCAGGTCAGATTTGTGGAGATGTGACCCCAAGAATTGTTTTTAACCTGTAATTTAATGAATGCAAGCTATGGATAAGTCCACCATGCTGTGGAACATTCTACCCAAAGCAAAAAAACATCTCCATGGAGACAATCTTGTGGCAGACCCTCAACCAGAAAGCAGTGCAGCTTTAACTGAACATGAACAGTAACAGAACAAAAACTTTGGCAAACTGAAATTTTAAACTAAAAGAAATAACCCTTTTTTTGTCAAGTATTACATTAAAATTCACTTTGCTTACATGTAGCTGCTTAGACTTCATTGGTTCAGGTATCACGGTTAACAATACCAATAAATAATCAGCTTATACATAACAAATAAAGCTCTCACAATGACTTCTATACAGGAAGTAAAATGTAAACAACACGATGATCAAAGCTTAAGGCAGAAACATTGACACACGTGAGGGGGAGGAGTGCTCAGGGTTTATTTCGGAGGCAGAGGGTTGTCGGGGGTCGTGGGGGTCGTGGGCGTTGGCACTTCTTTATAAAAACCTTCAATTTGATCCTTGTACATCTTTCCTACGACAGGACGCTTCAACTTCATGGTGGGGCCTGGAGAGAGACATGAAGAGTAGATGTAAGGTTTTGATTTTAAATTTCATAAACCTATGTCCCCAGACAAGAGGTAAACATGTTCAAATCAAATATAGCTTTTACTGCTAACAGCTGTAATGCTGACTTGTTCTTGATTAATAAATGATGCCCAATGTTTTTGTAATGTTATAATTTGATATTTTGGTTCTTAAGACTTAATCCAATCAGAAAGAAGAATGAATTGACTGTCAGATTGCAGATTTGTTGACCTGGTTTATGGTTAATATTTGTGGAATTACTGAGCCTACCCACATGAAACTAAAACTGGCACCAATTTCAATAGCTTCTCTGTTTTAACTTTAAGCCATAAGATTACTATAGAAAGTTTATGGAGCCAATCCATAAAAAAAAATGCTAAGGTTGAACATTTGTGGATCAAGTTTGGATATTTCAAAAACACGAAATCTCCCGTATTGTGTGATATAGGATCCTTCTCTGTATCTGAAATGATGACATCAAATTTTAGAATGTGAACAAAACTGAATATAAAAATAATATTAAAATTCAAAATAGTAAAAAAAACCCATACAAAAACACATCTACATATCTGCTAAAACACAATTATGTGCTAATTCCTGTGTCTGTCAGACTCACCGAGCTCTCCTCCCGTGATGGAGAAGTCTTTGTCCAGGATGATAAACTTTTGGATGCGCTGTGCGTTGGAGGTGGCTTTTTCATTGACACGGTTGATGCCCTCCTGTATCGCGGTGTGCACGGCCCGGTCCTTCCCTCCTGTGAGCTCTGACACTCGGGTGGCAGTGCTGCCCAGTCTCCTGCACAGCTCCACTGCCTCTGGGGACAACTCATCCTCTGGGGCTCCGGACTCTGGGTTTACCTGGCACTGGGTCACACAAGAAGAAAAATAAGATGCAGTTTTAAGACTTATTTACAGGGTGAAAGATTTTGGAAATGTCTAAATGTGATCTTTTTGTGATTGTCATTAGATATGTTTTAAAATCAAAATTCACTTGTCCATGTGTCCACACCTGTGTCCTCAATTAAGGTGAAATGAAGTCATATTTTCATTTTCAGCCTGGCTTTAACCTTATGGAACATTTTTTGTAAATAGCGTTTGCAAATTAGTAATAAGGTGTTTATAAATAGCTACATTTCTGAGTGACCACCAGAGGGCGATATTTGAAAACGTGTGGAGTCCACGCAACACACAGGAACAAGTTTGCCTTGTTGCAACATAAAATGTACTTGATAAGAGTAAAGAATGTCATTGATTAAAGACAAAAATTTCAACATTAGCTTACTATGACAGATACTACTACTTAAAGGAACCATATGTAACAGTAGTTGTAATGCTTATGGAATTTAAAAATAAAAATGTATCTGGTATCACATATGAGGTAAACTTGTTCAAATCAAATATAGCTTTTACTTTTAACAAATGTTATGCTGTGTTATTCTTAATTTAGGTGGCCAGTTTTAATGCTCCTGTTGGTTTAAACTTAAAAACTCTCTGATCTGAATCCTCACCACCTACAGCCAATCATTAATCAGTGCTAGTGCAGCTTCTGCAGCTCAGTGAGTGAATTTTGGAGGTTCTGAGCTTTCACATGGCCTGTGATAGGCCATATCCATATGATGAACATGTGAAAAACTTGTATGTGTCCTCTATTTGCAGGTTAAGGCTCTGGCAACTCAAACACTTGTGATTGTAGTTCCTTTTTTAAACTGGAAAAGTACAGTTTCAGCCACAGTGTTTACCTTGATGGTGATGAGCATAGACAGAAACTTTCTCTTGTCTCCGATGAGCATGGCGTTACTGATGAGAGGCACCTGCTCCTTCACTGCATCCTCGATGGGGACAGGAGGGACGTTTTCTCCTCCGGCTGTTATGATCAGCTCTGAAACAAAAAAATATACAACTTTACTATAACTAGATTAACAAAATCCATAGCCCCATTTTACCATTGACCAATAATAAAAATAAAGCTTTACGCCTTTAAGCAGTTAGGTGGCCCAAACTAAATCTGCTGTTGGCTTAAGGCTTATGGCCATACGATTGTCTATCCCTATTTTCACTCCTACTTGTAGATTACTGTGGGAAGAGTCTTTTATATGGTCCTTCAAATTACACTAACTTTAAATGAGAAATCAGACGATACGTCCAGATGCTTACTCTTACAACTACTTACTTTCACCAAATCCTTTTTTACTTAAGGCATTGTTTGAACAACTGTGTACCTCTACTCGAGTAATATTAACAGTAAAAGTACATTTTTGGCTACTTTACCCACCTAGTCCTGTCATGATAATTATTGTTCTATTAATAAACAACACTCACAATTTGTTTGGTTAAACATTTATCAACTGTACATTTATTTATCTAATGGGGTACTTTTTAATTTCTTCTTTTTTTTTACCGTATGGTTCAGAAGGGTTTACTATTCTGCTGAAATGGTCTTCAATATTACCATTTATCACAATATTTTCAGTAGCAATATATCGTATTTCATACATTTTTATAGTGAGAAGCCTTTGCCCACTTCTGTCTATCCAAGTTGCATCCTTTCAGTGGATTATAAAGTATCTCGTGACATTTACCTTTGATCCTGCCTGTGATGAAGAGGAAACCGTTCTGATCGTGTTTGCCCAGATCTCCAGAGCGCAGCCAGCCCTCAGAGTCCAGAGCTTCCTCAGTCTTATCGGCCATGTTGAGGTACCCCATAAAAACATGACGCCCCCAAAGGCAGATCTCACCGTTCCCCTCCTCATCTGGGCTCTGCAGCTTGGTCTTACAGCCTGGAATCTCCTTACCCACACTGGGAGAACAACAGCAAATTAAAAAAATTATTTTAAAAAAAAACTATACAATGTTACTTGTCGCAACAGATGTACTTCAGCCTATTTTTTTTTTTTTTTCCGGCAATACAACATGGCAAAAATGTAGGGACTAGTAGTAGTAGTAGTAGTAGTACACTCACAGATATTGAATGAATGTGCTACATATTTAAAACATATTTAACATGACATACCTGGTGAGCCTAAAGGCTTCTGGTACGGAGATTGTGTGTGGACCAGAGCTCTCACTCATCCCAAACAGCTCGTACAGAGGGATGTTCAGACTGAGGAAAAACTCCAGAGTGTCTTTAGTGATGGGAGCGGCTCCAGTGAAACATTTATTGCATCGCTCCAGACCCAAAGCCTTGCGTACTTTTTTAAACACAAGCTTTTTGGCGATGTGGTAACTGATGGGAGTACGGGAACTGGCACCGTTTCTGAAAAGAGAAGGTCAGTGTAACTATGGCGACAGATTATACCAAAATGCTAATTGATATTGACAAAAATCTTGATATTTTGGGGGATTATACCAGTTCCCTACAGGTTTATGCCGAGACTATGGTGCGCAAGCAATCTATTTGAATAATTCTGTTTTAATACAATTTGTGAAGTATAAATGTCACTTATTGCCTCTATTGATCCAGAAAGCACCAACTGCAGATTGAATATAGTTAGGTTCATGACAACACCACAAACTATGAGTATATAAGTATGATTTGTATCACACATTTTTGTTCGGCTTGGTTTTAGACAAAAAAATATCTGTTATTGATTAAATGAAAAGAGTGTATGCATTTTTATGAGACAAGCAGGTGACTGACCCTCCACCAGAAAACGTGCATATTGCACCTTTAATATTAAAATTTTGCATTATTCCAAACCAACGATTTTTACATTATACATTGTTCTATGTGAAGTAAATGTTAAAAATGTATTACTGTATTTTGCTGAGATTGGTCTGCAGTCCCACGTCTTTGGCCCAAGCTGCCACTTTCCTTTGGACTGTTGAAGACTTCGCTCCAATGGATTTCATTTTTTCCTGCATCTTTTCCCAAACTCTTGGAACACCCATGAACGCAGTGGGCTGCACCTCCTTCATCGTGTTCACCAAAGACCCCTGTGGGACAAAACCTGGGCTGTTAACAGTGGCATAGGAATCTCTTTACAAAGGGGTAATCGGTTACAATATCGTTATCGGTGGTATCGGAGCGTTGTCGATATGTATGATATCTGTGATGACATCTATGTATAAATCTAAGGCCTCATAGCATATCTGCCCCAAGTCAGTTTGGTCAGTTTAGTTTTTATCTCAATCTACTTTAGTATTTCCCCAAAACCTAAACAATTATGTAAAGAATAAAATAAAGTGTTGCCTCGTAGCATATTTATTCATATATTATATTATTTGGCACTGATATTTCTTGCATATAGAGTGAAGCAGGACTGCGGTTTATCTCTAGGCATATCCCTATATAAAAGATTTGAATATATAATTATAATTGCCTCAAAGCAATGCAAGTGAGAACAGTTTTCTGCCAGTGTAACTTTAAACCTGTAAGGTAAAGCTCAGTTTTTTAGTTAGAGCTGATCCCAAAATGGACGATGTAAAAAGTTGATGATTGAAAGCGTACTGTACTGCCATGTCGTCATGTTCAAGTGCACATTCAGTTTCAGTAGTAAGTAGTAACAAGGATTTTGTCCTTCTGTGTTGCATTGTGGGGGCTTAAGTTTACCATTATCCTAAATATATGACTTCATTTTCTTTATGTGCTGCATAAAGCTGCTTTACTATGAATGTTTATTGAATTGGCAGCATAACTTTACTTGATTTATGTCAAGTGTTTTCTGTAAACTTAATGAAATTCTTAAATCAATTGTCTCCCACCCCTGTCAAAGTCATCCATCCACTGACAGCTGTCTCCTCTGGTCTTGTGCCTATAAAAGGCATTGTATGGAAGTCAGCTGCAGATGCGGGAGTAAATTTAGCATTAATTTTTCCCATAGTTTTAGTAAAAGTCAAATATAAAGACTTTAAAAAAGGCTTAATGGATTGTTTTTTTCCATTCATTTTATTATTATTTGTCTGTTTTCAGATTAGTTTTTTATTTTATTTTATTTTATTAATTATTTTAGTTTTAATATATTGATTTTATTTATTATTATTTTATTTTTTCCCATTAACCTATATTAATAGCACATATATTACCAACTATTATGCTGAAAACCTTCAATAAAAAGGAAGCTAAGCAGTCATGTGGTTACTAATACCCATAACATGGTTGTTTTCAGTCCAAAACGACACATTTAACTTCAAATGTAGCAAAATGTTTTAATAATTTAATGGTTTAAAGTTCCAGAAATAGTTTTTAAATAAACCCCACATCAGTCTCACCTTGAGGGCGTCGGGCTGGGCGAAGTGCGTGGTCCCTCCCACCTTCATGGTCACCCAAATGTCGACCATCTGAGCCGCGATGTGGCTCAGGGGCAGGTAGCTCACTACTACCTCCTGTGACACGGAGGCCTCAGTCAGCTGCACGTGTCGACAGGTGGACAAAGCGGTCCAGGTGAGCTGAAGACAAACAAGATAATGTGGTAAATATTTATCACAGTAAAGTGTTATAATAACAAGATAGGGTTTTTTGATTCTTGTAAAAGAAATTATTAGTACTACTAGATTTAAACCCTGATTATATGAGGTCTAATTCAAAGATGGAACAACACGTACCAGTTTGAGAAACACTGTCCTAACCCTTTATTTTAGACCTCTACAAACATGTTCTGAAATGTATGGAATTCATTATAAGTTTACTTTTGAGAGAAAACAGAAATATGAACTGATAAATGCACTTAATGTGTTTAAAGGGCCTATATTAAGCTATTTTCTGATCCATGTTATAATGTTGTGTCCTCATCAAAACATACCTGGAGTTGTCTTTTGTTTCATCCACAAGTTTAACACTATTATTTAGGCTATTTAGGCTGCGCGCTTCTCTCAAACAGAACACACTCTGCTCCACCTTGTGATGTCATGTGGTAATACAGTAAGCACACCACTGCATTTTTAAATTCCACACACCCTCACTAGAATCATTTGGACAATTTCAGACCTGGACTTTCCAAACTTTACTGAACAAAAGGTTAGCGCTTAACTTGAAAACTACCACTACATGACATCACAAGGTAGAACAGAGCATTCTGAACAATAGATATAATAAAGGATTATAAAATTACTGAAACATGCGTAAATGAAACAAAACACTACTCCAGGTATGTTTTTGATGAGGTAACAGCATTATAACATAGCGTAAAGGTCACGAGAGTTAATTTAAGACCTTTAAAATGTGCACAATAAAGTGGATCCTACAAATTTAATCCCAAACCAGTTCAGTTGACCATTACTATTCATTAAGTTCATGCCTAGGCTTGTTTCTCTAATTGTTGTCAGAAGCCTGTGAGGGTTGAGTAGCGCCCCCTGGAGACCTACATTGTCGTGGCTCAGCATGACTCCTTTGGGCTGGCCCGTGGTCCCAGAGGTGTAGATCAGGGTGCAGCATTGGTTTGGTTTTTGACTGGAGATTATGGCATCAAGGGGGGCATCGGGCTCCTCACGACCCAAATCCATGAACTCTGCCCACTACAGAGACACAAGAGGGGCAAAAGTGTAACTATGGCGACAAGCTCAAAAACAATGGTAATGTATGACATGCCATGACAAAAATTATGATGAAAATAAGTAATAACTAAAGGTAAGGTAATTACATTTAGACAAAAAAGTAAAATTATGGCTTTTTCAGAAGGGGACTAACTAAAAATGGTGATAATTTTGTTGACTATGCAAGACAAGTTTATTTGTATAGCACAATGCATACATAAGGTAACTCAAAGTGCTTTACAGAATAAGAAAGATGAACATAAATAATCTTAAAATTAACATTAAAAGACAAGAGGGAAGAATAAAAACATTTCAGTCATATGCAGCCGTTTTGAACCTGGCTTATCAAATATTTTCATCATAGTTTTTTTGTCAGTTTTTGTTTTCTACAAGTAACTGGAAACTGAAACTCACAGTACTACAAAAATCTGTACTTTAATAATACTCATTTTAGCTTCTCTCATCTGTGTTATATATTATTGGCCTGTAGAATGTTGTGACGTCATCTGAAACCCAGCAACACTGCCTCAGAAACAGGATCTCACCGTGAACAGGTTTGGCCTCTTCTCTTTGAGTGAGTCTTTGTACTGGATGATGGCCTTCAAATGAGGCAGCTTGTCCTCAACCTGTAAACAAACAACATAGTTAAAAATATATTGTGATACTTTGAATCACAATACTGATATTACAATGATGATTTTGTAGTGCACCAATTATATCACTGTCTCTGTCACTGTTTCTGCCTGGGCACAGAAGTATAGTGGGACATTCCAGGCAACACAATAACTTCTCCATGGGGACTAGCAAGTGGCAGACCCCCCCACCAGAAAAGTTACATAGTGCATCTTTAACTTTTGTTTAGAGAATAATACTTTGAAAATTTGCAGACGATAGAACATCTTTCTTTTTAGTATTGTATAATCAGCTGTAAATTGCGATACACATCAGACAGCAAGATGATAGGAAATGACCAATCCTGTATATTGTAATAATAAAAACAGGACAGTAGTTGTAAATGGTAAAAAAAAAAATGTCATTCATCTGTGGGAGTTGGAATCACACCACCAACCTGTAGGTAAGCAGATCTGGGCACTCTACTAATGATGTTTATGCTGAGAGCAGGTAAATAAGTGGATGATATTTACCTGTAGAATCTTCTGCAGTTGTTTATGGTTCTCCACGACGATGATATTGGCCTTGCAGTTGTCTGCTACGTACTGGCAGGCGTCAGGGGAGTTAGTCGTGTAGATGCCCACTGCAAACCCACTGCAACCAAAACACAATTATTATTCACAGACAAAACTGATGTATTTGAGGAGATCAAAGGTCGATATTAATAGCATTTAACTATTCAACTAGGCCTACAACAATTAAGGCTACTAAATATCTGATATTTTTTGCTTAGTTCAGAGTTCACGCCCAATCTATTTTGGAGACTGGCTCGAGTGAGTTGTTTTGCTCTTGTTTTGGCGTGGGTTACGGCCTACAGTAGCCCTTGTGTTCATTAAATAAACAACAAGAAGTAATTTGTTTCCTTACACCAGCCAACTAAGGTAATTACTATTATAATAATTGTAATATACAGATTCCAAAGCACATGCCAAAAGAAGTTTTATTGCAAAATCAGACACATTGTTTAAATAATGAACACTTTAAGTTTTTATCAATAATCAACATATTTTTTTCAAATAAACTGTGAATCTAGAAGCAGTCTGTCAAGATATTTATACCTTATTACAGTTATAAATGCATTTTTAAAACCTCAAATAACAATATAAACAATTGCTGACAAGTCAACTGCTAAAATGATTCTTAGTTGCAGCCATGTACTCGAACTCAAACCACTTCTGATAATGAAAAGCCTCCACTATAGTCTCCTCATAATGATTTTCACTGGGGAGCTGCTAAAGCGCAATACTGCGCAAGTGTGTCTGAACTATCGACATATACTTAAACTGAAATCAATCCCAGTACAAATTAGATTAAAGTTTTACAGTCATTGACAGAGCTGCAGCCAGAATAGTGGTGGGCAATATTGTTAATTTTTTTTTTTCTCCGAGTGGCCCGATAACTATGATTATATAAGTCCAATAGAAATCAGCAACAGTTAAGGCTTCAGAATCAGAAAACTACAGAACTATCACTTTAAAACCTTATTTGGAAGTTTACCACTAGTTTTTGCAGATCAAATTGCAGCATTTATTATTATAGACTATATATTCAAGCTTTGAATTCAAATTGTATTATAATATCTACTAAGTCATTCATTTTAGCTTCTTCCTCGACAGTCCTGTAGCGTATTTTGGTGATGGAGTGATGGACACCAGTAGACACATGGTATGTTCATGGGTTTCAGGATTATGCAAAAACAATCCTAAAAATGGCGCATATAAACATGAAACTAAAACCCATGTAGGCAAATGGCTCATGATCCCAAATGAAAGTAGGTCAGATTGTTTTAAAAAGACCTGCAGTGTTAATGTGCTCACAGGCTGCTTTAGTGGGACTGGTTCTACAGGTTCACAGGTTTCAGGGCTCAGTCAATGAGCCTGAGAACTGCACTTAAGTTTGTCACTACAATCTCCAGCATCTGAAAATCAGGGCACACGTGCAGTGGCAAAGACTGAAAGACTTCATTTAAACCATCATTTACATATTTGTGAGTTTATGTTAATTTAGATCACAATGAGAATGCATGATATGAAAAAAGATGCAATATTCTATAATTATCTTTTATTATCTTTAATATACAATTTTGGCACAATAAGTTAAGTTAAATTAAAACAATATAAAACATGGCTTAATTTACTAGTCAAATAAACCCAAGGCCAACCCAAGTCCAATGTAGAAAATCTGACTTTTTGTCTATTTTACTTAAAAAATGTGTTGTTATTTTCTGTCGATATTAATTATTGCATCAGCCAATATCACAATATACTACACGATACATTGTGTATCCCTAGTGCATACAACTACAGGCAGGACATACATAAGAAAAGACATTTTAGATTGCTAATATCGCAATGGTCATTTTGGAGATATGCAAACATAGAAAATCAAGTAGATGTCTATATTTAAAATGAGTCAAAATGTTGCAAAAATAGACAACACCTGTATTATAACGTTTTCAGTTAAGTGACATCTCTGCACTTTATGGATACTTCTATGTTTTGTGCAGTATTTTAACATCTGCCAAGACATTCACAGGACAGTTTTTGTTTAATGATTTTCTCGCCCAAATTGGCTTTATTTGGAAAAAACAGCTGTTGTGTGAAACGTAGAGACAGAGGTAGAAACAATCAACAAATGGTCGAGCCTGGGAGGTGAACCCATAAAGCCAAATGACTACATATGTGCGACGCCTTAAACCACCACACCACCAGTGAGCATCTATGGGCGCATTTGAGAACATTTTGAATGATTTGCTAAAATATAACCTGAATACTGTCAGTGGGGCATTGTCAATATTGTGTCCTACTACATATAACACCAGTTCCTCTGTCAGAATCACTTTTTAGATAGATGTGCTGATGTAAAACGAAAGCATTTGCAGAGGTAATCGCTCAAATCTGAAGTCATGTAACAGATGTTTGGTGATGTAACAAACTTGGCAAAGAAAAGCAGCTTTCCAGAGGCCAGTGCTGTTTCTGTTTCTGAGCACACAATGTTAATAATCTCACATCAGACACGTCAGTAAACGAAGCATTTCACAGCTGATAATGTGAAGAGGAATGAGAAGGATCATTACGCACGTCGCCTGTCAATCAGACTTAAAGCACAGAGGTTACGTGCTCAACAGAAGAGAAATGGAGATGACCTGGTACACTATGTAGTCTCAAAAGTGTGTGTATCTGACTGTTTCCATGGAGATGTTTCCATAGATATGTTTTTGCCTGGAATCTTCCACAGTAGGTCATTAAACATATCCATCTTGTATTTTATCAGATGTTTGTATTGCTAAAAGATACTTTGAAAGACTACATTTATACTAAGACCTGATTTGCCTCTACACAGATCTGACCTGTAACTTGTCCTGGTGGCGACAAGTTTAATGTCATGTTGTGGAACATTTAAAGCAATGAAATATTAAATCCTTGGATGCAAGCTGGTAGTGAACATTGATCTGAAAAAAATACATAGTGCACTTTTAAGTAGGGCTGTTTGATTAGGCAAAAAATTATAGTTATAATTATTTGGCTCATAACTGAAATACTACACTACACTAAAACTGACCTGTGGAGAAAGTATATATGTTTGTGATGCCCATATGACGTATCTGAACTCACCCAGCCAAAATGGCACCGATGTCAGAGAGGAACCACTCCACAGAGTTAAAGCCCAGGATCCCGACGCCATGGTAACGCTCCAACCCCAGCTGCAGAAATACATGAATGCATGAATGAAATACAGCCATACATAAATGGGTGTATTTCATATTAGGTTTGTACAGGTAGAGGTGTAACAAAGACATCTTTCATTGTCGCATGTATCGTGATGTGAGCCATGTATTGTACTGAAACGAGCTCTACTACCACCCATACACTGTACTACACAGCACACCCCCTCCTAGTATACCTTGAGAAATCCCTTGGCTGCGATGCGACAGGTCTGGTAATACTCTTTGTAAGTCATAGTCTTCTGCTGCTCTCCGTCCTTCCAGCCCAGAGCAGTGTAGTCCCCAAAACGCTCAACAGAAGACATGAACATCTGGTTTATGGTGAGAGGAGGATCAGCAGCGATCCCAGACTCTCCCATTCTCAGTCTGACCTCTGCATCGCCCCTTGATGTCCACAAGGGGGCAGAGTCTGAAGACATGGGCACAGACAGGGAGGATGGGCGAGGGGCATTCACTAAACAGGAATAACACAAGACAAAAGGTTAGAACTTAGGAGCGGAGGTTTGGTTTCTTTGGCACACACCACATACTCACAAATTTAAATTATAATTAAATACATCTCCAGTACATTGTGGTTGCTTCCTTTTCTGTTGAATGAGTTACCAGCCACAGTAAATCAGTAACGTAGAGTTAGTAAAAGTTGCCTAGTACTTTGTAGGATAATCTCCTCCAGTGCTCGCAACAGTCAAACTTCTGATTCACTGCTGTTGGCCTATATAATACTGTCATTCTATTCCAAAATAAAATAAAAATGTAATTAAATAAAATTAAAACTAAGAAACATTTACCTGTATATAACCGGGTTATACTCATTGAGATCTACATGCCTTCTGATGTGACCTACATGTGTTTTAATGACTTATTATACAGTAACTGATAGGGTTTTTCCTATGACAAATTGTCCAAGAGCTCTGAGTTGGAATTTTAAATGACAGGAAACAGGAAGAACAATTTTCCGGCCAAAGAATGCAGTGTTCTCCATCTGGGTTCTACAGAAAAAACAGATAAAGCTGGCTTTGGACTAATGTATTTAATGTAAAAGAGCCAGACCCTGACTTTTACTTATCAGCTTTTCTTTTGTCACCTGCTGCACCAGAGCAAATGCCAGAGAGGGGAGGTGCATACAGGGTAAACAACACTACACTAAGGAGTTCCTGTTTTAAATTAAATGTTAACTTTTGCAATACTTTAGGTCCTATATTAGACAAACTTGACTCATGTGAGCTTTAAGCCATGTTAGAATGTTGTTACCTCCTCAAAAAACATACCTGGAGTTGTTTTTTGTTTCATTCACATGTTTACGTAATCCTTTATTATTAGTCTGTCTTCATCTCCCAAGCTCAAAATGCACTGTTCTACTATGTGATGTCAGTGATGTCATGAAGTCGTATTTTAAGTTAACAGCTACATTTTGCCTTTTGTTCAGTAGAGATTGGCAATTCCAAGACTGAAATTATCCAAATGATTCTAGTGAAGCTGTATGGAGTTTCTAAACCCAGCCTAAATTTGCAGGATTTGTTTGTTAAAGATGTGTGAATGAAACAAAACAAAAGTCCAGGTCTGTTTGTAATATATAACATAGACAATATTGTAACATAGATCATAAAATAGCGTTACATGGGCCCTTTAAACTGTGTCAATTTTGTCAACTAAAATATTTTCATCATAATTTTTTTAAAGGTTATCAGTTACTGAAATTTATCGTTCACTAAAGTTTTGATGACGAAAAGCAGACCAAAGTAGCTCTACGCTCCCACCCACTCCTTCTATTGTCAGCCTCAGCACTAAGTGAGTGAATTTAACCAACTGTAATTTTTGCAAACTTTTAGAAGAAGCAGATGACTTTAGTTACTTCTTCAAGGCTATATTAAAGATACTAAGTTTACATAAATCATGAGCAAATCGAAATGTGATCTGGCCGTATAATACTAAACATTAAACAGAGAAAATGGCAAATGAACACTTACGAACAAATGAATCAAAACTACATTTATTGCTGGGCTTCAAAAGGATTTTCCATTGGATAATTCCTATGAAATTGCTCATAGGGAGTAAAGCAACCTTATATTTTACAACCAGAAAACGACTATAAGTTTAAACAACAGATTATTCATAAAAATACACAACAATATGAATGTTTTTATAATTCCCATTTTAAATAGTCCGCAATTTTTAAGGTTATCGGGATGTTATCTTTAAATTGCATTTAGTGTGGCCATAACTGTGACACAACATTTCAATATCCCAGCTTCCCTCTGCCTGTCACATCCTCTCAGTCTTTAACACAGTTTAGGACAAGACTGAAAACCCAGCTGTTCTCCCTCGCATTTAATACTAGCTCGACTGGATGTCTTGGTGTTTTATACTTCTTTTCCTATGTATTGTGTAATCTGTATAGTTGTTGTTTTTTGTTGACTTTTATGTGAAGCACTTTGGCCAGCAGAAGTTGTTTTAAATATGCTATATAAATTGAATAAATACAATTGAAATATCGTCAGTGGCTAGTGTAGGCTGGAAACTGAACATAAAACACATAACAATCACCAGCACTACATTTAAGTGGGTCACCATAACCATTTTGGCTATAACAGAATTTGCTCTCATTCAGCGCACCTGTTTGTGGAGCAGTGACTTCATTAGCTCCGGCCTCCTCTCTCTCACCTGTGGACTCCTCTTCAGACGATTCACTGTGGAAAAGGAAAGGGAAAAACAAACAGGTGAGAGGGTCCCAGAGCTGATTACAGAAGATCACCATGTACCAGGGGAGAACCAGGGGCACATGCAAGAAATTAGGACAGTTACCATAGCAATTAACCATTTAAAACAAAATATTATATCTTTAGATCAAATATTATATCGTCCAAATATTGCATTTAACAGGAAGTTGAAAGAAAAACTTATTACTCAAAGGCATATTTTCATTATGGAGGCTCTGAATAAGCTTTTGAAATATACAAGATTTAAATCTGTTTACATATATTACATTTCCTTTAATTATAGTTTAATTGCAGCAGCAGCAGTAAATGACAAACTATGTAAACTATAATTAGAAGATAATCTGAAGAGACCACACAGTAGTATAGAGCTGTCTGTAATGATTCTACAATTTCAAACCTATTTTTAAAACTAAAAGACTTTTGATACCACAATGATTTTATGGAATATAGAATTTAATTTTTAACTCGCATTTGTGTAGTTACTGATTTTGTCTTAAAATGCGAGTGACTGAACCAACATCTATTCCATTTCCTCATTTAAGTATTAATGTTAAGTACTAGAATTTTAAATCAGATATTAATCGATACTAAAACTAGTATTGAAATTAAAAAAGTCACATTCACAGGGCAAAAATGAAACTTTAGCTTCTGAATGATCTTGAGCTGTATCAGAACAAGTATAAGAAACATAGACTAGTATACACTATGGAACCTACCTGGACACTGAGGGATTACACAGATATAAGACACATGGAAGTACAAAACAAAGTGCAACAATTTGGCTACATAAAGAATGTTTTTATTATCATTTTATTACCAGATACTTGGTATTGAGTATCGAGTCTATTCCTTAATTTCAAAATGTAGAAATTTAAATTTTAGTATCGTGACAACACAAAATGTGGTGTTTCACTCACTTTTATGTAGATTAAGACCATGACCCCATTTACACATTTCTCTTAGTATTGACACTTGTTGAAATTAGTATCTAGTTTCAATATCAATTAATATCAACATTTTGACAACCCAATTAAAAAATTATTTTCCCTAATTGCCTTAAGCTGATGGTTTGATCTTCTGTTTGGGTCATATGCCACGTCAACTGCCCTAATTAAACCTTGAACAATGACTGTCATCATAATGTGGTAGTGTTTTATAATACTGTTAAAAAATGTAATCTTTACAAAATGAAAAACACCACTCCCTGTCTGATGGCATGGCATGTTCTTTCTGTCACTGCCTACTTCTTACTAACAGAAGAGGCTGAACATACTGACGTAGAGAGGAAGATATATGTGAAAATGGATATGATCACAAATGCTGTTCAGAAGATATGCAAAATTTGAATATTAAGTATTAACTATCTATAGTAAAATCTATTTAAAAAGACTGCAAAGAGCCTTTTTTTTTTAGTGCACAGAAATGTGATGTAATTTAAGCAAGGGTAAAGTGATATTTTTGCATTTGTGGTCAATTTTGCAGTCCATTCATGTCTGTGTCACAATCACGACGTCAAGAGGCGCAGTTACAGCACATTTATGATGGGTTACTCTAATACTGTTTGCATTTTGGATCAGGATAATACAGAAAAAAAACCTATATATTCATTTGTCAATATTGCTCACCCCTGTAGTCTGCTAAGTCTTTACAAAGTGACTAATACTGCTCCCAATCTGATGTTATTGGCATGTTTAGTCTGTCATGGATTACTTAGTGTTAATAGAAGATCTTGAACAATCAGATAAAACACAAGTGCAGGAATATTTAAAAAAAAAAAAAAAAAGAAACATTATTTAGATACCAATCAATACAAACATGCGTATTGAAAGTAGATACTCTTTAGAACAAGCATCAGTCTAGAATAAATGACAGAATGGAGAGCGTTCCAGAGGGTTGAGGCAGTGATGGCGACGGCTCGGTCCCCCAAAGTCCGGTAGTATCAAGCGTTTTCCTTCGTATCGAAATCAAGTTTGACATTTTTGTATGTTGTAAGACAACACTCCTTGAACCTCAAACAAAACGTTTCCAGGCACGTTTTACCACATTTTTGATGACATCATTGAGGTTTGTTTTTTTTAATAATCGATACGAGTAAATTTTCCATTCATTTTTTTTTTCAATTTCTAACAATAATTTGGCCTAATAACAGATGTTAAAACATTTTACAGAATTTTAAGTTTTTCATCTGTTTAGTAACTTATAGTTATAAAGTTTTGTAAACAGATTTTAAGTTAAATTCTAGATCATTAGTTACCACACAGCTGACTATCCCCCGAGCAAGCTTTCAGACATTTTTGTAGAGTCTATGGAAAAAAATGAACGTGAATAGTACTCTTGTGAGCAGTGAGCATACTTGGCAGTGTCGGTGGTGCATTCGTCCAGCTCTGCGGCGCTGTCGGCCCCTCCACACTCTGTGAAGGCTGCTTCTCTGGGAGGCTCCATCACCACAGCCTCGCTCATGGTACTGGATTCACAAGCGACTACTGCAAACACAAAACACACAAAATATGATCAACCAAACTGTATAACGGTAATTTTTTAATTTATTTTTTAGCGCCTTAAAACTTGAGCTGTAAAGGGTCAAACAAGTAACTTCTTTAACTAAAATTTGGATACAAAGTACGAGATTTCCATCCTATACCATCCATTTATTGCTGCAGTTTTTAGTTTAGTATATTGCGCATTTGTAAAAGGACTTGCTGTGAAAGGTAATTTTGTCTGTGGTATAGTAATTATAGTTTATGGTGAAATTTTTATGCAGCAACATATTTTATTTCAAAATGAGTTTTAAGGTGAGACTGAAACAAAGTCCGAAAGAACACTGAGAGAATCCTGAATTACTAGCTGCTAAACTAAATAACAAGACTCACATGCATTTCAGAACATGTTTGTAGAAGGATTAGCTGTAAACAAAGCAGAGCACATTTTGTTCTTGACAGAAGCTATTTAAATAGGTAAATAATTGCAACCTTTATGATTTTAATAGCAAGTAACCATTCAAAATCTGAACAGACCTTACATGATGAATAATGTAGTTCCAGACCAATGTAAAAAGTAGTAGTAATTGTGCTATGTCTGGATTGTAGTTGCAACTAATAAGGATGTTCATCTGGGCGAACAAGTCTGACAGCAGGATTATGGCACTCACTAAAGAATGCTAACAACCGAGTAATCAGGTTTTATATTTAAACCAAAACAAAACCATACAGAGGAGTGAGTGTAGCATTCATACACAATAGAGTTTACTTTTGCGGGTGAATTAAAGGGCACATAATGACAGATTTTCATGTTTTTCTACTTATTCTTTTATTTGGTGTGGTAACGGGTGTGATTTATATTTATGTAGTTTACAGTTTATAAAGAAAAGTTGATAAAAAGTTGAAAAATACAGGAAGTAGCGGTGAGTTCTACAAGGTAACCCTCCCACATATGTCAAAAAATCCCCAAAAAATGCAGGGACAAGGAAGGCATTCTTCTAACATTTAACCTTCACACATTTACAAAATAAATGTGTGAAATAATTGTGAAATAATAACTATTGTGTAAATTAAACAGGTTTTGGCCCTTGTTAACATTATGGTTGCTAGGTACAGGTCCTGTGTCCAACCAGAAAGTAAAATAGTAACATCACAGTATGTAGTAAGTATGTTTTAGTGAAATGAGTAGGCTGACCTCTTTCACTTTAATCATTTCCTTGTTGCTTTTTGATCTATGCAGACCTCCATTCTGTGTTCAAACGTGTGAAAACCTTGTAGAGATCTTGTGGTCATAGCTGCAGTCTGAATAGCATTGCAGTTGTTGTCTAATTGCTTCGAGATGGTTAGCAGCTGAGTGCGACTCACTTAGCTCAAATCATAAACTTGGTCTGCACAGACGTGTTGATGTTAGCCACAGTGGGGTTTGCACATCCTGTGTTTAAACGACAGGGCTATTACAGGTAGACTACATCTCAGTATAAGCCAATAAAAGAATAGACAAAATAACCATTGAAATACAAACTTATACTGTACACGGTAATGTTTTTTCAATGGGCAATTTACAGGAAACCTCAGTTCACAAAGTTCAGAGGTGGGTAATACTGTGTTACATTTACTTAAGTAACTTTATGAAGAAATTGCTCATTTCAGTAGTTTTCAGGCATGATTCTTTTACTGCTTAAGTAGCTATTTTACAGTGTAACAATCCACAGTTTTGGTTACACATAAACTCATCTAATCTAACTTAAGACGTGACAAAAGTTTTATTTTAACCTCATTAAATGATTTGAACATTTCACTTTCTTACACTACTTCTTCAGATATGAATTACTTTTTCTAACCATTTGAAATTACAATATTTTGTGCATTATTTTATGTTTTGGTTGAAATTAGTTGACCGCAGTTATATCATTTGTGTTTTAAGCTTACTTCTCAACGATGTATTGGCATTCTGCGAAATAACTGTGCTGTTCCTTAAGTCTATGCGTCAGACTTTCTGAATGAACAACAAATGATATCAAGTATGCTTCTTCTCTTGTGAACTAGTGTCACTAGACTACATTATTAACAACTAAGTTACTCAAACCGCTTTAGAAATTGCGCTTTGAGTTTGCTAAATATACCAAAAATCTTACAAATGTAGAATATGCTTTAGGGGAAAGACAACTCGTAAACTATCACCTTCGAGCTCATGACCTCATGACAGGAAACAGCCCAAAGCCCCGTAACAAAAGTCCTCCTCTGTGACCTCCTGTGTGACCTCCTGTGTGTCCTGCAGCTCCATGGCAAGGCCTCTGAGTTTAAGCCTGTGTCTCCATGGCCCAGGCAATGTTTGGGTCCACTCTGTTTATATTAGGGGCTCATAACACATACCTGCCCTTTGTCACACTGGGAAAGGGCGAGTGGAAAGAAACAAACTGCCGTCAGAGGGCAGAGAGCTACAGCCAAAATATTTTAATCTTTTGGAGGGCAGCAAATATGATACGATTCTGTTCAAAGGTCACATGAACAGAAACTTGTGTCCAGAAGAATTGCATTTCAAAACAGGTTACTACACGTCTAAACTACACGGTCAGCAGTTTTTTTATGCAGAGTAAGACAGGATTTTCTGTTGTTTGTAAAGGTAATTATGGTATTTCAAAAGCTGCAGCCCTATTGTGTCCATTCCATCCATGAATCTTGCAGCCCTACTTGTGCATATTAGAAATTGAATATGGGAAAACATAGGGTTTTTTCTGGTGAGGCGTATGTCACCTGTTTATCTCCATGGAGCAGTGTTGTTACGATACCAAAATGTCTATATATTTCTATACTAAGAAATAGGCTCAATACTTAATACTACTCAATACTAGATTTTTATATTGACTGTTATATAACTATCCCATGCATTTCAAAACAGGTTTGTAGATGTCTAAACACACTTGGAATTGATACTCAGATACTAATTATTACTACAACTAAGGATTAAATAGTAATTTCAACTAAATTCTGAAAAAAAAAAAAAAATAATAATAATAAAACACAAAATCTGACCTTTCCTGAAGAGTTTAAGAACAAAGAAACTAATTTGTGTTGAAAATTACACCCAACTGTCATAAAAAATAGTGTTAATCTAGCATCAATATTTGTATAAACTACCTATAATTTTCCATAAAAATCCAAAATTGAGTTTGAAATTAGATTATAGAGACAGTACTAGAACTACAGGATATTTAGTTTGCGGATGAAATCGATTAATTCCAAAGATTCAACTTTCAACTAGATTGTGATTAGTCATACAGCCAGATTTCTTGGCATAGATCTTGTCGTTCTTATCATTCTGTAATTTCTACATAAAAACTCAGTCCCAGTATTCCCCAAATGTTGCACTAATAGAAAATAGCAGCATCACCAGGGCTTGTTAGGGCAGAATGTCACGAACTCAGAAGTGCCTCATGACCCACACAGGTTTACACAACTTTCAGTTCACACCAAACATGTGTTCATGACACAGTGACCTCGCACAGGGCTCCAACACACACACCCACATCGGTCAAATCTAAGGATCTAAGACCGGTAAGATCATTTTAAAGGACCCATATTACACTTTTTTCTGATCTATGTTATAATGTTGTTTCCACATCAAAAAAACACCTGGAATTGTGTTTTGTTTTATTCACACATGTTTAAAACACAAATCCTGCATATTTAGGCTGAGTTCTTCACTCAAACTGAAAACACTCTGTTCGACCTTGTGATGTCATGTGTTAAGAAAGTGCTCCACTGTGTTTTCAACTCCGTACACCTTCACTAGAATCATTTGGATAATTTCAGACCCGCAATTGCCAATCTCTACTAAACAAAATGTAAAAGGTAGCTGTTAACATGAAAACTACCACTTCATGATATCACAAGGTAGAACAGAGCATTTTGAGCTTTGGAGATGTAGACAGACTAATAATAAAATGTTACTCAAACATGTGTGAATGAAACAAAACAACCCAGGTATGTTTTTGATGAGGTAACAGTATTATAACATGGCTTAATGCTCACAAGAGTCAATTTTGCGTCAAATGGGACCTTAAATAATTCACAGTTTTGTACATTGTTAATGATGCTAAAATGGGTAGAGTTAGTTTAACGTGGAGATAGAGGGCGGTTGTTCAGATCTGACATTAAAGGGTCAATAATTTAAATGGTGAATCAGTATCTTAAAAAGGTGCACTATGTAACTTTTCTGGTTAAGGGATGTTCACCAGTGTGGTATTTAACAAATCTAACTTTAATTCAGTAAGTCATAGTTACGGGCTCGCCTCTCCACAAATGTGAACTGTAACTTATCCTCATGGCATACACTGCTTGTCCCCATGGGGATAGATAAGATTTAATGTCTTACTGTGGCGCATTTCAATTTCATTGAAATGTATTTCAATTCAGTGTAATACTTTACTAACAAGTCAACAAGTGGTAGTTCTATTCAAACACATTCAGCTCAAAATGAAACAGAAACAAAAACACTTCACATCTAGGCTCAACTTTTTTTGACTATTCATTTGCTTCTAAAATTCCTACAAAAATATATTTTTTTATAAATATATTGTGAATAATAAATTAACCTCAACATCCCTGGCCCAAATGTAGAATATTTTAGAATAAGAGTAAATAAATATGTCAATAAGTCAATTCTTTTAAACATAAATAGATGAAAGAAATATTGAAAACAGTACAGCATACCCGGTAGTTAGAGTAGGCAGTTAAAGGGATATTTGTAAAAACATGCTACAGTAAATACTCACGTTCTTCACTATCCCAGAGTCTGTTCTATGTGAGCACTATTGACATGTCCTTGAAGAGTGAGGGCTTTAGGGGGCGGGCACAGCCTCAGCTAATGGTCCAGTCCGTCGTATGATGGTCACATGACAAATTTGGGGTCTGAGCAAAAGTCTTGAGGAGGGGGGGTATTTATTTTGAGGGGGTATTTAATTCTCGTCACTGTCGTCACTTTGTTCTCATGTTTTCACATCTTTTTTAAACTAAGTCATGTTGGTTCAGCATCACATGAGATCTACGGAACACTAGAGTCATAATTTGTATGTTTTTTTCAAGTCATCTATTGACCTATTGTTTAGTATACAAATGAAAATGAATGGTCACAATTATAATCTTAATATGTAAAAAAACGTAGTTTAGTATAGACCGCTACAAACATATTCTGACACACATGGGATTCTTTCTTAGTTAAGCAGTTCATATTTCAATATTCTTGCAAATATTAAGGCGCCTGGTTTAAAATCTCAACTTTGTACAAAATCCTACTATGAAAAAAAAATAAAAATTGATCACAGTTGGAAGGGTTATTCCCCAAAATTTGTATCTTTTAACTAAAAAAAGACAGTATTTGTCTGCATCTTAATTTACAACAGTGAGGAAATTTTTGTTGACCAGTGATCTCCTAATGTGACAGGTAAAAGCGCATTTCTAATTTAATCTTTGAATTTGGCAAAAAATATTACAGTCCCACAGGAGGAGCTGTGTGTGGAGGAAGTGTCTGGGGTGAGGGAAGTCTGTGAGTTCCTGCTTAGGCTGCTGCCCCTGCAACCTGGCCCTGGATATGCGGCAGAACATGGAAGGATGGATGTCACAGTCATAACTCTTACCTCAAGCTGTTAGTCTTGGGGCAGACCTCATCAGCTTAAGACTCAGGAAAATCTATATCCGAGATTGATCTGTGACGTAACAACCCCCAAAGCAGCATACACCCGTGATTCATCTATGCAGCCTCCTGACTTATTTATTTTTATCTACCAGCTGCCTAAAAATACTGTAGCCCTATGTGTGACAAATGCAGTATCACTCAATTATTCAGCACTCTTGAGTTCACTGAAGTATAGCGGTGATTAAAGTTTCATTGGGAACATCCTCTCAAATGTGTATTGTGTATTGTCTTTAAGTTTCACCATTACAAGATTTAACACAAATTTGCATGTTTTTTTCCCCACAAGAACAGCACTCCCTTGGTAAATGTCACAATGATTGGTAAATACAGGTTTCTACTACAGAGACATTTCTTTTAAAGGCATATTATGTGACCTTTCTGTCGGATCGTCTGTCATTCGTACTAAATTACAGGGGTTTAAATTGCTATTCCCATTTAGAAGATTTAAATATTTTGTTTTAAAAAGCCTCTGTTACACTATTTTCTGATCAGTTATAATGTTTCCTCATCACAAACAGACCTGGAGTTGTGTTTTGTTTCATTCACATGTTTAACACACAGAACCTGCGTATTTAGTCCTACTTCTCTCAAACAGAAAACCCTCTGTTCCACCTTGTGATGTCATGTGGTAATACAAGAAGTGCTCCACTGTGTTTTAAACTCCATACACCTTCACTAGAATCATTTGGATGATTTCAGCCCTGGAATTGCCCATCTCTACTGAACAAAATTTACAAGGAGCCGTTTACAAGAAAACTAGTGCTTCATGACATCACAAGGTGGAACAGAGTATTTTGAGCACTGGAGATACAGACAGACACACAACACAACAAGGTTTGTTTTTGATGAGGTAACAACATTATAACATTTTTTAAAGCTCACAAGAGTCAGTACTGTGTGATATAGGACCTTTAAATTGTTAATTGCCATGACAACAATCCTAGTTTCTCATCATTTTAAAAACCATGGATGAAATATTTTGTGTCACGGTGTCTCCATTGAGATAGAAAAGTTTAATTCCGTAAAGCTGAAAATTCCAGGCAAAGCAATAAGACAAAAGGTGACAAATCCTCCCCCCAAAAAGTTACACAGTGCAGCTTTACTACATTTTTGAAGAAGAGATGCCACTTATTGCATCTTTACACATCTATAAAAGTAAATTAAAGAAGACTTGAACAAATTGGGCAGGTTGTATTTGTAGGCCGTAGTTTCTACTTCCTAAACAAATGTCACAACCACTCGTAAACACAACCCAGACTGTTTACATTTTAATGCAGGGACTGGACAAGACAAGAGACCGATGCCATCACAATAGCTTCATGCAAACTTCAGTTATGCTAATCCCTATTCAAACAGCAGATGACACACCCCATCCGTACTATCACATCTACTCCGTCTGTCTGTGCACCAGTGTCTATTCACGCAATGTTATATCCAAATGAGCTCAAATAAATAAAGAACATGACATTTGTTCAGCGTAATCTCTGCGTGTTGAAAATCCCAATACCAGCTGCTGCACTCTTCTGATCAGTACTGCAGTTTTTTGGCTGGGCGTAATCCGCAGTATCTTAACTAAAAGATTCCCTTGTCTACAATGTACACAGACTTTTTTCCTTAAATCTAACCAAAATTAAAGACAAGAAGAAAAAAAAGATGTATTGTAAATTTGAGCTTTTACATGAGTTGCAAGTACATATACAGATATTTAATGACAGGGATACACCCATTATCAATAGACCTATTCTAAAAATTGATTTAATGATTTAAGCCTCTTATATAATGGGCATCTTAATAATTAAAGCTTTAAAGAGACTAATGAAAAGGTATATAAAGTATAATTATGAAGTATTGTTAGAAAAGGCATTGGCAAGATTATATGGTAAAAGGTATCTCAAATAAAACCAAGATAAAAAATAAAAATATGTACTTATTTAGGTTAAAAAAAAAAAAAAAAATCTAACTGTTTCTGTATATAACCTATCAGACACCCTGATGTTTAGCAATCAGCTTGAGATGAATGAGAATATGACAGATTAGCCATGTGAATACTTACATTGCATTGCTGTTAAAATTATCTATCCTTTTGGTCCTAAATGTCAAAAAATCCGCTCACGTTTTGCTCTCCAAGTCCTTCTACAAAACAAAAATGCTAGCCTAGCCGCCCTAATTCGCCTAGTGTCTACTACTCCTGCTGCAGACCATTCATTTTCAAATAGCAGAAGCCGGGTAGGTTGGTCCCTCCCTCTGCAAGAAAAACCCCACCCAGAGAAAGCAGCCAGTTTCCTCCACACCGGACCTCCCTCTGGGCGTCTGATTGGTCCAAAAGGCTCACACCACAAGCCTCACTTTCCATATAAGGTCACGTGAGTCAGATGAATCAGATGTAGGGGGGTAGTGTGGTGTCTCTGCATAGTATAAACACACGTTGCTCATGCTGGATAGACTGCTGCTCAGGGTTGCCAAGTTTGCTTCTTAATAGCGACTTTAGGCTTCTATTATTGGAAAGTATTTATTTATTTAAAATAGTATTACTATTTTATGCATACTTTTTATTTCATTATATTATAGTTTATATTTGACTATAATTCATTGTTTCAACTAACAAAGGCAAAACACTTTTTTGATTATGATTGCAATGTTTGGGCTTGTAAAAGAGAGATACTTTCACGTCATAATAGGGATAATATTTAGCCTTTTCTTTTTGCTTAAGTTTTACATTAATTATATATTAATAGTGCATTATGCAACTTTTGTGGTGGACGGTAAACCTGCTGTATCCATGGAGATGTCATTGTCACTGCGTACAGTTCAATAGTATGACATTAAACATATCTATCTAGCATTTACTCAATTATAGATGTTTTAATTGATAATAAAATAACTTGATAACTTGGCCTGATGGCGTCACCTACTTGTCTCTTTGGAGATAGACACATTTAATGCCATTAAGTAGAATATTTCATGCAAAGCAATAAAATCCCCATGCGACAAGCAGGTGGCAGACTCTCTACCACAAAAGATTTAGGGTCACTAGGGTCCTTTGAGGGATTTCCAGGTGTGCTGAGCAAACTTCTCAACAAAAAAAAACCCCACAAAAACCAAATGCTCAAATTGATCTAACTTCATAAAGTTTTAGTGGACATGTGCTCTAAAGCAAATTTATACCAAAAAAAAGCGGGCCACAACTCAAAAAAGGTTGAAAAACACTGACCTATAACATGGACCAAAAATGTATTATTAGTAAAGTTCACAAAATAACTTTGGCTTTTGTGAAAATGCATTTATCTGGAATATAAAATTATTCTGTTAAAAAAGACATCTGATGCACTGCTTGCTTGTTGCTGTCTGAAAATCTGGCAACCCTGCTTCTGCTGGATGCTGCCGCTCGTCCCTCCCCCCTCACACTCCCATAGCAGGAGGTTACTATCGGACAAGAGGAGGAGGGTTTTGAGGCCAAGTCATCCCAGAGCATCAGCCGCTGTACTGGCCCATATCTGACAGTCTGTACACACCATAAACCTACACACACACACACACACACACACACACACACACACACACACACACACACACACACACACACACACACACACACACACACACACACACACACACACACACACACACACACACACACACACACACACACACACACACACACATCTGGATGGCCTATATTAAAATTAAAAAAATGCATATGGTAAGACCTTTTCAATTTATATTTTATATTTTAGCTATTTGTATGTGGGGGAGTTTTAAAATGAAAAAAATAACTTGAACTTTCATAGTGTTTTACTTACCACTTAACTATTTTTATTTGAATATTGAAAATTATTTTGAGTAACAATATTCTTGCTAAGTTTAGTGTAATGTTGTGTTTATTATTGTACATGTACTGTATATAGAATTACAAATGTAGTTTCTCATGAATGTATATTGTTTAGCTTATTAAGGTGTAGGCTGTGATTCTAGGCAGATGTGGTGTATGAGTGGACTGTATTGTGAATGTATGTACTGTAAGTTTGTGAGAGATCTGGTGAGCCAAGGGCAGTGGTCTATGGATGAGTTTTAAGATATGAAAGAGGGTTTGTATTTTGTACTTTGTATTTTGTATTATTGTTTTCATAAGCTGTGGTGTGGCTGTTTTTTTTTCTTTACCAGCAAGGGACTAAGGATGAAAATTAGCACTGGCTATAATCCTGCATATTTACAGGTGTGGGATTTGTTCCTCAGGCCTCTGTTCTTAATATGCACTGTCCCTTTCATAAATTAAAAAAAAAAAAAAAAAGAAAGTTTTCAGCTACTTTGTTCAACTCTTGAGCTGAAATTAGTAATGAAAATGACACTTGATGCTCTTATCTGCAAGTAATTTAAAACCACGGTATGTAACTTTTTAGCCAAAAAAATAATTAAAATAAAAGCATGTTTGTTTGTTTAGTTTTTTGGGTTTTTTTTGCTTTGTGTATTGCAGTGAAAACAGCAGTGCAGTTTGCATCTCCACAAACCTGTCTCTTCTCTAGCCTGGAGGATAGCCTCTTCCTGCTTGTTTCCTTGGAAAAATAGTTCCTTTTTAGTATTTTATTTTAAGTATTTTATTTTTTTAAGCATATTTTTGTAACTTTGTGAATGCCCTTATTTGTATTTATTCAGTGTGTTTTTATGTTGCATTTTATCACCGAAGTAAGTTTCTAGTCTGTGAGCTGTGCTTACTGACAATGGCAATACAAGTCTTCTGATTCAGATTTTTTGGCTATAATTTTCCACAGTATGGCACCAAACTTATCTATCTCCATGGAGACTATTCCAAAGTATGTTTTTAACTTTCTACAGAATCATAATGATGATGTGTCACCTCCAGAAAGTTACATACTCTACCTTTAAATATTTTGCTTTTCAAATCTATATAGTAAATAGCATAGTAGTAGTATAGTATATATAGATAATTTACTTTTCATTAGTTGTGCAATCTTACTATTTTGAACACACTGCCATCACATATTTAATCACAAGTATACAGCATTTTAACTCATTCCACTATATTACAGAAATAATTGATGAAAGTTACATAGTGTGGCTTTAAAATAAACTATAGTAATCCACTCTAATGCTACTGTCATACAATAATGATGTGTCTAATAATACTTCTACTCACAAAGTAGTTGGTGTAATGGCACAGCTTTGACAGGTACTTCCAGTCGTTCTAGTTGTGGAGGTCACTAAACAAAGACATGAACTCTTCTCCGGGAAACCTGCCGAACACAATCAGGTCAATAAAGAGACTTCAGGCTGTTTGCTCAAGTCAAACTAAAGCACTCGTATATGACCCACTCACATCTGTGCACCACCAGACGCTTGGAAAGAGTTACAATAGGGCTGGGTGATATGGTGGGGTAGATTGTTACGATACTAAAATTTGACACTTGATTTTGATACTAAGGAAAAGACTCGATACCGATTCCTATACCACAATGACAATAAAAGTAACTTTCTTTAAAAAATAGATTTTCAACTTTAAATTGTAGTACTTTCTTTTATATTAGCATGCGGTCTTACATCTGTGTAATCCCTCAGTGTCCAGTAGGTTCCACAGTGTTCCATGCACGTATACTAGTCTATGTGTCTTATACTTCTGATGCAGCTCACTTTAAGGCTATTCAGAAAAGGTTCATTTATGTCCTGTGAATGCAACTTTTTTAATATCGATACTTGCTCAAATGAGTATATAGTTTCAATATTGATTTTTAGTATTGTTTAGTATCCTATTTTTGATACTTTTGACAACCCTAGAAGGTATTAGATATTGTTGTATTCTTGTATGGGGATTTTCCATTTTATTTTATTTGTTCATATTAAAAACCTATAAAATATTAAAGCCCTACTGTGTAACTGTAGGCAAAAGGTAGACTGAAATAAAAGCAAATTTTCATTATGGAGTTTCATTATTTTATTGCACTGCAAAACATGCGTCCTTACTGTGAGTGGGCTTGAATTGCCACAAACATGACCCTAATTTGGCTATGGAAATTGTATTGCTTTGGCTATAATCTTCCACAGTATGGCATAAAATGTACCTATCTCCATGGAGAACGTTCTAAAGTACAGTTTAAGAGTTTCTGTTTCTATGGAGTCATGCAAAACGCACAGGAGAGGCTTTTAATCAGTATCATTTAACAAATACATTAAACCACAGGCTTTTACTGACAGAGGAGATGTGATTCATCGAACGGCTCTAGTTACAACACAGTTTTTAACGTAAATGAGAGTTGTTGGTGTTTAGGAAGGAAAAAGTTTTTAAAACATCAGCCTAAAAGCACAGGACTTCCTCTTACACGTTTTCTCCACACTCCCACTCAGTGTCACGGGGTCAAATCGAGGAAACAGGAAGTGGGTATGAAAAATGTATAAACTGTCCTCCAAATAAAGACAAGGGACGACCACAAATTATATTCTTGTCCACCTTACCGTCACGTATCATTATGCCATTACACTGCTCAATTACAAAGATTCTGTCTAAAATTCAGCGAGCTAGGACCAGGCCAGCATACTATGAAATGAGCCACTTCCTAAAAACATCGATACAACGTGCACACCTGTTTTTAGACATGGCTTGATATGGATTTTTTTTAGACTGATAACCAATATTTTCTGATCCCGATAAAATTTTCACTAACATATTTAAGTGTTATATAGAAAATTGTGTTGCATGATAGTGTAAATATACAGCGATATTTTTAGCCTAATTGCTCTTCTATTTCCATTTTTACTCACGAGTCTGTTCCAGAAGACAAATCTAAAGAATGGTGGGCGCACTGGGACTGACACATGGTCTATATAAGGTCGATAAGGGTTGCTTAAAATAAAATGTTGGAGCCAAATATTGACAAATTGCGCACAGCCAAACTAGAACCAGGTCAAAATATACCTGTTTCAGCAGACCTTCATGACATGACACTGGATTAGACTGTGTGTTTTGACCTGCTCATGACCTGTTCACACTGTCATAAATCAGATCTAGAGAGTGAAGACATATCAGCAGTGATGGGAACAACACTCTGACAAAGTATTACTTACAGAATACAGAATACCTGCATTAAAATGTATTTTGTAAAGTATTCAGTTACACGGTCCAATCACAGTACTGTATTCTGAATACTTTTACATCGAGTTGTAACACAACATAGGATTAAAACTGATTTATGTTTGTTTTACGTTGTAATGCATTTGTTTATCGGTAATTGGTCATATCACACGTGCACTCTCAACAAAAGCTGTGTTTTGTATTTTTCTCACTTTTCTCAGTGCAATCTGAGGCCTAAATTGCATGATCAAATACCGTGATGTATTCCTTTGACAGTACCAGAATACAGCTGTACAGAGTGTATATTCTCGGTACATATATTCAGTTACTTCCCAATACTACATATCAGTTCTATTTCATTTCAGTTCCCATACAAAGACTATACTTTTACTTTAGACCTATTTTCATCACATGAGGTTGCGGCTGCATGACTTCATTCATGCTTGACATCTCTGTGGCTCTGTAGCGAGATCAGTCTCAGCCAATCGCCAAGGAGACAGTCAGGCCAGGGACAGCACCACGCCACAGCATCACATGACCCTGTGCGCATGCCCCATCAGAGCTGATGTGGAAGTGTATGTATGGAATGCACTGATGCACCTTGCTCTGGGGTTACTACCGGGCATGGCTGTTCTGTCTCTCTGATGCCACTTTCACTTTTACTACAAGCTTTATTTGATATTGATGACTACACACCACAGCAGATGAAAAAAAATCCCCTAATCCCAAATGCTAAATGTCACTCTGAGTCTAGCCCATGGAGAAACATGAGGCTTGAGCAGGAAGTCGTGAAATTCTTAAGATAAAATTTACAAAAAAAAAAAACTGACATTGTGGCAGGGAAGATTCACTTTAAAACTCCTTATTTATTTAGCATACATGTAGTGTCTATGACCAGTTGAAAATGTCTTCTGTATGGGAACTGAAACATCTCAATTTCAAAAACTACCTCTGAAACCTTCTCTACACTGTATCAAATCTTTTTTTTTTTATATTGAAAAGAAGCTATAGTTTAGGGAAATTAGATCCAATGACACAATAAACAACATTAAATCTGATTTAGCGCATTTTTAAGGTGTTATTATTTTAGGGGGCCCAACCTACAATGTATGCCGTGTGGTCAGATAGTACCCATCAGGTCAAACAGTTTCTTACATTGCCTTGCCAAAAAAAAAAGTTGCCACCAAAAAAAAGGTCACCCTCTCTAATATTTAATTGGACCGCCTTTAGCTTTGATTATGGCACGCATTCCTTTGCTGTGGCATTGTTTCGATAAGCTTCTGCAGTGTCACAAGATTTATTTCCATCTAGTGTTGCATTAATTTTTCACCAGGATCTTGCATTGATGATGGTAGAGTCTGACCGTTGCACAAAGCCTTCTCCAGCACATCCCAAAGATTCTCAATGGGGTTAAGGTCTGGACTCTGTGAAAGAGTGGTTCAGGGAGCATGAGACGTCATTTTCACAAATGGATTGGCCACCGCAATTTGAGCCTGATGAATCCTGGCATTGTCATCTTGGAATATGCCCATGCCATCAGGGAAGAAAAAATCTATTGACGGAATAACCTGGTCTTTCAGTATATTCAGGTAGTCAGCTGACCTCATTCTTTGAGCACAGACTGTTGCTGAACCTAGACCTGACCAACTGCAGCAACCCCAACCTATTTGCTTAGTTAAATCCAGGTGGTGACTTTTTTTTTGTCCAGGCAGTGTATTTGCTCACATGGAATAATAAAGTTGAATTAAGTCTGGGTGTCAGAGTCATGAGAATTTACTAACACCACTGCCATATGTATTAACGATTCAAAACAAAAAATTATGTCTTTTGAATGGTCTTAAGTTCTCAAAATGTCACCTATAAGCAGGAAGCAAGAGTGCCACAGAACAGGTTGCAGCAGTTACACTACAACAAACACATGAGAAACTTTCAGCAGTGATGGAGAAATTAGCTTTGGTCAAAATAACATGGACTGTCTGGGTGCTGTCAGGCTGCTAGATAAGCCATATACACAATAAAACCACCACTAAAAGCAGTTAACACGAGACTACTTGCTATAGCTAATCATAGAAATCAACGCTCGCTAGCATAATATTAGCCTGCACTTAGCTTGTAGCGCGTTTCCATAGTAACCACTTAGCAAGTCCATACCTCTGTCAAATTATTAGAGCTAACCTTAAATTAGAGCGAGCAAGAAAGCAAACAGAAAAAAAAAGAAAATTAACTCTGTTTTTCATATATTATACACACCAGTTTATAAAAATTATAAACATTTATAAAAATTAGAAAACTGAGAGAGCTCCATGCGCCACGCAAACAAAATACACCAAAAGTTCTGCTATCTCAACCAAATCTGTTGTGTTATCTTCATAAAAATCACTAAAATTGTACTCACCGTAAATGAAAGAGAGCTTGTTACTGGATTCTCCTCTCCTTACCTGCTAGACCTGCTCTGCGCTCTGTGAAAATAAAGATTATTAGTCACCACAGACAGTCTGTTTAAGTCCATTGCCATCACTACCTTCAGTCTCTGCATTTGTTCAAGTAAAGCCAACAGGATTTAATAAATACATTTAATAAAATATGATGAGAGGAAATTACACTGCAGCCCAATCCTGCCTGCCTTTTATTGGGCATTCACTTATCAATGTAGGGTATTTTCTTCTGTGTAATTACAAAAATAGCAGTTTAGTTTAGCAGTTTGGAAACTCACACAGACCGTCTCACACAGGCCCACAGACTACATACATCTACAGCCATCTAGTGTTCAAAAGGTGTAAATACAACACACTCAAAGCTCCATCTATTATATTGTTGATTAAATTCTGTAAACATTAGTTAGTATTTAAACATGAACAAAATAACAATAATAAAAACAACCATCTTGATGTATAGGAGATAAATATATGTTTTGTAGGCTGTTCAATCAACAAAATCACTCAAGAGTAGCCTAATATACATGTAGCCTCCTAGGACCTGGCACACATTTTGGGTTATCTAGGCCACAATGCAAATTTTTAGAAGACGAATAACAGCAAACAAGAACAGCAACAATGCAAATGTATTCAATTTAGACATTTTTAAGAGTAGTAGTTAGAATGTTTCGAATTTTTTTTTTTTAATTATTATTATTTATTTATTTATTTTTTTATGAAGACTCATGTCTTCCTGTTCCTGTCAGCAGCACTTCACATGAGCCACATTGTTCCAAGAGGCACAACTGTTGTTTCTCATTTTGTTTTTACATTCAGAACAAATGTTGCTGTATTCAGGGTCTCAATGAATAGTTTTTGCAAATCATTTTTCAAAGATTTTATCAAAATTATTAAAATATCCACATATGAGGACATTCGTTTTACATTATTTTTCTCAGAAACTACATAATGTAAAAAGATAATTCTTTGTATTTACACTCACCAGGTCTCAATCTGCCCAAATAATAAAGAGAAATGAATAAAGCATGTCACGCAAGAGCTCGGGTCTTAGGAGGTTAATAATATACAGTTGACCTTTACATTTTATTTGGAACGTCCCATATTCAAATCCCATGATCTCAGTTCAGTGTATTATTAATAGTAATATGCAGATTTTAACTTAACTCAGCTAACCTATATCTATTAAAACTCTAGGAAATATCATCTAAAGTGAGGACCAAACCTTTGTTTTCTGCTGTCGTCTTTTTCTATTGCACCTTCCCTTTTCAAAGTATTGTCTCCTAATCTGATTTGACCTAGTAATTTTCATATTTAGCTTTTAATCTTGGTATTAGCTTATTTAATCATTTATTTAATGACTTTCTCGTACATTATGATTGTATTATATTATAATGATTATTATATTTTGTTATTACAATAAAAAGTTGGAACAAATAATTTATAAAATAACATTTTAATTATGATTTGAGATGGACACAATCTCATGAGGTTACAGCGCCTCACGGTGGCCCAAACATAACATAACTGTGGGCGTAGCTGTGGCGTCATTTAACCCCGCCTTTTAAAGTATATGAGGGACGTGACGTGGTGACGTAGGCGTTCTTGGGTAGCAACAGTTGCCTCGAGACCTCACCGCGCCATAGTGACTGTAGCCGTGGAGACAGTTACTTACCAACGGCGCAACACTCAGCAACAGCAGCAGCAGCAGCATCTGGAAGAAGTCACCGAGCGAAGTGAGAGTGGGAAAGAAAAGAGCAAGATCCAGGCACAACTTTTATCAAAACAAAGGTGAATATTTATTTATCAAATTAAAACACAAGAATGATGTGAATTTTGGGGAGAAATGCTGCTGATAGAGGCGCGTACTTTTGCACATAACTTTCCATTCGCCCCGAAAAGAACCGTTTAAATATATTAACTAGCTAACCCTGCTTTAAACCTGGTTGATTCGGGAGTAGTCCTGATTCAATTCTGGTTTAGTCCTGGCCCTGCTCTACACCGGGTTTAGTCTTGTTTATTCCTGGTTTGGTTCCTCTGATCTAATCCTGGTTTAGTTGTGCTCTCATCCTGGTTTACTTGTGCTTTAGTCCCGGGTTAGCTCTTGTTTAGTACCTCCCAGGATGCTGACAGACTGTTGCTGGTGTTTTAGTGATCTAGTTTAACGCTACTTCAACCAAATGTAGCTATACTAGTCCGTTTTCATTTGTGCAAGTATCATTTTGATGTGTACTTTGCTTGTACGCCACCTCACTTTGGTTCAACATCACTTACACTTGTTGCTTTCTGGCGAGGCGAGGCGTGATTGTCAACGATCTTTCTCTTGTACAATACGGTCGATAAAAACTACAACTTCCAACAATGCCATGCGCTTTACAGTCTGCAAATATGTTAGCAGCTGCAAGTTCCGCTGCAGGTCTGTACGATGTAGATTTGTGGGTAAATGTGGCATGGCAACAGCGCGTCTTCGTGGCTTGTTGGCAGTGCAAGGTGGTAGGAAGTAGGCTCTGTGCTAACTAGCCTTTAGCCACGTTATTGAATGAGCCCGAGCCGATTGTAAATGAATCCTGCGAACTACTTTCTCTGCAGCGTGCACGGTATCAGCTGCTGCTTTCGGTAACATGCACAGGGAAGCATTCAACTGTTTATGGAACTTGTTCTCAAAGGCTATGTGTGGATCATAATGTAATTAAAACTGTCTAAGTGCTCTTTAACTTCTTGTAGCCTAGTTGACTGAGTGCCATGCAGCTTGTTGTTCTAGTAATGTGACACTAAATGGAAGAAAAATAAATATTTAGGCTACTGTAGTCCTGTGCGTAATTGCGTAATGGTGACTTGATGGGGTTTTGCTTTGGTTGTAATGTAAAGTACTTGTGCAACAGGCTACCTCTTTAATTGAAATGCAAATTCAGTTTAAAGAGTCACTAGGTAACTTTCTTGTTTCTATGGAGATGTTATTGCTTTTACTGGAGTGTTCCACAGTTCATAAAAAAGTGCCTGTGGAGAGTGTGTATGCCTTAATTTCCGCAGACCTGACCTGCAACTTGTGGCCTAGTAGTGTCACCTGCTCATTAACACCATGAAGCTTAATGCCAAACTTTGGAACATTCTAAGCAACCGTCGGTCTACCACTAATGTTACATGGTGCTCCTTTAATCAGCCTGTTACAGTCACCAGTTCTGTTTAGAAACGAACAATGGAATTTTAGAGGTAGCTGTCAGAAGCCGGATCGTTTTTTTCTAATACACGATATGTTGGTGAAATGTCTGAAACCTCTAGACCAGTAGTTCTCCACCTTTTCACACCGGTATGACTAGAAAGTATTTAGTCTTCCGAATATCACTAGATCAAAATCAGATCTATAACCAGACATAACTAGGGCTAAACCAGGTCTAAAAAAGGACCACCACTCATCACTGACTCTAATTAAGTTAACACTAAAACTGAAGAGGAGTCCACTTACCATGAGTGGTTTACATATAGTTTGAGAACTATTCAAACTGTTGGCTACTTGAGACACTGGAAACTCAAGTCATAACAGAATATGGACAATGGCCTTCACATAAGATTCAGTGCATTGTGTAACTGCTGCCAAAACTCATTTCTTAGTTTTTTCTATATATAAAATTCAGTTAAAACTTTCTTCTTTCATGTGTCTGAACTGTAACAACAAGTGCTCTGATTCTCCATGTGCTGTAGTCTCCACCCCCCAGTCTGAGCGTGACACTGTTATGTTTACATGGCAACCTGATATACAAATACACCCAAGTCATGGAAAAGGAGTGGGATAGGGAGGACTAGGGGGTGAAATATCATTCTGCTAAAACGTGAGCGCCGTTAATCACATTATTTTCATCTTTTCTTCCCTCTCTTTTTAGGAGTGCTGGCTCGCAGAAGCTGGCCAGGAACTAAAGTTTCTCTGAAGGACGATTTTGCACATCTGAAAGTAAGATTTTGTGTTAAGACAAATGTAAAGTTATAAGCACCATTCATATAGTTGTTTAGTTTTCTCTGGGTTTGCACAATTGTTTATCCAATTATCAACTAAGGCGAAAAGGCGCAGTATGTAACTTTTCTGGTTTTCCTGGACGTGTTATTGCTCTGCCTGGAATGTTCAACAGTATGGCATTAAAGATTTGCATCAATTCAATTATATGTGTTTTTTTAAACTCAAAAATACTAACAAAACAAAAAAATGTTGATAATCTAGTCTCCACAGATCTGACCTGTTACCGTGAAGATGTTATTGCTCTGCCTGGAATGTTCCACAGTGTACTTTAATTCATTCACAAGTGTTTTACCCAAAAGAACTTACTGAGTTTGGTCGATTGGTTAGCCTCTCCACAGACCTGACCTGCAATTTGGCCTGGTGGTGTCACCTTCTTGTCTCTATGGAGATAGATGAGCCATATTGTGGCCCATGGAAACTACCACCAGCAAAGTTACATGTTGCACCTTTTAATTTTTTTGATGGGCTAAATAAGGGATTACAATTAAATTTGATGTCATTTGAACTTCTGTGTCTAAATTGTATACTTAACAATTATGACATGCCTTTTTTATAACAGCTACTTTGCACTACTATTAATTTGTACGCAATGTGTATGTGGTGTTTATCGGACTACAGCTGTTAATAGTCGCTCCCTTCTTGGACAGCGGTGACCTGACAGAGCTTTTGGTCACATGATTAGCTGTATTTAGCCTCTATCATAATGACTCCCTCTATTGCCCTGGGGAGAAGTTGTCGCTCAATACCCAGCTACAGATATAGACCACAGACCATCACTTGTTGCGCTAGCTAGCCTACCCAATTCGTGTCGCCTCGCATTTACCTCCTGTTGGTTTAGCGGAACCGTCTCAGCCTATTGTGCGCTTTATTGTGCAATGCTGCTTGCACACTTTAAATGGTTTATCCCCATAACTCCAGCCAGTCAAAGGCATGTCAGGAAGAGGCAGAGCAGAGAAGCAGAGAGGGTGGAAGCCTTGTGGGGCTTGTTAAATGGAAACTAATGGTGTCATTTGTACAGATTGTGTTACAGTTTGGTGATTTCTATAAATACTTGGCTTTGTTCAGCGCGGGTTTGATCTTAAAGGAGAAGTTAGAGTGTTTTAAGGCTAATTGTCTATACATTTTACTGTCCATTACACAGATATTACACAGAATAAGAAAGGACAATATACCACTGATTGATTCTTTGCAGCTGATGTCATCAACATTCTCTGGGGGTGTGATACTAACAGGAGGCACTGCTCTGTCTGTAGCTTTGTTACTCAAGTTAGACTTTTTCTGAGCTTAATTTTTAGTATTGACTTACCTGAAATTACAATAGGATAACAGATTTGTGCTGTTAAATATGTCCTTTTCTAATAGCATTACAGTTACAATTTGGCTAGCGTTAGCCAACAGTTAGTTGTTGAAAATCAAACGTGATCATGGATGCTCATATTGATCATAGGCTCCTGAAACGTATTTTTTAAACCCATTTTGTATTTTTTTCTTGGGTTCTCAAATTATTATTAAAACTTTTTTGGGATGTGTTTCTTACTGTGTGCATTGTGTCCTCATGGTAACTGCTGAACATTCCACCATAGACATGCATGTAGAACCCCCCGCCCACCCCCCATCAAAAAGTAGGTTTATAGTTTTGTTAAGCCTACCAGAGTTTTGCATATTAAACTTTCATGAATGAACAGTAATGATGACACAAGTATATAGACCTTGACTCCTGTATTCTTAAACGTGCACAACGTAACGTTTCATACTTGTCTCCATGGAGATTTATTTTGTTTAGCCTGGAATGTTCCACAGTATGACACTTATCTGGCATTTTTATTGCACAGAAAATATACCTTGAAAACCATGCATTCTTACTGTGAATGGGTTTGCCTTTCCACAAATCTGACCTGTATGTAACTCGACCCGGTGGCTTTCTTGTCTCCATGGAGATTGCTTTGCATGTGTTGCCCAGTTGCCATGGAAATACATCAGTTTAACGCCTTACTGTGTTAACATTCCAAGCGAAGCTATAACCTCTCCATGGAGACAACAAAGTGGCAGACCCTCCACTAGAAAAATTACATAGTACATCTTTAATTTCTCCAAACAATTGCTTCTTCTTTTTGGATAAACTAAACGTCTAGCTAATCACTTCTAAATTAAGTTTGTCTCCCCAGTGTCCTGAAAGTTGAATGTTTTACGTCTTTGCGATTACGCCTGGCTGACTTCCCTCTCTCTCCCTCTCCCTGCTCACACTTTGGAAATCATTGTGCGCTTACGGTTGCTTGGAAACGGAGAAACAAATCTTGTCTCGCAGCAGAAAAAGTGTCTCCCATTGGCTCCCGTGTGGCGGCAACAAGTTGAAACTGGTTGTGAAATGAAATATTGACTGTCTATGCTTGTGTATGTGTGTGTGTGTGTATGTGTGTCATCAAATACATTCTTTACATTCCACCTGTTGCTATCAGCGCTACACAACTGCTAATTAAATTTCCTGCCACAAACGGTAGACAAAAAAGAGGGTATTTGCATCACAATACCGCCCCCCCATCCCCTTCCCCACTACCCACAATCCACTCAGACATGGTTACAGCCCCCCTAATATCTCCTCCACTGTTTTTCTGTCCCTTCTTTGGAGTTTTTACAGCTGAATTTGTTAGGATGTGTACTCGCTAAAAGGCAGAATTATTGTCTTAAACTTGCCGAAAGTTTAGTCAGTACACTTTAGATTTTAGACGGGCCTTTCTTTTGCTTTAAAGGGATTTAGCTGGAAACAAAAGAGTGATTACAATTGACAGAAGTTAAATAGCTCTTTGTTTATTGCCATTGTAGATATCAGTGAAGCTCTAGTGTGTCAAAGTAGTATTGTATTGGGTGATTTACATACAGCTTGGGGTGAATGACAAACTGAATATACAACTTGGAGCTAGCTGGGTATCGAAAAGTGTCCTTATAAAAGCAGCACACGATTCAAATGCTAGTTCGGGGACTAAAAAGATGATGTGCTATTTGCTAGAAAACATGGCCAGCAGTAAATTTGAATAGCTAAATGACGAATTAGCCTGTGGTTTTTGTGGACAGCACAGGGGAAAACTATTGGGCCACCTGGGTTTGAGTAGCAACAAGTGTGTATATATGTTCCCCCAATGTTAAAACACTTTGATTAGCATGAAGTATTTAGGTGGAGATTTGTTAATGCAAGCCTATTCTGCAAAATCCACTTTTTAGAGCTTGCCATATAGTTGTTTCCCCTCACCATTTACTCACCTGAAGTTATATTTGGAGTGATTCATCATCTTTAATCCCTTATTTTCAAAATGCCATATTGCCGATCAATCACTGTTTTCTCTGGCATATGCCCACTGTCCAATGTCCAAATTATAACATAATGATTCACGGGTGTCAGAGTATAGCTTAGCATAGAGTATAGCTTAATTCATGAACTAATAGTTTATTAATAATGATTCAGGTTCTGTAACTATGTAATTAAAAACCTAACTTCTAACCCTAAGTAGTTATAAACTCAAACCATCTTTAATAAGCTATCTTTTCATTAGGAATTAAGTCTTCATGGTTTATTAAGGCTCTATTTCATTTTGAGGACTTTTCACCATTCGAAAGATATACTATGTTGTTTTAAGTTGTTTATCACTACGGCAACAGACAGTCCTAATTTTTCACCCCATACGTATTCTAGCTTCCCCGTTGTCATTTCCATGTGTTTGAGCTTGTGGTCAGAACAACGTACTTGTGAATGCTACTTTTCATCCTCCTGACATTAAATAGACAGGGGCTAGGGAGTGAATGGGTGGATGGTGGAGGGATGGAGGAGGGGTGCAGTGAGTGGTGGAAATCTGGAAAGGGTTAGAAGAGCCTGACTGTTGGGGGGGAGGAAGTTGCAGCAAACACACGATCACCATGGCAACGGTTTGATCTTTCTCTGTGTGTGTCTGTCACGCGGATGGAGTGGACAGGTTGCGCTGATGGTCAGAGGTTGGCTTGCTCTCTCTCTCTTTCCCTCTCTCTCACTCTCCATCTCTCACACTTTTCTTCACTTTCTCTCTCCATCTCTTCATCGCCCTCTCTCTCATGCTTACCTTCTCTCTCTCCCCATTACATTTTCTGTCTCTCGCTCCCTCCTCCTCTGTCCCTCTCTCTGTCTCTGTCTCCTCATCTCTTTAGCTCTCTCTCCCCATTTTCTCACCCCACCTCTATTTCCCTCTCCCCCTCTATTTTTCTCTCTCCCTTTTTTTCTCTATCTCTGTCCCTCTCTAGCTTTCCCTCCCCCCGCTCTCTCCCTCCCCTTTTCTCTCTCTCTCTCTGTCCTTCTCTAGCTTCCCTCCCCCGCTTTTCCTCCCCCCACTCTTCCTCCTTCCCCCCGCTCTTCGTCCTTCCCCCCTGCTCTTCGTCCTTCCCCCGCTCTTCCTCCTTACCCCGCTCTCTCTCTCTCCCCTCCCTCTTCTCTCTCTCCATCTCTTTATCTCTCTCCCTCTTTACCTCTCCCATCTGTGGACACCGGGAGCGGGCTTTGATTGGATTAGCCGTGACTTAATGAGACAGGCCTGAAGAACAGCCTTGCACTGGACACAAATCTCCCATCATATCTTTATTTGGGCTTTGTGTCCAGAGCAGCACGCGCAGCCCTGTGATCCCTTATTTAAGAAAAAGGAAAAAAGCACGCAACAGTTGACTAACAATGAGAAATTTGTACTGTTGCCATAGCGATTAACAATTTAGAAAGCAAAGCAAGTGTGTATTAGGATTGAGACCTGTTGATTTAAAAATAAATATTCTTTTACATTTTATTAAAAAAAAAAAAAAAGTATTCCTTATTAATTATTAAGTCTTAATTAAATCTCGGTTTGTTCTTAGTTTTGAAATGTTTGACTGTGATTTAGGAATTTAACACTTACTGATTGTATAGTGTTAGTACTGTGTGAAAAAGTCACATATTCCAGTAACATCATAGTTGTGGAACAGTTGATCTTGTTTCATATGGTGCGGCCCATTAGAACTGCTCATTGGAGCTTGTTTACGAATGCTCAGCTGTGAGAAGTTTGGCCCTGCTCCAGACTGGGCTTTGGAGGCTTTGTGTTTCAGGGGTGATTGTGTCCAGCGGAAAAGTATAAAGAGAAGACTTGATGACTTTAACATTCCTCTTTTGTGGAAGTACTTAGAACCATTTATACGTCTACATTTAAAACAACAGCACTTTCTCCTGTCGACTGTGATCAAGTTGAGTCTGTAAAAGTCTGTCCCCTCCTCCCCTGCCCCTCACTGTCTAAAATTAAGAGCTAACCACACTTGTTGTAAGTTTGTGCGTAGCGTGAGATACAGGGATCAGGTGGGGGGATGGCATTGTTTGGTTTGGGAAGTATTCTGTTGGTCTCCTAGCAACAGGCTCCCTGGAAACGGGAGTGGACGGTGTTGCCACTAGCAACCGTTGTTGCTCTGCAAACAACGTGGGCCAGTGCAAACATGAGCCAAGACTGTGGCTCCTGCTTTAATTGAACATCTGTATGTGTTTTTGTGAGATGTGTCGCTGACAGATGTGTAAATCTATCTGCACTCCACAAATTACACAACTTTAGGGAGCTTTTACTGTTTTATATTTAGCTTATTCAAGTTTGGACAAGTTTATAGAGTAACTCCAGAGACAATCTTTATTGCAATAAGACCATACCTTTTTAAAAGACATTACCGGCATTAGAACAAGTTTACTCTTTTTAACTTTTAGCATTATTCAAGTTTGGACAAGTTTGGAGAGCAGACCCAGAGACACACTCCACTGCAAAAAGGAACATTTAGGCCATTTACCTTTTTAAAATATTGACCATAGATACTATCCTAACAACCCAAGTAATACTTAGAAAAACATAAAAACTTGTCATATGCAATTAAAATAAACTTTAACTTTTACTATTTTAATCTAACCCTAGTTATTATAGTTTTGACAAGTTAGAGTGAAACCCCAGAGAAGCCCACACAGACATTCTCAACTGCAAATAGGAAGCCGTCTTTATAAACTTTACTGGTAACATTGACTATCAAAACGACTTCAGTGGCCTTAATAAATCCTGAACAAAGGCCTCGTTCATACTGATCTAATGCCTTGTTAAGAATGATTCAGGCTTAGTAACTAAGCTACTTAATACTCTACTGTACTAGTTAAGTACCTGAATCATTCTTAATAAACACTTTCTTCATGCACCATTCTGATACTGGCATCGGATATCAGCGCCGATACTTAAAAATTTGCTTGATCAGATATCGCCTAGTAAATATCGGTTCAGCCAATATCTTGATTGGGCATACACATGTAAATGCTATGATTATTTACTGGTTGCAGTTGATCCAGAAAGTCTCATTAATGTTTGAATTTGTATTTAATACGCAGCTGTGATTTATCCCTCAAATAACCACAGAACAGCTTTGTAACACATTTGGATCAGTTTTGTCTTATTTTATTTTTGACTTAAAGAAATAAATGCTTTCAGTCTCTGCTTTCAGTATCAGTCGAAATAGGGTGTCAGCAGATACTTAAAGCTATAGTATCAAAACTGGTATTGGACTTTTCACTATTCAAAGGATATAATATTTTGTTTGGAATTGTTAATCACTATGGCAACGATCCTAACTGAAAACCTTGGATAGTAGATTGTCTGAAATGTTGCCGTTCTCTTTCTTATATTACCTGGGTATGTCTTTCGAAGGGGGTTGTCAGAACTATTGGTTTAAAGCATATTTTGAAACACACTCTGAAATATGACCTAAAAACATTTAAAAAAAAACATAACTTTGAGCCAGAAAAGCTTCTCTTTTTATTCTCTTCTTTGCTGGCTCCCTGCTGGGCCAAACCTTTGTGTCACAGGATTTAGTGTGTCTTTTAACTTCACCAAAAACTCCTCCTCTCCTCGCTCCACTTCAGACCAGCAAACTGCAACCCCTCACTCTATATGAAGAGAGTTTTAATTGTCAAAACACCAGCTGTACCCCGTCCTAATTAGCCTCGTTCGCTAATAGCAGAATACACCCTCAGGCTACTTCCTCCCCTGAAAATGACAGGAGCGACGGTGAATGATCGGATTGTTGCACGTTTATTTATAACTTTTTCACACTTTAGACAGACATTTTGTTCTTCAGAAAGACGGAGAGCTGCAGTGGATTTTAAGATGTACGCTTCTTGCTAGCATCCTTGCGATAATGGTCTTGTGTAGCCGCAGTGACAGAAGATTGACGTAGTGAAAGTAGAAATACACTAGAGTGATAATTGGGTAGTGCACTTGATCCAATGGAGCCTAGGAAATGGAGAAAAGAGCTGTGTTGCGTGTGTTTTTAAAGATACACTAACTTTTCAGGTGTGGGATTTGCCACTTGCTTATCTCCATGGAAATGTTGTTGCTTTCCTAGAATGTTCCACAGTAAAGTATTTAATTTATCTGCTTTGGCCTAGGATTAGTGTAATTACCATAGTCTGTGTATATATAAATGGACATGGCTAACCTGCTAGCTGCCATGTTCCAAATAGGAAGTAAGTGTAGGCGTACTTCCTGCTCCACTGACTCTGGCTTCAATTTCTCTTTACGTTAGAACTGTCGCCCGTCTCTGTAACTGCTACTGTCAGGCTCATCATTATGGTCTTAAAATGTTCAAATTAACCAGCTCTACATGATCCTGGTGTTTTTTATTTTGCTATTGTGTCCATAACTCAAGATATGAACATTAATAACATTAATCATACGCCTTATTTCCCCGAGGTTGCTCCTGCTTGCATTGTAAACAAGTTTGATTGACAGCGTTTCTAAGTGTCCGCTCCATGCTAAACCAATGGGGTGTTACCTTCAACAGCCTCACTCCGGATTGGCTCTTTTGTTGCTATGATACTTGCGGTCGGAATTCCTAATACGCAACTCTGCTCCAAATTTGCCCCTGTAACTGCTCTAGCCTCGATTAGCTTCATTTGACTAGAGCCAAACGCTATAGGTGATGTCACACTCACTTAGTCCACTTCTTTATACAGACTATGATAATTACAGGTGTTTACATGCTCAAAATACCTTGAAAAACATGTGTTCTTGTGGTGTAATCTGCTTGTCTCCATGGAGATATTTCAGTTTAACGCCATACTGTGAGACATTCTACAATAAAATCTCCACTGATACTATAGTGAACCATCCACCAGAAAAGTTACACAGCACACCTTTTAAGACTGACATATACAGTTTCATGTAACTGGGCCTGGTGGTTTTATCTGCTTGTCTGCAAGCTCTTCACCAGAAAAGTTACATAGTGCACCTTTAAGACTGACCTGGAATTTTGAAGTAGTCTTTTCATGTAGACACAGCCTCCGGCTCAGTGGCACACCCTAACCTGTTGTTTTTTTGCTAGAATTTCCCAGCTAAATATAGCACCCAGTCTCCAAACCTTGACTGAGACAGCTGCAGTTGTGTAGAGATCTGAATCATGCATCTTGTCATGTTATGGAATACTGCACAATAGTTATAAAAAAGAAAAAACAATAAAATAAAATAAAAATATCATCAGTCATTGTTGGAATGAGTCCTCAAGATGACACCGATGAGTTGGTTTATTCAATTTGGCAACAGAATTCTTATTGCTATGGTACATATGGCTTAATGTTTTATTCAGAGACCATAACAAATTTCAATAGGTTGACACAATTAGGCCTCAGAATTTATAGTGAATACTATGTCTTTGCAAAAAAAGGGGAGATTTTGAGTATTTTTGTTGTAATACGATCAGATTTGAGCTGTGGAGAGGTGAATAAGTCCCTTTTATGGCTAATTATTGGTACAGTCTGCTGTTTATTTTTTTGCAGCTAATGTCTTTTAATGAAACAGTCTATTTAAAAATGGTTCACTGGGATTATCTTGCATTATTTAAATCTTAATTAGTGGCATGAAGTACTTTCAATATTATCATTTATGGCAGTATTTCTCTGTAGCGATATTTTGTGCTTCAGAGTTTGTTATCGGGATAGGTACAAATTAAAACTTTTTCCATTCTTTAAACATTTTCTTCGATATTTTTTGTTGACCATTCTCTTCCAGCTTGTAAGCAAAATGGTGCACTTTCAATGGTTGGCAAGTCTTTTGAGAAATGCTGGTTTAAATTACAACTCTGAGCCCTTAACTGTCTTGTTAGTCCAGTCGAAATAACTACAAGACAGCTCACATTTCCCATTTGCCACTGAAGTGTAGGATTTGCAGTGAAACCATTTAATTCCATCTTCCTTTGACTTTGGTAAAGAGCGGTTAGCAAATTGTGGCTGTGGTCAGGTTTCAGAAACTGTTTTGTTCATCTTACTCAGAAACATTCCACAAAATCAACATATTATAATCCCTGTTTTGGTTTGAGGGATTATTGTTGGAATCGTGCTTTTGGGTTTTTTTTATGTAGAACTGACTCATTTGTTTTTGCAGTTAAATCTTTTCTTGAAACAATTTGCGCGATTGTAAATGTTGGACCTCAAGTTAAACTTACAATAAAAGACTGCTTACACTTTAGAATAACTAGCTTTCTCCCTAAAGCTGCACTGCTTAACTTTTCTAATGGAGGGTCTATGTAGAAGTGTTTTTGCTTTGCCTGGAGTCTTCTACAATCTCAATGGAGACACCACTAGAAGTTACAGGTTAGATCTATGGATAGGCGCTCACAGAAAGAAAAGGTATCATAATGATCAGATTTTTTGTGTTTAGTTCAGAGTTGACACCTTTTGCTGCTCTTGTACCTGTTTATGTGTTGTTAATGTAACTCCTTTTGTATGTGACACTTGGTTGCTATGCTGACAAGTTGATGTGATTTGTCAGTTATTGAGCAGTTTTGGGGAGCCCTTGTGTTCAGAAAATAAGCAACCAGAAGAAATTCGGCATGCTTCCTTGCACCGACAGGCTGCAGTATTTTTGAGCACTAAATAAACAAATGCAAGTGAAGTTAATGCCATAATGTGGAATATTACAGGCAAGACCATTCGCCAGAAGTAGTTACTAAGCATGAATCATTCTTAACTATTTCTTCATTACAGATTAAGTATTTTTGGGTGTAGTTATTATAAAGTGCTTTTTGTGAGTAAGATCAAACATTACCACATATGTTGCTTGTCCAGGCGAGTTGGGACTGTACGATCATAATGTAAAATTTCACTTTGATTTGAATGATTGAAAATAACCACATCCCTTAAACTGAGGCTACCCCCAATGGTGCCAACTCCAGCCCATGTCCCCTATTCTAATCCTCCTCTTTGCACTCCAAAGTTCCTGCTAGAGCTTTACAAACGGGAGAATAGAGAGAGCAGGGAGGGGGCGGGAGGAAGAGGGAAGGGAGGAGGAGGAGAGGGTGGAGGGTGGTCACCATGGAGCCCCTCGCCATGGCAACCAACAAACGTTTACAAAGCATTAAGGAATTTCCTCATATCAGCTGGATTATTGGAGTCCTCTGAGAGCTGCTGGGATGTGTTCATAATCAGAGCCCCGCTAACGTCTATCCTGGTTGCTCAATCTGGTCTTCTTCACAAAGTTGAAGTTTTTTATAGAGATTTATTGACTGAAATCGAAATTTGGATGGAAGTAACATGATTTTCTCCACAATCAACAAAATATACTGTCTTATTCTGCATAAAAAACTGCTAACTGCTAACTGTAGCTTTGATCTGTATAAACATGTTCTGAAATAAGATTCTTGTATTAGTTTGTCAGTCTTTTTTGTAAATTTTTCTGAACGTGTTTAAAAAGTGAACTTTGAACAGAATCACTAAAACATAAATAGCAAAGCTAATCTCAACGCTTGTCAGAAAAAAAAATCACAATTAATACCATTATCTCTTCCACTAACAACAAAATATCCTCTTATTCTGCTAACCCTAGTTTCGATCAGTACAAACATGAAACACTGAAATGTGATGTGTGTATTGTCTTTAAATGTAAACTTTGACCTGAATCATTTTATTAAAAAATACATCGCAAATCTCACCACAGTCCTTGTCAGAAAAATTCACAATTAGATATTCTTCCCAAATCGTGCTGCTGTACTCCGACCCCCTTCCACATCCATTCTCCAAGCTTCCCTCCTTTGCTCCATGCCTTTGAAAAGAGACCCTTTGTGCCCCTCCATTTTTAGCCCCCTTTGCTATGCTGTGCACATTGTCACCCAGTGGAGAGGGAGAGAGGAGCACTGCTTTTGGTAACTCGACTCCACAAACTCCAGTCCAACTTTTCCATTGGCGTTGCTGGTGCTGTCAGCGCAATCATGATTCAGTTTTTTTATTATTGTAACTTTGATGTTTTGGAAAAATGGAAAATATGAGTAAGGTGTGAGGTTAGCCAAGTGTTTTTGTACTAAGGCTGCATTGCCATGGAAACTCTAAACTAATTTGTCAGTTCACATTGTCAGTCCTTTTTTCCACAATATATTTGGATTAAGGGATTAAATTCAAAAGGTCAATCTAGGTTCTATTGTAGTCAAGACTGTACCTGAAGAGTACTTTTTGGCCTCCCTGACAAACCTTCTGGTGCTTTCTGCTTGTCTTTGTGGAGATGGAAAAGTTTAATGCCATACTGTGGAACATTCCAAGCAAAGCAATAACCTCTCCATGGAGACAAAAAGGTGGCAGACCCTTGACCAGGAAAGTTGCACACTGTACCTTTTTAATTATTATATGGACTTCTGTTTACAAAATAAATGACACATAATTAAGGCCCAAGTTTGGTCTGTTTGGGCAATGAGCAGAAGCCCTTGGGGTAAAATTTAATGAACAAGTCATACCATATCACAAATAACTATACCTTAATTAATTGTTATAAAGCCAATAACAACCATACCAATGAAACAACCAATGAAATGAATCAAAACAAAAGACCCAGAGGACCACTGCTGTCATTCAAGCACTGCATGTAACATTGGCACATTTTATCTCCTCTCCTCTCCTCTCCTCTTCGTCTGCCCCTCTGTTCCCCCCTTCCCTCCCCCTCCCCTCCCCATAGCACCATGCAGAGCTCTGAAGGAGGGTCGGACTCGGCGAGCAGCGTGGCCACCCTGCGAACGTCATCATCGGCCCAGGCTCCAGTAGTTCAGCCTGTCCCGGCCTCACAGCAGGTAGGAGCTCTCCACACTAACCAGCACCGCTGCTCAAATGGGAATCACTTATCCTAGTGAGATAATGGAGGACTCAGCCATCTGATACTATGTACTTTGACCTCAGCTAAAATGAAATATGTTAAAGGGTACATATTATTAAGCCCATGCTAGGGTCTGGTGTAGGGCCCATCTACAGGCAGCAGAGGGAATTGCTATGGGGAAAAACTATTGTTGGCTAATGAAGAACATGCCCAGGCATGTTAATGTAAGCATGCAGTTGAAATGAACGGGATTTGACGCCAGAAATGCTTAGAGCGAGTCTGCCAATGATTTATGGATCTAAAACAGCACAGGGTTTCTACATGTGACACAACAATCCTGGGGCAATTCAAACCAAGTATTTTCTGAGGCTCGAAGAACCTTTTAGAGAATTACTGAAACCAGCATGAATCCAGCTAAATACACCTTCAGGTATGTTTTTGATGAGGGAGCAATGTTATTACATGGTTGACAGCTCAAAAAAGTAAATTTCGGACAATATGTGCCCTTACAGGCAGGCAGGTATGTCATCACTTGCTCAAACAGGTGTTGAAAAGGGCGTATGCAGATGTCCCAGTTGTGTTGACACATTGTTTACCATGATGTGTGTGGTTGTATGTTCAGACCTATGTAATGGACCTATGTCTTATATCCAAACAGAGGGTGCTGGTTCAAGCCACAGGCTCAGCTCAGAAGGGAGGAGCACAGCAGCACAGCAGAGCTCCACAGCAGGTACAGAGCTGTACTCAGGCAGTGCTGTCAAAGACCACCACACAGGGACAATTTATACAGGCTGAATTATCAAAGACCACCACTCAGGGATGTTAAATTCAGGCAGAACTATTAAAGACCACCACACAGGGACATTATATACAGGAAGAACTGCCATAGCCCACCACACAGGGACATCATATACAGGAAGAACTGTCATAGCCCACCACACAGGGACATTATATACAGGAAGACCACCACACAGGGAAATTATATACAGGAAGAACTGTCATAGCCCACCACACAGGGACATTATATACAGGAAGACCACCACACAGGGACATTATATACAGGAAGAACTGTCATAGCCCACCAGACAGGGACATTATATACGGGGAGAACTGTCTTAGCCCACCACCCAGGGACATTATATGCAGGAAGAACTGTCATATCCCACCACACAGGGACATTATATACAGGCAGAGCTATCAAAGACCAGCACACAGGGACATTTTATACAGGCTGAATTATAAGGTGCTTTAGGGGTTCATTTCACTGACTTCAGGTTATGAAACACTAGCTACGCCTTCCAGCATGAGCACTGCATGAAGCCAATCTCCTCAGAATACAGTGTATACGTATATATACACTGTATTATACAGTATATCTCTGCTGCTCCCTCTGTGACTGTAACACCAGTTCCTTTCTCTGGCTGAGCCTGGCTGCTGCCTCCACAACAACAACCAAATATTAATGTGATGCAAGTCTAATTACTTTGTGTTTTCTGTTTCCATCTATTTTAAACTCATCAAGTCATGTGAATGTCTTACATGCTTGAACCAAATCCCACATGTCTATGTTGTTCAGTCATTGCTGAATCTGCCGTGCTAATTGTACTTGTTGAAATAAGAGTTAATCAAAATAAATTAAACGTTCAACAATGAAATAATATCATATTTTTTCTATGACTTAGTATTTGAATCTAAGGGCTAGCACGGTCTAAACTTATTCTCATAAAACTGTGATATGTGAATGCACTTTTTGTCTTCTTCTGAAATCTTATATATTCCTTTTCCACTGTCAGTTTTATCTAAATATAGCGAGCTACGTATGGAGAACCAAGTAGGGCTGTACATTTCAGTGCCATACAAAGATGTATTCTAGGGCAATAGTACTTTTCCCTCCCTCATGTTGTCCATGTCTTTATAGGTTCAGCAGGTGCAGCATGTCTACCCAACCCAGGTCCAATATGTGGGAGAAGGCGGAGACGCTGTTTACACCAATGGGACTATGTAAGTACATTGTTTATATTTTATGTAAAGTGCATATGACAGGTTTTCAAGTTTCTCTTATTATGACTTGATTTGGGGGTTTGTGCATGTGGTAAATATTTATAAAAAAAAGTTGTTGTTTGCTGTGATTTTAAGGGATAAGTGTTTTAATATACTTTGCATATTAGTTAATTGTAAAAAAGCCCAACCAGGGACGGGAGTTGAAAATTAGCTCTTGCTATAAACTCTGTATGCATCACATCAGCTGCAATGTTCATTTTGTAACTAAAATTTTGTAAACTAAAATCATAAACTTCACCAAAATAAAATAAATGGAGAACAAGATTTGTAGTAAAGTTGTATTGTATAATTTTGTTTACTATGCTTTAGTGAAATGAGACATAACTGTCATATACACTTGAGGTTAATCTCATCCAAATCTTATCAGTTTTTTCCAACACTTTTAATTTTTCCATACTTTACTTACTCTGTACTTTTCTATGTCCAGCCGTACAGCCTACTCCTACAACCCCGACTCGCAGCTGTACGGCCAAGGCAGCGGGGGACCATATTTTGACTCCCAGGCGGGCGGAGCCCATGTGACCACGGTTGTGTCATCCTCGGGCGCGGGTGGAGTACCCTCTCATGGTATGGTGGGCATCGCCATGGACGTGGGCAGCAGTCACATCATCTCCAGCGGCAGCACTTACCTGATCCATGGGGGCAGCATGGAGGGCAGCCGAAACCACCTGTCTCACTCCTCTCGCTCCTCCTCGGCCATGGTGAGGAAGGTGGAAAAACCTAGAAAAATGCAGCTTAGTTAGTAATGTTGTAGTGAGACTCGATACTCAACACTGATTAAGAAACCATCATGATAACAAAAAACACTCTTTATTTAGACAATTGAATGTCATTTTTAACATTAAATAATAGTACTTTCTTTTATTACTGTGTGATGTTACACCTGTCTAATCCAGGTAGGTCATCCAGGTAGGTTCTATAGTGGTTGTACACGAGTCTATGTGGTCTTATACTTGTTCTGATACAACTCAAGATCATTCTATCATTCTAAAGCTGTTCAGGAAAGGTTTATTTCCATCATGTGAACGTAACTTTTTTAGTATCGATACTTGCACAAGTTCAATACTAGTTTTAGTATTAATTAGTAGATTTTTGATACTTTTGACAACACTGTTAGTTAGACATGTTTCTGATAGCATTAAATGACAAATTGAGACATATTGAGGAATTAAATGTCCTTGTGCTTTTGGAATGATGGAAAATTAGGACCGTTGCCATGGCGATTCAAACAAAATATTATATCTTTTGAATAGAAAGCCCTCTAAATGTTATGTATAAATGCATGAATATTAAAATTAGTAGTGACCTCAGTAGTCCATGTCAGAAGATCAGAAATCACATTTTTTACATAGATAATTTTTATTGCAGATGGGGGTAAATAATATTACTATGGTTAATATGGTAAATGTTATTGTTATTCAGCTTTTTGTAATAAAAGTATAATGTAATCAATATCCTCCCATCTGAGAATATGACATTACATTCTAGAGTCTGAAACCACCATTTGCACACCACATACACGAGAAATATCTGACAAAAAATTAAAATTCAGAAAATGTATCAGTGGCCACTTCAGTGCCTCCAGTGTGGAATGGATTTAATGTGATTCATGTAGCCTACCATAACATCTCAAAAAGTTTGTTTGATTTTCAACTAATCATTTTAATGTACAAGTTTTATGACCAGGCATCACCTCCAAAACCAGTCAACATAAGGCAAACTTAATTGCTCCTTTTAATCTGTGTACTGACCAATTTAGCTCTGTCCAAAAGGTGAGAAGTTGTTTTGCTAAACCACTCACAGTGGGGCTAATCTCATCAACATTACCACATGCTGCTACTGCCTTCATTAGTAATACCAGAGGTTAGAAAGAAGGATTCATGGCAACCTGAAAGTTACACGTGGAACTTATAACTTTATATGTTTATTGACTTAGAACAAGTTATAACTTACAAGGTGAAATTCATCCAGTTTTTTTTACGTAACTATAGGCAAATCACAAGATTTTACCTTTTTTTTTTTTTTCCAAATTCTTCACAGACATCTATTCATGGGCTTTAGATTCTTGTTTATAGGTGCCATTTGCTGACCTGTGACCATTCAAAAGATATAATATTCTGGTGCTCTCTATAACTTTTCTGGTGTAAGCTACACCACAAGATTGTCTCCATGGAGATGTTATTGCTTTGAATGCTCTATCTTATAACATCAAATTTTCTATATCACCTTTATTCATTTTATAGTGTGAAACATTCCAGGCAAAACAGTAACATCTTTATGGTGACAAGCAAGTGGCAGACCCCCAAAAAGTTACATGGTGCAACTTTAATTGTTAATAACTATGGCAACAGAGCAAATCATTCATAACTCAATCTGACACATTTTTGATGGAATCAGATCAAACACAAACACAAAATTTGAAAAATCTTCTCTTCTCTTCTCTTCTATAATTTAAAACCTACCATAAACAATTGCCCAAGAGACGCCTACACCACAGTACTGATGTTGTAGTGAGGTTAGTGGCTGTAGAACCAGGACAGAGCTTAAATAATTCAGATGTGTCTTGTTTGGGAGGTTTTCACAGGCACTTGAGCTCCCGGTGAAACAAAGAAACCCCCAGAGCTCATTACCATTTGGCCACAGCCTCAGGAGTTTGCTGAAGGCTGGGACCAAGGCCTGCTTCTCTCCCCTCTTCTCCCATGTCTCCAGTTTGGCTTCAATTTTTTACTTTTTTGTAGTTCACTCCAAAGAACCTGGTTTTATCATTATCTGTAGATTGTTTTTCCAAAATGGTCCATCGAATAGTCTCAGGGGTGGAAAGTAACTCATGACAAATGCTAACATTACTGTAATTCAATAGATTTATTTGGGTAATTGTACTTTTTGAGTAGATTTTTAAACCTGTACTTGTAATTGAGTAAAATTGAGTAAAATTCTAGTTCTCTCTAATTAGTTAAATTCCCAAATCCCAAAATCCACAGCTGTCTCAACACTGTCTCTGCTCCTTTCTACCTGCATGCACACATTACAGCACTGCATCACCTGCTCGGAAAATATGCAGTTTACAGTTTAAAATGACTAATTTCTGTTTTTACAGAGTTTAATTTCTTACGTTTTGCCAGTAATAAGTTCTCTGAGTAGTACTTTTTTATTCAAGCTTTTTAGATTTAGTTAAGTCCAATTTTAGCTGCAGCACCTGTACTTTTTAATTGAGTAAATATTTAGCCATGTAACTGTATTTTTACTACTCTTTTCATTCTATTCATTGACCTAGGTTGCTGTTTTGTATACAAACCCCTGTCTCAGGCACTTTTGACCTACTATGCTTAGATTGACACGACCCCATGACCTTTGGGGTTCCTATTTACATTAGGGTGCCTGACTGCCTTCACTGAGAAGCTTAACCCTGTGAACCCCCTGATTTGCATGCTATTGTTAGCCAATAATGCATTTGGCTACATCACTGACTGATTTGAATGGAAATGCAGAGATCTGGCTGCTTGCTAACAGTCCTGTTTCCTGTATCTTTTTGTGATTTGATTTCTGTCATTTATCTTTTGCTTACCTCTGTCTCTCTCCCTCTCTCTTTCTCTCTCCCTCTCTCTTTCTCTCTCTCTCTCTCTCTCTCTCTTTCTCTCTCTCTCTATCTCTCCTCTGTCCTCTCTTTTTGCATGCTCATCTTTACTGTAGCTTGAAATGGCGATTGAAAACCTCCAAAAGTCTGAAGGAATTGCAAGTCACAAAAGCAGCCTGCTCAACAGCCATGTAAGTTCCCATGTATGCTGGTGCTTTGGCAGTGTGTTACTAAGTCAAACACACTACCTCCTCTTGGCTTTCCTTACTGCCCACTGCTATACATTTCCATCATTGATCAAGACTTGCATTTGCTATTTTTTGCTATGTTTTTTCTATATTTGTTTACTTTAAGAATGCATGGAGCTGGCTTAAATTTTTCATTTTTTTTCTTTCAAAGCTTAAATTATTCTCACATTGACACTCACCTGAACATGACGTGAGTTTTTAGGTCGCCTATTGTGGCAGAATTATACAAATAAAAAAAAAAACATGTGTACAATAAATTAATCTTTATAAAGTTAAAGATTCACAGTTCTCTTGAATGTGTGGTAAATTGGATACTTAACCCAGCTCTAGCAAAGCAGCAGTTCGTTTTTGTAGGGCTGTCATATGGTTAATACTTATGCCATTATATTTTAATCATTCTTATTTCATTGAGGTGTGCATTTAAAGCTGAGATACCCAAATTTTATAGTATACAGTATACATTTATTTTGTGTCCCATAAAATATATTGTAAAAGCAGCACTTTTTAACAACATCAGTCCGCTGCATGGCAGCATAAAGCATTTTACCAAGTGCAAACCCAGAAGAAAGACCAGTACATTTGTCAGAGTTAAGTTGCAAGAATTGTTATTTCATTCAAAAGTGCATCTTGCCCAATGCACAATTTTGATTTGCGACTCTAGTCTCAGGGTAGCATTTTACATATTTATTACCAGTCCCACAAGTACTAGCTAATGTAGATACTTAATAATATATTAGAATATATATATATATATAATGCCAATTAGTAAGTATTTTAAAGTCTTATAGTTTGATTATTGGAAATGCCCCATGACCTGTATATTTGTGTATGCTTAGCTGCAGTGGCTGCTAGACAACTATGAGACGGCGGAGGGGGTGAGCCTGCCACGCTGCTCCCTGTACAACCATTACCTCCGTCACTGTCAGGAGCAAAAACTGGACCCTGTCAACGCGGCATCCTTTGGAAAACTCATCCGCTCTGTGTTCATGGGTCTCCGAACGCGCAGACTGGGAACCAGGTATGCAGAACAATGCCTATATGTGATGACAGTAATCACACACATTATAGTGTGATGAGCATGATCTGATGAAGACCTGCTTTTTACAGTCTTGTGAAAATGTGAAAAACAGTTTGTTTATTTTAAATAATATCTAGTGGTTTAAAATGATTCCTCAGTTACCTTATCCCTTTGGAGCATCCTAATCCTTCTCAGATACCAGTGCAGAGATTTGCCATGACAGTAATGCTAACAACAACTAGGATGCTAATGTGCACTGACTGTCAGACAATAAAGTGCTTTCTAATTAGATGTAGGCAGCATGCAGTGGACATATTTTGACTGTAAGAGCGCCTTCTACATTATATCTGTGCTGGGGAAAAACCATTTTGCTCAAATACATCGGGAAACATCAGGCCCCCTAGCTAGCAGACATGTGAGGTAAACATAAAAACAAGAGCTAACAATCTCATTCTCTTCAAATAAAGAAAAACAGAATAACATGAATGTTGTAGTTAAAGCAGCACATTCATTTAACAGTCCAACGTCCTTCATCAAGAGCCTTAAGTATCATGGCTGAGGAGGCTCACTTTTTGGTTGGCAGTCTGCAAGAGCATCAATAAGAGAGAAGTTATCAGTGACACAGATTATTGTTACAGAATAATCAGTATAACCAGCATTAAGCTCAGAAAATGGCATTGTCAAGTGCTAGTGTTTCACCTACAAGTGTACATCTCACCACTCCCTTGAGTCTCTTTGACTGCCCTGAAATAAGACAGAAATGTCCAATATCACCCATCAAACCAATAAGGTGCCACCTAGAGTTCCTCCTTCAGATTGGCAAAAATTGCATCAGTTAAAGTAACAATGATCTTTAAGTTACTAATTACCAAGGTGCTGAAAATTTAGCTCAACTGACTTGGCCTTAAGTTTACACATACCTCTTTGCTTCACTAATAGTCTATAAGGTGGTCTGTTTGAGATTTGAGTTACTTGCATCAAACATGACATCAGGTCTGCTTTGTCTGGCGACACACAGAAGTTGCCCTGTCTTAGATCTGATTTTAGCCTTAGTGAGGGGTGAGCCTGGCTCTGATGATTGTGAAGGTGTGAGTGATATGGCCTGTAAATGTTGAATGTATATGTCTTGGTGTATTTGTACTTTTGCCTAAAGTAACAAAATACACAGCCACATAAGAATAGCTATCCTGAGCTTCTTGACCAACATTGAATTTGGATCTAAGATGAGGTGTGACAGTCATGGCAGAGATTTGTGAACCACCCCAAATGAAATCGTCAACATGACAAGCTAATACAGCAGTTACATTTTTGTCCTCATTTAACCAGTAGAAAACTGCAGGGTCAACTTTAGCTATGACAGCTCCTGCTTCAATCATTATGCTTTTCACTCTGTTATACCAATAGAGTGAGGCATCAGCTAAACCATACACATTTTCTCAGTTTCCAAATTTCTACTGTGCTATTGGCCTCAGGAGGAGGTCTGTTGAAAATATCTTTAGACAGTTCCAGTCCCTTTTAAAAAGGTAGATTTATGTCCATTGAATGAAGTTGCCACTGTTTTTGACAACTCACTTGCACAAGGAGCCTCAGACTCCGACGCACAGGTTGAAGAGCTACTTTTGTAGCTCAGAAACTTATAGCTCCTGAAATCCTGTGCAACAAGTCTGGCTAATCCATTGTCTGTCTCTTTTCAAAGTATAGATATGATCAGTTTACTCCATTTAAATCATACTCGTAACACTTTTTGTGGCTTTATAGCTTCTTGTTTATGAGCGGCATTTTGAGGACTTTTCACTAGGCCTGTCATGATAAATACTATATCGACTTATTGTTTAATACATGTATTTTTTGAGTTTTTTTTTTTTTGTGTTTTTTAGAATAAATATTCATCCTTGCACCAGTGAGAAATTGTTATTTTTCTGTACTACGAAGAGATTTGAGCTGTGGAAGTTTGAATTATGAACTTCTATGACTCATTATAGATACTAACTAAACTAACTTCTTAAGTTATGCATTCTTCTATTTATTTATTTATTGCAGTTAATGTTGTTTTTTACAATATTGTACATTTAGAATTTATGGTTTGTTTTCAATAATCTCTTTTATTGTCTATATTTACTGCAGCCATATAGTGCGCTTCAAAATTTGGCATTGTGACAGGCCTACTTTTCACCATTCAAATGATATTTTAATCCGAGTTGTTAATTGCTATGAACCCGCCGACTGGGCACCAGGTATCCACAACAATGGCCACTATGTGATAACAGTAATCACACTACCATTACAGCTGTGAGGAGTATGATGAAGCTTGTAAGCAGGGCACGACTGTGGATGGAAGGCTGTAATGATAGTGATTGCATTGAAGCCAAGATGTCTCCTTCTCCCTCTTCACTGGCCTTTTTCTGTCTTGAATCCACCAGAGGAAACTCCAAGTATCACTACTACGGAATTCGAGTAAAGCCAGACTCTCCACTGAATCGTCTGCAAGAGGACACTCAATACATGGCCATGAGGCAGCAGCCCGTCCACCAGAAACAGAGGTCAGAGGGCACATAACGTTCTGCCTTTTTGAAGTCCCATTCAGAAGTTATAATTTTGTGGTCTGATTTATTTGCTATGGCAACAGTCATAATTTTACAGTTTACTCTATTCAAGTCATACTATACTACTAATATTAAACCTACCCATGGGTTTTACCTTGCTTATAGGCAGCATTTTGAGGACTTTTTACCATTTAAAAGATATGATTTTTTTTTTTTTTTTTTTTTATCGGTAATTACTATGGGGATGGTCCCAATTTTTCATCTCTCTCAAATGAATTTCTGCCATTCAATAACTCAGGGACAGATTTGATTTCTTTACTCCATTCAAATCTTACTCTTAAAACTATTCACAGGGTTCTAACTTCTCATTTATAGGTGACATTTTGAGGACTTTTGATCATTTGATAAAAGAAGCCGCTTCTTCAGTTCATGATTTCCAAAAAATAGGATATTTTATTTTTATTATTATTATTATTTTAATCCTAATTTTTCCTCACTCTGAACCCCATGGTTATGCATAGCTAGAACATCCTCTATCTTATTAATTTTAACATTTTCAGGTCATCACAGTAAAAACAAAATTGCATTGATTGACAAATTAGCAAGCCGCATCTCAACTCTTGTTTTTTCTTCCTAATCAGAATATAACCCAAATCTAACCTGAAAACTATATTGTGACTATCACATTTGAGATAAATGTTGAAACGGCAAATAAAACAGTAATTTTAGCCCATACTATAGCCGTATTCCCTGTAGTCATAGTGTTTGAATGCTTAAGCCTCCCATGCTCACCTCGCTACCCGGGCCCCTGTTGCGTGTTAGATTCAAGCCTCTGCAGAAGGTGGATGGGATGTCTGACAGTCTGTGTGGGAGCTCGCAGCACTGTAGCAGCACTCCAGAGCAGTCTGTGGCAGCGCAGAGCCAACATCACCAGCAGTACATTGGTAAGAACACAGCCACTCCTAACTGTCTCATACTCATGCACTATAGAGGCTGATATGAAAAAGATTTTAAAGCCGCAATTTGCAACTTTATGGCTAAAAATAGACTCAAATAAAGCATGTTTTTTTCAATTTCATTGTCTGTATTGCCCTGAAAAGTGTGCATTCTTACTCTGAGTGGGCTTGCCTCTCCACAAACCTGACTCTTATTTGGAGGAGGGCCCCTTCCTGCTTAGTTCTATGGAAATGGTCTTTGGCTATAATCTTCCACATTGCTATGGCCTAAAACCTATTTATCTCCATGGAGAATGTTCCGAAATGTGGTTTTAACCTTCCATTTCAGTAAAAAGTTACATACTGTACCTTTAGTGCATTTTTAAACAAAATATAGTATAAATAAGAAGAATATCAATGTTTTATGTGTTTGGATATACACATATGAGAAAGTGTGTAAGTTGATGTATTGGAGGGCTTTAACCAATTATTGCTACTGTTTAGCTTCTTATTTATCAGTTTTTATCGTTTGCATATTTGCACAGTCCATGCACAGATCCCGTACTTGTGTTTGTATATTCTGTCCGGCGCTGTGACTGACAGCTGTCGTCTCGTTCCCATTTTCACAGACACTTCTCACACGTTGCCTCCGTTTCCTTCTCCCGACCTGGACTCTCAGCCTCTCCCTGAACGCATCAACATGAGCGATATCAAGAAACTGCAAAAGCTTTACAGAGACCACTGTGAGGTAAGCAAATAGAAATGATAATTTTACTCCAATGAAGAAGCAATTTGTGAAGAAAAGTTGAAAACATGAGAGTTCATTTAGAAATCTATTCCCTGAAATATTGGTGACATCACACTGGGGAGAATTCTGTCTAAAAGTTAGGCATAAGGTACACATAAGACCGCCCCAAATAATAATGTCTCTGTGCAGTATTGGCCCTGTTTACTATGGTTGCTAGGTTACTGTTGAGGAATTCCCTGGCTAGTGTGGTGTCATAATTTCCAATCAGGAACTAAAATTTTTAACCTAAAAATGGCCAAACTGGAAAATAAGTGTGAAAGCTTGAAGAAAATCTTAATTATAATAATCTTAACTGTGTTTTAGTAAAATGAGTAGTTCATGGATATGTATGGTACAGTATATGGACAGTAATTGAAAGCAAAAAGCTGTAGTTAATTCAGTGTTAACATGTAATATAACACTAGAATGACCACATTTTCCTGATCCTTCTCTTATTATAGACCTTTCACAATAACAAAGGTTCAAGTGCAATATATTATTATTAAAAAAAACAACAAAAAAACGATAATATTGTAAAGTACTAACAAAATCATCCTAAAGTAGGATTATGACATTAACTTTTTACAAATGTTATAAAAGACATGAGTTGTGATATAAATAAATTGCTAAATAAAGTACACTAAAACAAATTAGTACTAATTTGTCACAGACGTAATTTTTTAACCCCTTATAGCTCAAATGTTAATGAACTACATTAAAAAAAACAATATACTAATGATTGTAACGGGGTTTATTATATTATTGCCACATACTCACTGATGTGACTTGTTGCACAACCCATTTGAGGTCGCGCTCCCACTTCCTGTTTGCTACACCAGTGTTGTGTGAATCCTAATCCTGTTGTTTATGTCTGTCGAGGTTAGAACAGTGAACAGTCACAACACACTTTAACATAAAGCAGGAGTTCTACTGAGGACCTGTCAACAAGCATCTGCTGCTCATAGAAAATTGGGACAAAGAGACTGCCCTTGTTTACTTCATTTCTATTACTATTATTATAGTATGTAATCTGTGGACACACCCAGTTCAATGGCCTGAAGCTATTGGCTAATTAAAAATGCTCATGTCTAGCACACCTTGGTTTAGAAGAATTTATCCAATGATCACTAGTCAACAGCACAAATGAAGAAGTATTTAAAAGTCACTTATTGTAATATTGGCTTTGTATAGTTTTCATTTTAGTTTTTCTCAAAAAAACATACCTGGAATTGTGTTTTGTTTCATTTACACATTTAAGTAATCCTTCATTGTTATTCTGTCAACATGCTCTGTTCCACCTTGTCATAAAGAGGTAGCTTTCAAGTTAACGGCTTCTTTTACCTTTAGTTCAGTAGAGACTGGCAATTCCAGGGCTAAAATCATCCAAATAATTCTAGTGCAGGTGTGTGAAGTTTAAAAACACCGTGGAGCAGTTCCTGTATTACCACATGACATCACAAGGTGGGATAGAGTGTTTTCAGTTTGAGGGAAGCACTGTCTAAGAGTCTAAGTCTAAGAGTAATATGGGTTTGTGTGTTAAACATGCGTGAATGAAACAAAACATCAAGTATATTTTTGATGAGGAAACAACTCGGATCAGAAAATACCGTAAAATTGACACTTTAAAATTGTCAGCCAGAACCATTAGTACATTGACTTTTTTAGGAATGCAAGACAAGTGACACCTGTTGAATGCAAAGTGAAAAGTGACATATTCGGTATGTCAAAAAGACACATATTTTATAATAATGCCATTTGAATGTGTTGCGTAACATGAATAAGCCCCCCTTGGTCAGGACAATGGACATGAGACCACAATTTGGGCCAAGAAATTTGAATGTGTTGCCGGTAGAGAATGTCCCCCCCCCCCCAATGGACATGAGTGGGCAGAAATGTGTCCCCCCCAGAATAGCAGGAATAATATTGGACATTAAAATTTGGGTCTTTTGAGTGGGAGAGCGGCTGTGATTAAGGCAGCACTACTCTGGCTTTATCATATTATCCCTGGCCCTGCTTGTCCAGCCTCACCACGCCGCCTTTGTTCCTGAAGCCTTTTCATCGCGGTGCTGCTTTCAAGACATGCCAATTAACCTTTGGAGCGGCCTGGACGTCGCGCTGTCTTTGTGCAGGCCTCCTCTCGGCTCTTTGTAATGCCTTGTCTGTGGTCAGGCACACGGGCGATGGCTTTGTCCCACACTGCATTTCTGTCAAGCCCGCGTCGCCTTGTCGTGTGTTTTTTCACTCTTTTTTGTGAACTAACACTGACACATTAACACATTAAAAAAAAAGGCTTTATTAAAGGTGCACTGCGTAACTTTCATTGTTAGAATTGCGTTACCTGTTTGTATTCATGGAGATGTATTTGTTTTGCCTGGAATGCCTTTATTATTACTGTTGAATTTAAAAGACCTTTTTATTTAGAAAAGCCGGTGATGTTTTTAGCTTTTAACAATTAGTATTTTAATGTTCTTTTTATTGTAGCACTCTGGGATTTTGTTTAATGAAGAGTGCATTATAAATAAATAAATGTATTATTATTATTATTATTATTATTATTATTATTACTACTGTGAGTAGGATTCACATCTCTCACTGGATACAAGCACACAGCAGACCCTACACCTGCAAAGTTACATAGTACTTATTTAACTCTAAAAGACAGAGTAACTGGCATACATGTAACTCGATTTAACCTGACTTTGCATGTTAAATCCATTGAAGAGCAAAATAACCATGGCAACGCACTGCATCTATGAGGATATGTAACTGCAAAGTTTTTAAATGGACAGAATATTGTCAAAAAAATAAAGTATGAAATAAGCAATAAGGTAGAATTTCAGGTGGCGTGGGCTCTGTTAAACAAAACAAATTCAGGCAGCGCAGTATTAAAGGTGCACTCTGTAACATTTCTGATGGAAGGTCCACACCTTCTTACCTCCATAGAGATGTTATTGCTTTGCTCGGACTGTTCCAAGATCAATACCATAGTGTGGGACAAGGGCAAATCCATAACATCTCCAGGGAAACAAGAAAATGGCAGATCATCCACCAGAAAAGTTATATAGTGTAACTTTAAACCGTTTTGCCCCCCACAAACACAAATTTTATATGGGCAAGATGGCACATGAAAACTGTGCTTGGGTTGCTTGATTGATTTTATTAAATTATGATACAGCTAATGTTTGAACACATACATGTACTAGCTGCCATTATGCCAACATTCTTCATTTTATTAATGCGATGCCACTGTGATTCTAATACCTAATTATCCAGAACCCATCTGTGCAATTAACAAAATCCTATTTTTAGTTGTTTCATAAAACATCAAAGAACAAATAAATATATTTATTTTTGGACTTAATTAAGGGTCAGTCTTCTCTTCCGTCTGTCCTGTCTAGCTCCTTTTACTAGAAGCGTGTTTTGTTTTTTTTCTGTGGCGGCAAAACCTTGTCGTTCAGAGGGAATGGGGAATTCTCCTTTTTGTTTTGGAGTTCTGTGTTTGACCTGTTGCTGGGGGCAACTGTAAACAAGGTTGCCATGGCGACAGCTGAAGAGGAAGCAAAAACATATCATGTGATTAAAGCCTCCACTGCTGCTGTGTAACCTGATCCAGCAGCAAGTGTGCGTCCTGCCAGATACAGACGCACGGTGTTAATGATAGAGGTGGTATTTCAGAATGATGACAAATTAGGACCACTGCCATAGCAATTATTCATTTTAACAAAATATTGTATCTTTTGAATGGAGGAGCCCAGAAATGTTACAGGTAACAGAAAGCTGAAAAAAGGACTGTTGCCATAGTGATTAACAATGTAAAACATACTCTTATATCTTTTTAATGGGAAAACGTGCTTAAAATATTGCATATAACAGGAAACTGTAAAAAAAAAATAAAAATAAAAAATTGGTTGTTGCCATAGTGAGTAACAATATAAATGATATATATATTTTTTAAATATGCCTTTTGAATTGGGAAAAGTGCTTAAATATTGCATATAACAGGAAGACTGTTTCCATAGTGATTAACAACTTAAACTATTATATCTTTTGCATGGAGTACAGTGCTCAAATTAGTGCCTATAACAGGAAGTGGTGAAAAAAATAGGACTGTTTCCATAGTGATTAACAAGTTAAAACAAAGCATTATATTTTTTTAACTGAAAAAAGTCTTAGTTTTATAGGTTTACATCAAAACAAAATGGCTTTTTGATCACTGCTTTGTACACACTTGAAAGGGTTTAGCGTAGCGCCATATAAAAGTACACAGTGTGTGTGGGGGGCAGCAGAATTCACCATGTCGTTATAGTGTTCTCTCTTTCTTTCTTGTTTGCTTTGACTTCTTTAAAACTATTTGGACTGCCTCTGAGAGAAGGCTTTAAACAGTGTAGTCTTTGTGTGCTGTGGTGTGGCTCCGTACCACGCCTCTATCTATATATCGCACGGGCCTCTACGGGAAAGAGGAACTGCCATAGGGTTAGATCAGGTCAGTATTTGGTAATCCATTTGTATGAACACTAAAAACTCTAGGATACATCACTTTTAATGAGATAGTATTGGTCAAAATTCCATTGCAATTACATTTTTTGGATCGTTTCCAGTCAGTTCATTGCATTCACATTTTAAGTAGTATTTATATTTTTGTCTTTACATTTTACTATTGCTTTCAAAATTCTAAACCTGTAGACATAAGGCCATCGAAAACTGGAGGGAAGGATTGATTGATTTTACACTTATTTACGTTATAAAAACAACCAAACCCTTAACATGCTTATTGTGCCGTATAAGTAAATGTACTGTGGGTAGTGCAAGGAAAAGTGTTTAAGAGAATTACTGTGTATTAAATAAAGTCTTAAATTTTACAAAATATGTATGTTTTACTTTTATGAGATTTGAAACATGTTTTATATATATATATGTTGGTGATCCTTCAACATTACCCTTCTAAAAGTTATTTCTCAATTGATTCATGCGTGTTTGAGTAATCCTGTATTCTCCTCATTTGAGGCTTGAGTGCTCAGAAAATTGTACTTTTCACTTCCCCCATCCCCGCCCACTCCTCTGCACTTCCTTCTGTCTATTCAAAAGTTCAGACTCATACACGTAGAATTCAAATATGTCACGCAATCATGCTTTAACAATAAAACCAGATGGATGCATTGACTTCCTGTTCAAAAATTTACGAGCAGCTGATTTTCATCCACTTCTTTTTATAAGTGTTTTCAGATCATTATCACAGTTCGCAATGCACACAATGTAAAATGGTTATCTACATAGGTTACAGTCTAAAACTAAATACCCCTAAACCAGTTTAATCCTTTCTCCTTATAGAAAACTCCTGGATTGAATCTGTGTTGAAGTGAGTGTTAAAGTGAAAGTGCAGCTAAAGCCGGAGCTGGTCCTGTAGTCTGTAAGATTAATGTGTGCAGCGCCTCATTGTGTCACCCCAGGGCCCACACTGAGGCCGCACCAGAAACTTTGTTGTGTGTCTGGTTACCATGGCTCAGCTCTGTGTGTTTTGTTCCCCCACTCCTCTCATCCCTCTTTTCCTCTCTTTCTCTCCTCCCTCTTCCCTTCTCCTCCCTCTCTTCTCCTGTCCTCCATTCCCCTCTCTCTCCTTTCTTGCCCTCTTTTCTTCCTCTCTCCCCTTCTTCTTTTCTCCTCCCTCCTCCTCCTCCTTCCTCTCCTCCTTCTTTTCCTGTCTCCCCCTCCTCATTCCCTCCTCTTTCCCTCTTCTCCTTTCCTCTCTCTTCACCCCTCTTCCTCTCCTCTCTTTCCCCTCCTCTCTACACTCCCTCCTCTTCTCTCCCCCTCCCTTCCCTATTCTTCTCACCCCCCTCCTCCTCCCATGCTTCTCTCCTCTTCTCCTCCCTCCCTCTCCCCTCCTCCTTTCCTCCTTTAGGCCACTCTGGACGTGGTGATGAACCTTCAGTTTCACTACATTGAGAAACTCTGGCAGACATTTTGGTATGCAACATCGCCATCTAGTGACGGGAGCTCCGCTGTTGGGTATGTGCAAATATTCATAAATTATTTGAATTTTATAATTATTTAGATTTAAATTATGGACCAAATAATAGTGGTAATGATGCTGTCCACATACCGTATGGGGAATGAGAAAAATGTGTCCTCCATCTGCAGTTTAACCTGGCAACTCAGGTTCTTTTTTCATCATAGTACTTTTTAAAACTGTAAAAGCACAGGCCACATACAGTTCCTTTTGATAAGTAAAAGTAACAAAAAATACCGTATTTTAATGTAAATTTGTACTTGTTGTGTACAGTGAGGATGACCCAGACGCCGTGATCCCGCGGGACAAACTGGTGTCTCTGTGTAAATTTGAGCCTGTGCGTCTGTGGATGAGGAGCTGTGACCACGTCCTGTACCAGGCTCTAGTGGAGATACTCATCCCCGATGTACTACGCCCTGTGCCCAGTCAGTGTCACATATGAAGTATAAACATTATGCTCACAGCTACAGCCCTCTCTTTCTCCTCTCCTGCTCTCTCTTCTCTCCCCTTCCTCTCCCTTTCTCTTCCTTCTCTCCTCTCCTCTCTCTCTCTTTGCTTTTACTGGCAGACAATTGAATGTAAAACCCCAACCATGTCATTGACATTTAGACTGAATCTTGTTTGAAATTTGATTAATCACCCAGCCTTGAATTATACTTACGAAAAAGTATAAAATGTGTCATTGTACATAAACCTTAATAACCCCATGATGTCTCCTCAGGTACTCTCACTCAGGCTATTCGAAACTTTGCCAAGAGTCTTGAAGGATGGCTGACAAACGCCATGACCAGTTTTCCTCATGAAATAATCCGTACCAAGGTAATAAGTTATCAGTTTGCTTTCTTATGGAGGGGGTGTGATTTAGTTTTTTTTAGTTTTGTTCCCTCATCAGAAACATGCTTGAAGAGGTTTTATATACTTGCGATCTCTCCCAGGCCTTATTCAAACCCTATTTTCTGTGCAATGCTCAGTCCACAGGTCTACATAACCCATGCTCCTGCACAGCAATTTTCCATACATATACAAAAGTACCGTAATTTCACAGCCGCACCGGATTATAAGGCGCAGTTCAGTTACGGGTGCTTTTTCTGCATTTAACACATAAAAAAGGCGCACTGGGCCTTAGGGCGCAGGCACGGTAAAACGTGCATGTTAGTTTTGCTTCCTTTGCCTTTTTTAGAGCACATACTGTGTTTGGTTTTGCTTTATTCAAGTATTTAGCATATGCTCACATAATTTTTTCAATAAATTCACAAATCCATCAAAGTCTTCATCCTCTGTATCTGAAATTAACAGCTGCGTTAGATTTCTATAAAAATACACCAGGTTCCCTCTCGTCACTATCGGAGTCCATTTTGTTGCAGTACGGCTCCTCGTGAACAATGCTGACTTTTGCGAAAGCTCAAAGAACAGTGCAAGCAGATACGTTAGCCCAAGCATCCACAATCCATTCACAAATAGTGGTGTAACTCGCCCTGCGCTGCCTCCCTTTGTAAAGCTGTGTTCGCCGTCTGTCATCCATCGCTCCCACGATGTTCGCAACTTTTACCCGCGCCTTATGGTCATGAAATTACGGTATGTATTTTAGGGGGTTTGGAGCAATAAAATAAATAAAAGGTAGGATAGCGCCATAGAGAACATTCAAGGCAAAGCAATGCAGTTACGCAGTGCTACTTTAAACCACAGCATCTTACCAGGGCATGTAATTAAAATGTCTACATTTAAACTACTTTTTATAAAGTCAATAGAATTGATTGTTTCATTTTCAGGTTGCTGTGGTAAGTGCCTTTGCTCAGACATTGAGGCGTTACACCAGTTTAAACCATTTGGCTCAAGCCGCTCGTGCCGTCCTCCAAAACACTTCCCAGATCAACCAGATGCTCTCTGACCTCAACAGAGTTGACTTCGCTAATGTCCAGGTAAACTCAACTATGTGTAAGGTGTAGATTAAGCTTAACTGGCTTATGTTAACTTTTAATATAATTTGTGTCCTGCATGCTATGTTTCTATTTAATGTCCTATTGTGTTTGTGTGACAGAGTTGCCACCACTAAGCTTCAGTGCTTCATTTTAGTCTTCACTTCACAGTCTTGACATTAATGGGTCCCTTCTTGCTGTGATGGGTGCGTTTGTTTTGTGTCTCAGGAGCAAGCGTCGTGGGTGTGTCAGTGTGATGAGGCGGTGGTGCAGCGTTTGGAACAGGACTTTAAGGTGACGCTGCAGCAGCAGAGCTCTCTGGACCAATGGGCCACGTGGCTTGATAACGTGGTCACACAGGTCCTCAAACCGCACCAGGGCAGCCCCAGCTTCCCCAAGGCCGCACGCCAGTTCCTCCTCAAGTGGTCTTTCTACAGGTACGGATAAAATAATAGATACACAGATAAACAGTATTTGAACTAATATCAAAATGAGAGTAACATATGCAACCATGGTTCTGCTTCAGCCATCCTGACCTCCAGAGGTCAGGATGGAAGTATCAGCCCCTTAATAATAAAATAAAGGAAACATCATTGGTATCAGATTCTGTATTGAGTACTGAGCATTTTCCTCTGTATTGAAATAGTTTAGTTTTTTGGGGTTTTTTTTTCAAATGATGTCAGTACCACTTTCTAGTCATATTGTGTCATATCAGCCTACAGTATTTTGGGGGAAATTTCAATGGCAACACATGCAGAGTACAGCTAGCTGGAGGAACTGCTCCGTCTGAAGCTCTGTTATTCAAGTTACACTCAAGTCTTGGCTTTGTTTTAACACAATCTGACAATAAAGAACTTATGGGTTGAACCGATTTTCTTTCACAGTTACACACTTTTTTTTTTACATTTTACGACCAGCTAAAACTATTTGGCGTTGTTTCCTCATGTGTATAGTGTTGCTATAGTAACTGCGACCACCCCCACCTGAAATGATGTCACTGAAAAGTCTCATTGGAGACAGTCTGTTCTTTGACTAATCCTGAGTGTGGCGCCCCCTATAGTTCGATGGTGATCCGGGACCTGACTCTGCGCAGTGCCGCGAGCTTCGGCTCCTTCCATCTGATCCGCCTCCTGTACGACGAGTACATGTTCTACCTGGTGGAGCATCGCGTTGCCCAGGCGACCGGAGAGACGCCCATCGCTGTTATGGGAGAGGTATGGAGCATTTTAGACTGTTTTATGCCATTATCATTTGTTTAATTTCTTTACATCTTTTTATGCCAGTTAGCCTCCTTTGGCTAATCATTATTTAAAGTTACTGTATCCACGGTTAGTTACACTTTAGACCTGGTTCGAACCCATAGCTTTGGCCTGATATCTATGGGATTAGCTCTGGTGGTACTCATAAAGCCAAATATTTTTTTTACTGGTACTTGGTGTGAAAAGTTTGAGAACGACTGGTATAAATCAAATTATCAAATCACAAATGCTTCAGTTATATAATAGAAGTAATAGAATGTCCTCTGTAAACAAAACAAAATTGCAGGTTCATTGTCATGAAGTTTGAAACTCAAGAAACGTGTTTTTCTACTAGTTTAATGCTTCTTAATGAATTCTGATATTACATTTTAATGCCTCTGGACAGATTTGAAATGTGCAGTGTGAACTGAATCCTAATTTGAAAACATGAATTGGAAATATAGCAATGATTGGCGGAAACATCACATTGAGATGTTATTCTAAAATCATGCACCCGCGAGATACTGGCCACTAAACAAAGCTTTTTGTGAAGTTGATTCAGACCAGACTTTGACTTAGACTTAGAATTTTAAAACTATAATAACTGCAATATTGGAGCAGCATACATTCTCCTGTGCGTTAGGAATAAATTGTACTATAGAAAATGGTGCATTTTTATATCATGAAGTAGCAGATGTTGTCTGATCACCAATACTGGCATTTCTTTTTTTTTTTAACAGTTTGATGAGCACCATGAGGATGATTAATATATTTTTTTCTTTTCTCTTGTTTTAGTTCAGTGACCTCAGTTCGATGATGCCCTCCCTACTGGAAAAAGGTAAAGCTTTATCAGCTACTACATTGTCTGCTCATAATTGAATCCTATCAGATCCAAGTGTGTGGACAGTGAAAAACGTTGCTAATATTGGTCACTAATTGCCCCACAGTATTCGGGGCATCAAACGCTCCTCCTAATGTATTCCTTTGATTTATCCTTCCTCTTTGTTAAACAGTAAAATGCACTGCGCTCAGGCTGAGTGACATGTGCATTAATTATAAAGTACAAGCTTATTTTGAGTTCATCCCACATACTCTCTCTCTCCCATCAAACGCACTGACACAACACTGGTCATATTCGTCTGAGCATATATAAGATATATAAACTAACACTGTTTATAAGGCTGTGCTGTGAATACAGTTTTAATCTTAGTAACATCCAAACATTTCATACTGTCAATTACCAGCATGTGTCTTAATTGTACAAAAATATGCATTCTTACTCTGAGTGCGGTCACCCTTCTGTAGATCTGACCTGTAACTTGTCCTGGTGAAGTCACTAGCTTGTTTCCATGGAGATAGATTATTTTAATGCCATCTGTGGAACATTCCAGAAAAAAAACAATTACATCTCCGTGGAGACAAGACTTCCAAATGAAGAAAAAAACTACAAAAACATGCTTTTATTTATTGATTTTTGGCTAAAATGTAACTGTGGGGCTTAAATGGCTTGTTTGACCTGTGGCCGTGGGGGCACTTTGAAATGCCCCAGTCTGTATCCTAGTTCTTTTGCTAATTTCTGCTTCTTGCTTAATTCCCTCGCTCTTTTTCTTCTTCCTTCAGATGCATCTTTCTCCGATGAGATGAGTGACATGGGCAGTGACGCAGATGCCTCCCGAGGTCCCACCGAACCGGCTGTAAAACGTGAGAGGATCGAACTCACCCACCCAATGCAGGAGATGTGAGCCTGCACCCAATAATCTGCACCCGTCCCTCTGCACTCACCCCTCTGCAGACACCCCTCTGCAGACACCCCTCTGCAGACCCCCCTCTGCACCAAACTCGAAACCTGACCACAAATGTGCGCTCTCTACGCATCCCTCTGCCTCTGCAATGTACATAGAGAAGAGGGTACCATGTCAAATCTCCCATTTGAATAACTTTTCTACTCACAGAGGGATATTTCATTATTTTTGTTAACTGTGAATGAGTTTGTGCAGTTATTTTCCTGTTTAGAACGTGCGTCTTGTGTGTTGATCTACATAGCAGTGCCATAGTGTCATTTGGAGTGCCTTAGAAACTTAACTTAACCATCACTACTACAGATGTCTATGACCCCTCAGCTGTGCCTCTACCACACGATGAATGTATCAGATTTAAACCTCAAATGTTGGAACGAGCACCTTTTCTGTGGGTTAGGTGTGGATGTCCTGGTGCAGCTAAAACAACTAGAGCCATGCAGTTTACTACTCACCCAAAGGACCCGTCTCTCTCTCTCTCCTGTTCAGGTTTACACTGGTGCAGTATGGGGCAGGTGACTATACTTCAGTACAGGCTGGAGTGTGCCACATGTTACTGCATTAGAAGTAATATTGTTCAAATTGTTCAAATATATTTTAACTTTGCTTGGAAATTCACATGAAATCTAATTCTTGAAAATAATATACAAAATCAAATTGGTTTTAGCTCGACCGAAGGGCTCAAAGTTTTTACCTCACGGGGCCAAATGAATGTACAATTAGTCAAGGGCCAAACCTAATTATAGTTTGCACATAAAAATGTATGATTAAATGAATTTCAAATATAAGGAAACAGACAGGATTGGCCTCTTCCCCATCTTCTGACAGACATTCTTTTCAACACAGAATTTAATCAAAATAGATTTTTCTTATAATCTCAGAGCCCCCGTATGGGACAGATCAGACATCCTGGAGGGCCAAATTTGGCAGCCTTAGCTAGACCATTAATTGTGATAAGATTGCTAGTTGGTGTAAAATTATAACTTTCTGACAAATATACCATAAGTAATGAAACCAGTCAAATTAATGTATAATGGGACCATATGTAGATCCAGAAACCATGACTACATATTTTGTCAACTCTTATATGGCAAATTAGTGTAATTTCTGGTAGTGGGTTAGTAACCTGTTGGTCTCTATGTGATCTGATTGCTTTGCCTGGAATATTCCACTGTATGGCATTAAACTTATCCATCTTGTATTTATTTAATTACAGGTGTTTTATTGCGAAGAAAATACATAAACATGCAGGCTTGCCTCTCCATAGATAAAATCTGTAACCTGTCCTACTGACATATAGGGTCATTCTGTAGAACATACCAGGTAAAGCAACAACCTCTCCATGGAGACCAGCAGGTGGCTAATCCTTCACTAGAAAAGTTACATAGTGCTGCTTTAATGGTTTCACTGAGTCATTTTCCATTCTATCGTAGGCATCGTGAGGTATGAGTTCACTCCTCACTCTTATCCAGGCCATAGTAATTAGGAGTTACCTCAGCTTTGCCCATATATGGTAACCCTTTCGCTTTATAAAAAAATACATCTACCATGCTCTACTGACCTTACCCACAATGCACCACTCCAGTGAAACCCTGCTCAGAACTGCAGTTTATTTCTTGGACCCTGTGTTAGACATCAGTGCTTATAATACCTCAGAGGATTATTCTATGCTGTACTCCTTTAGCTCAAATGACATTAGGCAAGTGTTGAAAATGTAGCCATTGAAAAAGTTTGAAAAAGTCCTTTGTTTTTGATGTAAATAGTTTTCAAAGACCCAATTCAGCAAAACTATCAACTCTTTATTAAAAACAGTACAGGTGTAGCAGTAACTTCTTTAATTAAATGACATCTTTAAACTGGAAAATACATCTTTAAATGGTCATTAATTTCAATATGAACTAATATGAGAGCTTTCTATAGGTGACAACCAAAAAAAACTTACTTACGTGGTTCTAGTCTAGAGGTGGGAGATAAGTGAATAAATGGTTAATCAATTTGATGTTTTGGAGTTATAAAAAAAAATAGAACATTGATACTTTGCAGTGACATCACGCACAATTTTTTGATAAATAACGATAGAGCAAAAATGTATGTGTATCATTTATTCATACGTCCCACCTCTATCCTAGTGTTTCTATTTAAAAAAGACAAAGTATGTGTGTTACCTTGTCCACAATCTTCACATCTACAATGAGTGGATGTAGTTTAACTGTCTTATAAAAAGTATAAATAATTATCTTTATATGAGCCGTAGAATGTGTATGTGGCCTGATTTTTTTTTTTTCTATTGTCACAAATGAATTGAAATGAATTGTAATCGATTATAGAATGATGCAACTCAATCAGCTGTTTGATGTAAAGGGTCATTCTTGATTTAAAATTAACATTGAGAGTTTCTATTTATATGATGAATTACTTAAAATATCTAATTGGTTTCTTAATTTTTTTTTGTCTGATCCCATTTTTGTTATAGCTATGAAATAATCTTTTGTTTTTCTATCTTGTAACGCGTGCCTGGCTGTCACAGTAATTTGCCTTCTTTGGATACAGTACTTTCTATGTGTACTACTTGTTTTGTAAAGCTGTCTAGATTTTTGAATATTTTTTATTATAGTTTTTGGTTCTTACAAGTATAGTTATTTTTGTGCATTTTGAATTACACTCTAGACTAAGGAGGGATGACATGTACGTTAAATAAATGAATAGTTAAGGTGTATTTTGTACTTGGTCATGTAATAAATTGTGCAAACCAAAAAGTGTGAGTTTTTTTATTTATCAAACAAGAACTTCACTAACAATCGTACAAACAGGTCGAATCTACTCACATCTTTTTAATGATATTTACATCATTTAAAAATGCTACTTACAATGGCAACTTATTTTATAGAGTTCAGGTTAAATTATCCAGTGTTTTTGACATTACAGACCCTATTCTCCAGGCTTTGTTCACACTGATGCATTTTCAAATCAAAACGCCATTTTATTTAACTGACACTTTGCGGTGACATCATGCTGGGGGGTTCTGGGGAGTCCGTTTTTAATGGTTAGATTGTGTTAAAACTAAGCTCAGATTAAAGCAACAGATCTCCAGACAGAGCAGTGCCTACAGTTAGCATCACACCCCCAGACAATGTTGATGACATCAGCTGCAAAGTATCAATAGCGTCTTATTTGGTAAGTCTCAGTGAAGGTCTGAAACTTAGGGATGTCCCGATACTTAAAGGATCTGTATGTGAGATTCAGATTTAAAACTCCATAAACATTGTCCCAAGAGGTAAACCTGTCCTGATCAAATACAACATTCAAATATAGCTTTGACTGATAACTGTAATGCTGATTTATTCTTAATTACAAAAACATTGGACATGATGGCTAAGTTGTTTGTTACAATATGGTTCTCAAATCCATTATCTAATCAGAAAGCAGAATGAGCCTCAGAACAGCAGAATTACTCGTTTGGGTTGCCAGTTTCAATGTTAAAATCCAGTTAGTTTAAACCTAAAAGGACTCTCTCTGATCTGAATCGTCACTACCTAAACCGCAGCACCTGCAGCCAATCCGTAACCTGTACTGTACCAATAAGAGCAAAGAATGAATCAATGAATGTCTAGTTCTGCATTAATGAGTCTTGTTTTTGCCTTCAGTTCTGTTACCCTCAAACCCTTCAACAGGATGTAGGGCTGCAACTAGCAATATTATATACAATAGTGAGATTTTTTTGAAAACATTTTAACTAAATAAAGGCTGAAATATGGCAACTGAAGCCTTCAAATAGAGAATATTTATGAATAGAGTGTAGTATTGATGAAAACTGGAAAATATTTATTCCTTTTTGCCATTTTAATTGAACAATGTTGGAGTCTTTGTTATAAAAGCTCTTTCAGCATGTTTTAAGAGTCTGTATATTTAACAATTATCAAAACACGATTACGATCATCATTCATCATGTGCGGCCCTCGAGGGACACAACCTCCAAAGTTTAAAATAAAAATGCAGTAATGAGAACATAACCTTAATACAAAGGCACAGATATCTGATTTAATACAAAACAATAAATAACTTCTACACATGAATTTTACAGAACAGATTTGAGGAAAGGCAGAAGGACTGACAGGTACGACACAGATTTTAAATAAGAGTAGTGATATTTGACAAAAGGCTTGGTCTGTGGAGGTCGCTCTCAGTAGAAGTGCACAGCGTCTTCAGTGTAAAATTTATGCAGCGCTCTGACCGTCCAGCAGGGGGCCCAGTGAATATTCAGAGGGAACATCCAGCCATGTACTTCCCTGTTAAAACACAAATAAAAAAATACACATAAGAATTTAAAGGTGTACTAAGTAACTTTTCTGGTGTGGGAGTGCGCCACCCACTTGTCTCCATGGAGATTATTGCTTTGATTGGAATATTTCACAGTATAGTATTACATCTATCAATCTCTCCACAAGTCTGATCTGTAATTTGGCATGGATGCGTCATTCATTTGTCTCCATGGAAATAGACAAGTTTAATGGCATACTGAGGAATATTTCAGGCAAAGCAATATTAACTGTCCACTGAGACGAGCTCATGCCGGGGTCTCCAGCAGAAAAGTTACATAGTGGACCTTTAAAGATGTTTAAAAGAATTTGTCACACCATGATCGAAAGACTCTTGGCTGCAGTCCAAACTAATTCCTCACTTTTCTATGACATGTTTTTACAATATAGGTTATTATGGGAGGAAAAGAACATGTTTTACGCAAAGCCTTAAATATAGTAAACCCTGTAAATATTATATTGTGTATTATATTGTGTGTGTGTGCAGCATTATTCCATTTCTTTTCAAGCTGTGTATCTAAAAGTGTCTTACACAGTACTCGGTTTGTCAAAAGTATAGAAAAGGGTTTAAAACTGGTATAAATGGGTCTAAAATTGGTCCAAAACAGGACTCTAAAATGTTAAAACGTCTTATCTGTAAATGGGAGCATGGAAATAGTGGGAATCAAACTGCCAACTTTTATGTTGGTGGGTAAACCTCTCTACTGACTAATCTAAATAGTTAGCGAGTTATATCTCACCTGTTGCGAATCTCTTCTTGACGAGTGACATTCGGTACCTGCTTCCCACGAGCTCCAGGTCCATCCCTGAAAGAGAAGCCCCAGATCCCACAAACTGCACGGCCAGGCTGGGAGCAGGGCCCCGGGGAGCCTCCAGACACTGCCAGCTCGCACACAGAGTACCGGAGCCTGAGGGGGATATATGGGTTAAATAAAATAACTTAGGTCTATAGTCAACTAAAGAAATACTTACTGCCTTGTGTATTAAAAAATCAACTAAAAGGGGGGTCAAAATACAAGGATCACACGTAAAAACTATGGTATACAGAGAAATACGAGTAAACAGCATCTTCATGAGAGAAAAGGGCAGATTAAACTGTCAAACTCAATCCCTGTATTCTCCTCTATACTGTGGTCCATATGCATCCTTATAATGTTAATAAAATGACTTTTCAAACAGTGGTGGAAGAAGTACTAAGTGAAAGTACAGATACCGGAGCAAAAAAATATTAAAGTAAAAAAAAAAAGGACCACATGAAAAAATCTACTTTAGAGTAAAAAAAAAATGGACTTAAAGAGTAAAAAGTAGAAGTATTTCATGCAGATTTTGAGATCTAATGAAGCTTCAAATGTTTTGATTTTGATAAAGGTGTGTGCTGAATTTTGTCCAATAAAAACAATTGAATCGCTAGTTTTTTTTTTCCTAGATTTTATTTGTGTATTTTTGTTTGCTCCAATTATGAATGTATCAAAAATAAACCCTCAGCCTTTTCAGCAGGTCTCAAACCATAATAAAAAATACTTACTTTTCAGTCCTGTTCAAAAATGCACTCAAGTAAAGTACAGATACCTAAAATGTATATTTATATAGGATAGTACTACTTTTACTTTGTTACTTTCCACCAGTTTTTTCAGCTAAGTCAATCGGTCAATGATTTTCTAGTCAACCATTTTTTTAACAAGTAAAAGGAAGTTATTGGATTTTGTGCACTCTTACTTGTCACTCAAAAGTTAACCAGTTTTATTATATGTAAGAGGATCATGGGGCTGAACAGAAAATCTAAAAATGTTCTGAAATGCACTGGTTTCCTTTATTGGTTTAGTAGTTAATCTTTATGTAAGCTCACAAACTGTAATAACTGTAGATTAATTTAAAATGTGCTCTGTGAACCGAATCCCTATTTAACAAAGCACGTCTAATCGCAGTGTTTATAGAAACATTTAAAACAGAGTTTCATTTAAAAAAAACGCAATTACAGATGTTTGGTGGCTTAAGTAAGACAGGACTTGTGAAACATTTGTGCGTTTTAGTTTTGAAGACATAATAAATCAGTAATAAAAATAACTAATGGAGGAACTGGCGGTTTCTTCTCATCCAGACACATTTCAGAGCGTTGTTGGCTGTGTGTGGACTTGTACATGATGAATAAATGTAATCTGATCTGGGCTGTTGAGGGTTAAACCGGAGCGCACTGGACAGTAGTGAGGTCTGACCTTTGCTGTGGTTGGTGGGGGACAGATTTGGCAGTTTCCACAGAAGTCGCCTCTCCTCTGAGTTCCTGCGCAAAGGAAGAAAAAACAATAAAGATTTTAATATAGACTTTTCAGCACTTTTAGTCATGTTATAGTTGTTTCCTTCTCATTTACCCTCTCGTTACATTTAGAGTGATTTGTGCAGATCTGAGGTCTTTATTCCCATATTCAAGACGTCATTACTACGATCTACCCCTGTTTTTACCACCTCCATCATACACCTGCCCTCTGTACTTATACTTACTACAATTTTATTTTCTTAATCAGTGATACATGTAGCAATTGGCCATTTTGGTCTCTGCAACCCAGAAGTCCGTGGTGATTAAAGGCCCTGTACTCGATTTTTTTCCCATGTACTTGAGAAAAATGTATCTTGCCCCAGTACAGATATAATGTATCAGTAAATCTTGAGGTAAAAATAAGTCCACAGTGCACTGTCTGCATCCAATTAAGAACCAGGAAGTGTGTGTTAGCATGCTAGTTCTTAGTAGCATTATTGAGACGGCAAAAATCGGTCTCTTAAAGCTGAGAAAAGCGCTTATAAACTCATTGCGGTGAATAATTAGGATGTTCTGAATGCATAAGGAAAGGAGGAATAACTCTGGACCGCTGCAAACTGTTTAAAATGAACTAATTTTGTTTTTCATGTTTTTAAGACAGTAAAAATCAGATACACAGTTAATTCTCTCTCACCATGAAGCGGGGGGCTGGCACTGCAGGTCTGTGGCGGTGTGGTCCAGAGGGAGGAGGACCTGGACTGCAGTGAGCTGGGTGGAGGGGGCAGTGGCGGGACAGCAGTGGTAATCCAGAGACACCCGAGTCACTGTCCCACTGCGCTGACACTCTGCGGAGAGGAGGAGGGGAGCACGGCCAGGGTCCTGAGACGAAACCTGGGCAAGATATACAAGGACCAGGTCAAGTGAAGTTAAAAATGCACTGTGGAACTTTTCTGGTTTAGGATCTACCTTGAGGAGACCTGAGCAAAACATACATGGAGCATTTTGTTTTTTAAATTCCTTCCTTTAAATTCCCAAATTCCTGGCATCACAATTTTTGTAACAACAAACACGCCAAAGTGCCTCACATAAATGTAAACAAAAAACTAATTTGCAGATAACACGATACACTGGAAAAGAACAATAAAACACTAAGATATCCTGTCTAGCTGATATTAAATGCCAGGGAGAAGAAGTGGATTTTCAGTCTATGGGCGCTGTTCCATAGTCTGGGCGCTGCCACAGAAAATACTCTCTCACCTCTGGTCTTGAGTCTGGTTTTGGGAACAGCAGCAGGAGCTGGTCAGCTGACCACAGAGCTCTCGGTGGAGTATTGGGCCGCAATAACGCCCTCAAATAAAAAGCACTCGTTTTTGGAACTACAGCGTCTTGAGAGATGTAATTCACCAGCACTTAACCCCTTTTTTCCAATCCAAATGTAAGACACAAATTTAAAATAATCTTTCTCATATGTGCACAATCTTGTGGCAATTTTATCTTGCAGGTTCTTCAGGCACGAGATTTTGTAAGATGCAGGTAGGGTCTGGGTTTAAATGAACATTCTAGCTGAATACCAATTTTTATTTTCCTCACAATAAGCAATGTTATTTAACGTAATGTAAAATGCATTTAATTATTAATACATACAATTACTCATAGATAACAACACATTTTACTTGTATTAAGAAATTAATATATTTGAATGAGTTACCTGATATTTAATAAGGGCCACATTGTAATATGAGGCCTGGGGGTTCAGCTCCGCCTCCCTCTGCAGATGCACCTGCAGAGCCTGCATGTTGAACCAGAAGTCTCTGGTCTCTGGGTCACTTTGAGATGGATCACTGTAGAAATACAACAAGTACATGATTAACTGTAAAACCAACACGAAAGGCGCTGAACCTGATATTTACAGTTTTAAAAAGGTGAAAAAACAGAACTAGTTACTTTTTAAGTGTTTGCAGTGGTGCAAAATTAGTTCCCACTCACCTTAGGTTAGTCACTTTTAGTACCCTAATTATTCACCATGCTCTTGCAGTAAATCTGTTTGGTTTTTTTTAACTTTACAGTATATGAAAAAAATCAAGTACAGCACCTTTAAAGCCCCAGTATGTCACTTTTTTAGCAAAATTAATAGACTGAAATAAAAACTTGCATCACCTTGCATCTCCAAAACCTGACTGGCCTTGGCCTTGACTTACTTGTTTCCATAGAAATCTTATTTCTTTGGCAATAATATTCCAGTATGGCAAAAAAAAAAAATGTATGTATCTCTATGAAGAATGTTCCGGAGTGTGGTTTTTACTTTTCATTTCCATGGAATCAAGCAACTGTCATCCCACCTCCAGAAAGTGACATGCTGTTGCTCTAAAATAAGAATTTGTATAAGTTTGAGGGTCAGCTGACCTGAAGAGCAGTTTTTGATTGGGTAAGAAGTGGTCAATGCGAGAGATGTTGACGAGCCTGAAGCTGAGCACAGGGACGTTTGGGTGAGCACCGAAGATACGAGTGATTCCAGCTGGAAACGACATGGTCAGGTCCCCCGTGATCTTCACCAGACAACTGAGGAAGACAACAACAGACAGGTAATGCTTCAGTTACATGGAAAGTACAGATCAACATGCCCCAGGGGTGTGATGCTAACTAGAAGAACTGTTCTGTCTGAAGCTCTGTTGGTCAAGTTAGACTTTAGTCTGGGCTCTGTTTCAACACAATCACAATAACTGATTTAGCTGGAGCTACAGGTGAGCTGATTTTGTACATTTAAACAAGTCCCACTCAAATTATACTAGTCACAAGGTAGTAAGCATTAGCAAGCAATTTATTCAATTAGTCACGCTCACATTTTTTGTTGAAAATCAAACATCTAAATGTGACCATGAACACTCGTTTTGATCACAAGCTCCTGAAAATGTTGTTTAAATCCATTTTGTATGTCTTCTTGAGTTTTCAGATTTTTAAAAACTTTTTTGGCAGTGTTTGCTAATGTGCGCATTGTGTTACCATGGCAACTGCTGAACATTTGTACAAATACGTACATGTAGAGGATGACGTCACCGCAAATTATCACTAGAACGTGCTGGTATGAGAACATTTTATAGGCCAATGATCAATAAAGATGGGGCTGGGGGGCAGGTAAGTACCATTTATTTTGTATCAAATATAAAATACCGGTTGCTCTGTCCTCCTTTAAAGTAGGCGTTGATGTATTCAGTGATGGCGGCTGCTACAGGCCACGCCTCCTGTGTGCTGAGGGAGATCGGACTGGGACCCCGAGACAGGTGCACTGAAAAAATTTATAATTATATTTTCATTCAGCATGTATATATAATCATACCTACGTTACACATAATAATTAGATGCTGAGTTTTACATTGTCTTGGAGGGTGGTCTGGGTGTGGACAGGGCAGGGGCGACACCTGTCCTGCTCTGCCTGGGCTGGGGGCTCGAGTAGGCTCCACCCACTCCCCCTCTCTGGTTTGGGGACCCCACTCACTGGGACTGGAGGAGGAGGAGGAGGTGAGGGAAGGGCTGGGGTCAGGGAGGGGTGAGGAGCACAAAGAACGGGACTGGAAGCAACAGAGAGAAAATTAATGAACTAAAAGAAAGAATTATTATCTGTTGTTTCTACGCCTTCTCTTTGAATGCAAAAATCATAAGTCTACCAATTTGGAGGGCAGCAATTAAAAGGAGACAGCTATTTATGGGTTTCAGCTTGTTGTTTAATGGTGACATTTTGAGGACTTGATGATACATTTATAAAATGTAGTTTTGACTTGTTTATTTGAAAATTACACTAAAAATCATTACTACAAAGTAGTACATCTTTTGAGAGAGAAAAAGATGATTTAACAGAATGGGTTCAACATTGCCCTCTGGAGCTCATCCAGGATTCATAGAACCATAGTTACATTTGTCACTCTCATTTGTGTTCGCGTTACATTTTAAACTTGTTTGTAAAGATAATTTGTGACTCACTCTCTCTGAGCCGCTGAGTCGCCCTGATGTCCTTTTGGCTCGAGTGACTCGGGCTGAAGGAGCAGTGATGCCCTCTAGTGGCTCCTGTCTGTATTTGTGCTTTGAGCCTTACAAAGAAAAAAAACGTTTTGTTAGAAAATACTGAAGCATAAAAACAACCATTCCACAGTACGACATAAAATGTATCTATTTTGCATTTATTCAGTTGGTTTTACTTGTGGATTATTATTACTAAAAAAAAAGCCCTTTTGGCACCACAAGATTAATGGAAAGTTTAATGCCATACTGAAGAAAATTCTTTGCAAAGCAATAACTTCTCCATGGAGACAATACTGCAAACAAATCATGTATCCTAAGGTGACAGACTCTTCATTAGAAAAGTTACATAATACCCCTTTAGAGATGCACAGTGCAACGTTTACCAGAAAGGTTGCACTGTGCATCTTTAATTCATCTTTTCTACCTTTATGTGACCCGAGGCTGCAGGGTTGGGCAATGTCGAGGCAGTCCTGGTCTTTGTCTGTGGAGAAGCAGAGGTCCTCCTGGGGTCCGGAGTGCCTGGTGAGGGGGGGGCCATTTCTACGCGGTTCACTTTCTGACGATCTGTGCTTCCTCCTCTCTCCTCCCTCCTTTTGCCCACTACTTCCTGTTTTATCATGAACTTTGGAATTCGTTAACACCACTGCAGCTGGAACGCCATCACTAAACGGATTATGCACAGAATTCCAATGTGCAGCTTCTTTTTTAGTTTGCGAAGTTGCGGAGTTGCAAGCGTCGGCTCCTAATCTATTGTTGTTATTGGTTGCTATGCTACTAGGAGGCGGGATAAGTCCAGCTCCCGTGGCTAGTCCTGATTGGTGCGTCGGGCTGCCAATCATCGTGATCGCAAATGGGTCTTCCGAAGTAACAGGAGGCGGTAAACTTCTATCTCGTTTTCGGTCTTGCTTTTTGCGATGAGTTGCTGAAGAAGAGGAGGAAGGAGTTTTATTTGATTGTATTTTACTGTCTATAGCAGCGAATGGATCTCCTCGTATCTCCTGATTGGTTGAGCGAGGAGGTGGGCGGGTCCAAGAGTCCGAAAAAGTCTCCTGATTGACAGTTCGTTCAAAAGCGAGAAAGGGGTCCTCTTGCGGGATATGTTTGCAGTTCCACACGGAGCTCTCCATTTCTGGGGTGGGGAGGTTGGGAAAATGCATTGAAGTTTGGTTGTTTTCCGGTGGGACTCGGGTGGGACGAGAGGAGGGCGCCGACCATACCCCGTCGTCATGGAAACGGGGGCGGTGGGGTCCAGGAGAGGGGTCCCGAAACGCGGAGAGGAAAGGGTCAGAGGAGCGACCCCGAGTTTGGTCCATGCTCGGGGGGGCAGGAGGCCACGCCGCCCAGCCCTGCCCTGGTTCGGGAGACGGTCCCAGTGCCTGATGGGAAGGAGAGTCCAAACCAGAGTCTTCAACGTTTTCAGGAGACGAGGAGTCAGAGGAGAAGGCAGCATCTGAGGAAAGAAACAATAGGTTGTGCTCATGTGACATAACATTCTATACACAACATTCTATTGTTTAAAATGGAGCAGGGCGACAGGTCTGAACTCTATGGTGGGATTGCCTGTTTAACTGTAAGATTGCGGACGTGGTTGACCTGATTTATGTTTGACATCTTTGTAATAACTGGCCCTATCCACATACAACAAAAACTGGCACAAAGTTAAAAGTTCTCTATCAGAATAAATAAACAAAAGCATCAGAAAGTGACACTATTATTGTCTTTTGAAAGTACATTAAACCATGAGATTAATATTGCAGGTTTGTGGAACCAATCCCAAAGAAATAATGTTAAGGTTCGATGTTTGTGGATTTCTTTTGGATATTTCTTTCAAAAACTGTAAATCTCCTATAGAGTTCCACAGGGCCTTGCTCGCCATCTGAGAGGGGGGCTCTACATCTATGTCTAGGTTTGAATGTTCATCAATTACCATGGTGACACAAAAAGGAATTAGGTGTTTGATTTTCAACAAAAAAGGTGACAGTGACTAAATGAAAAACTGTTGATTAATGTTAGCTAGCTTGTCAATGTAATGTTATTTGAGAGAGACTTGTTTAACAGCACAAATCAGTTCACCTGTTGAAGTTTGCCTAAATCAATTCTTTTTGTGTTATAATGGTCATATTAGAGTCTAATAGCATTTCAGACAGAGCAGAGCCCACAACTAGCATCACACTCACAGGAAATGTTGATGATAGCAGCTGCAAAGTATCAATAAGAACATTATAGGGGCCAGAAGTATCTGAGATTAAATTACAAATCGCTCTTTTTCCCTGTTGTTGTTTCTGAATATGCTTCAATAACTGGTCAAACTGCAGAAAATAGCAAAATACTGCAAGTACTTTGAACCTCTGCAGAGAATGTTCTTATAAAACTTAATGAGGCAAAGTGAAATCCTTCTGTATCGCCTTACATTCAGGGTCCCCAAACGCATTGTGTCCTCGGAGCTGCTCCCTCCCCTCACAGCTCTTGGACTTAAGGGCCGTGTCCAGAGGAGGCCCAAACAAACTGTCAGACACAGACGCCGAAGAACTCAACCTGAGCCACAGAAAACAACCGGAGGGGGAAGAGAGGAACAAGTTGGAGACTAGTTTAGGGTAAATGTAAAAATGAGAAGGACCATACAACACTTTACATGCATCCATCATGTATAAAGGGTCTCATTTCTTCAGGTTATAACACCAATATGAAAAATGTATTGTTTTTAATTTTAAGGTTTTTGATTTATTTGACTGGTGGACTGGTGTGACATAAAAAAAATTGGAATTTAATGGTGCTGTACTTCATTTTTACTGTCTTAAAAAAGTGAAAAGTCAAAAGAGTTCATTCTAAATAGTTTCTATATAGTTATTCCTCCTGTACAATATATTTGTACTTTTATTACATGAAAAAATGGCCATGGCTCCATTAAAAGGCAAAATATTTTCTTTTGTAAATTATGATGAATTAAATTGTGCTTATTTATTAAAGATTTCTGATTGTTTCAACTGGTTCATTATTAATTAAACAGATGTGTTGTTTCACCTGCTGTGATCAGGGCTGGACGTGGATCTCCTGAGTCCATCCTGATCTCCTTCTGTGAAAACCAAAAAAGACCCAGCACTGTTATCATTTGTGATAGAATGACAAATGATAACACATCATGCTTTTATAAAGAGGCTGAGAGGAGAAAGTGAGAGAGAAATAAAAGAGAATGTGGCATATTGTGCACTCATTACTTCTGGTAATGCACTAATACCAATGCCTGTATCGATGTTGGTCCATATTGAGTAGTGGTTTGGTATCAGGTATCAATTGCAGATCTTCAAATATTGATCCGATACTCCAATACAGCCATACATATTTTTACTGGTTACAAATATGGACATTTCATTTTAATGCTCCAGTGAACCTATAGAATATTATTTTAGATCGTGCACATTATTACATTATATTATACCAGTTGCTCTGCTGTTGCAAAGTTCCTGTAATGGCTGTATGGAAAATAGAATGACTATTAGGAACATTTTTGTTTATTTTGTTAATTTTTAAGGAAATCATATCAGATGATGTCAACAGATGCTCAAAAGCCTGATCTCACCTCTGTGTGTGGCACCCTCATCCTCTGACCGACCTCCTGCGGTACTCGAGTTTCCTAACCAACAAAGATATTAGATCATTTAATATAATAATACAGATTTTCTGATTTTGAAGACTTACTGGAAAGATGCTTTTTGATTGGTGGCTAAAATGTAAAATAAAGAATAAACATTGGTGAAGCTAACCACGTTTAGATTTCATAACATATTTAGATTAGATCAATAAGAAAACTCACCTGTTGGCGCCCCCCTCTGTTTGGTGGCAGAGTCAGAGCCCCCACTGTGGCCTTGAGCTCTCGGTCCTGAGCGGCTGCACTGCTCCGGTTGCCGCTGGTTACGGGACGGATTTGGATGTGGAACTTTTTGGGTTCCTCATCGTCAAAGTCCGAGTCACTAGAGTAAAAGTTGTGCTCTTTCTCCTCAGCACAGCGTTCAGAGATGAGTCAAGGAAATAAAAACACAGGTGCATAAAGCGAAGAGCAGTTCGGACATTGTTTATATCTCCCTAAGTTTAGATGGGTGTGATTGACAGGTGGATTAGCTAATCAAGGACACGCATGGTCTGTCCGTATCAAAACAAATATGGCTGCTTAGGAGGAAAACTGAAATAATAATAATTTTAAAAAAATCTAGGGACTGAAAAGCATTGCAAATTTCTGAAAAATCATTGAGCAAAGCACTAAACTCATAATATACCCAGTGGGAGAAAGTAAATTGTATTCAAAATGATGAGCTCCTGCGTTTGCGTCACAGAAATAAACAAAGGCGATTTGTGCTGCAAAGGAGAGCGTGGGGACCAAACCAATTCAGTAGCAAAAGGAAATCAATGGGCAAAGATGAATTGGTCTGAGCATTTGGCCCAGGAGCCAAATGCGGCCCTCAGAATATCACCTTATATCCACTTTAAGATATGTCTGTGGATATAAAGGTGATATTTCTGCATTTGGTCAATACTGGTCACCACAAAATAAGAGATTGGTGACATAAAAAGAACAAAACATCTCTTCATGGAAAGGGTTAACATGTTATATATTTTACCCTCCATAACAAAAAAACAAAAAAAAACAATCTCAAATTTCTTTCTTTGAATTAGAAGAAAATATGCTTGAAAGTTTGTTTGTTGACTCTACAGATTACATTTGAAGCCATCAACAACCTTAATGTGCGACGAGTAACATTCTCAGAGCTTTGGAGTCATGTTAAAATGTATTCTTTATGCAAAAAAGTCCAGCCAGGGAATAGTTTTAATGAAACCCTTTCCTCATAACATCTCTGTATCCATTAGACTCTAAACAGGAGGATGCGTTTAGTCATTTGCAGTAATAAATGGGAGCAGGGTCATTATAATTGCCCTGCTCTTCTGATAATGAGTTCATGAATGAAGTCAGTGAGGCGCGTAAATGAAACGCACCCAGACCGTGACCTCTGACCTCTGATCTAACTGCATTAACTCAATACTGTGGGTAAAGGCATTCACAGCAGTTAACTGAAAAAAATCTAAGAAAAAATCTATACTCACATACCAATAAATACTAAAACATGTACTGAAACTAGTTCTATATTAAAAAAACCGTTACCATGAAAATCTGCCATGTTTCTGACAGAAGTGCCACACATCCATAGAGCTACATGAGTCAAAATAATGTAAAAAAATAAGTGTGTAAAAATAAGTGTAGTGGATATGTGCATGACCCTGAATCTGAATTTACAAAAAAATGTAAGTAAGTATAGGGCTGAGGGCAGGGATAGGGGGTAGGTGAAAACGAACATTTTATAAGTACTGAAGCCCGCTGGGTCACTTCTAGTAAATACATTTATCACACTATGCTGTCGAAATACTTTTGAAATGACATTAAATTTAGTGTTTAGCGTCTTAAAATCTCCACTGGTTTAAAATTGGGCTAACTGAAAATTCTCCATATCAGAATGAGTAATTGTGTTTTATTTTGTGTATGAGTACTTTGTCATTTTGAAAATGCTTTAATAAAAAAAGAAAAAAAAAAAAGAAAACAAATCTGTATAAGATTACATGCTACGAATAAAAAATAAAAATATTATTTAGCTTTGAAAATGACATTCTATGATATAAAAAAGGAAGTATTGAAAACAGTATTGAGTAATTTCCTTGGTATGGAAATCGAGTTTTAAATGTTTGTATTGTGACAACACTAGTGATGGGGAGTGGAAAGGTTTCTATTGCTATGACTCCAAACAGCTCGTCACAGTCAGTGGTCTCTGCGGATCCTGTTTAATGGTACTGATCATGGCAGGTGATCCTAAACCTTTCACAGTAAAACAAACTTGATATAATACTTTTGAGCATTACATTTACATTTGAAGCCAATTAACTGGTATTAAATATGAAGAGAGATACACCGATATGATACTGGTTTTTGATCTACGACGATACTGAAAATTAGCTGGACTGGATGTCGACTTCCAAATACCAGTCAGCTGATATCATGGTTGGACATATAAAGTGATCTAATAAAGCCCAGAAAAGTCTCATAATGATTTAATTTTTATGTGTACAAAGCTGTTCTGTAGTTACTTCAGCGATAAATAAGTTACATCACACATTTAGATCAGTTTGTCTTAAATTATTTTTGTTTAAAGGAAATGTATGCTGTCTCTGCCCTGGTATTGGTTGATATCGGGTATCAGCCAATCCTTAAAATCAGTATCAGAACTGAAAAAAGCCTGATCAGTGCATCGCTTAATATGTGGTTGTGGTTAGGTTTCTCCTCCACAAGGGAGCGGTTCAAACCCTCCTTGGACCAGTGCAGGATGCTGTTGGCAAGGTGGGTAAAGTGTCTTGCCCAAGGGTGTAGTATTAATGTTGAAAGTGAGTGATTGGGGGTGATAGGAGGGGCAGATGGCACAGACTGGCAGCCTTGTTTCTGTCAGTCTACCCCAGGGCAGCTGTGGCGAAGTGTACCACCGCCAAGTGTGGGATCCAAACCACCAACCTTCATAAATAAGTGCACACTCTACCAACTGAGCTAATGTAGCATAGATTTAAATCAACATTACAAGATATATCTAAACCTTAACACCTAATTCCTCTTTCTTATCCTTTTCTCTGGATGGCCATTAATAGACAGATCCTATAACACCATAATTGTTTGAACAGTTGCTCGGCTCGTAACTTAAGACACCACAGCTGTTTAAAAGCGCACACACTGACTGGCACACGGGTCATAGAGTAATCATTTAAAACAGCACTGATAGGCAAAAGGATATCGTTTTGTGTGTTGTCGGCTCGTATTACAAAGCCCTCATCATCCACTTCCAGAGGAGAGTTCTGTGGAGCAGAGGCAGACAGCAGCCGGGTCAGAAACACAGGGAGATGTAGATTTGAACTGCACAAGCATCAGGCAGAGCAGCTGAGAGTACTGCTACAAACATTAGGACTTCATGATGGTTTAGCTTAGATCTATGTTTCTCAAACTGTGGTACGTGGCCTGTTTCTGGCAGTACTCGTTCTTCTGTAGTTCTAGTGGTTGTTAGTTCTAATTTAAAGACAAATTAACTCATATTTTTGTCCTCGTATTTTGTTAACCCCCTTATAGTTTAGGCATGGTTAAGTCCAATTTTACACCAGTTTTCAGACCCGATATAATCCCGTTTTAGGACTGGTTTAGATCTGGTGGTACTCGGAAAGCAAATTACTTTCTGGCTTACATTTTTTAACCCATTATCAGGAATGCAGTCTCTTGATGATATATATTACAGTTTGTTGTTTGTTCTCAGCACATTACATGTTTTGGAGTCATGTTAGTATCAGAGATTTTAAAACTCAGACAGAGCAGGAATTACATCTGAACAACACAAGAAGTATAGAAAATATTCATTTAAGTGAAAAAAGCACTTTGTTGTTGATGTACTGAATGAAAATGTTGTCAATCGGCATCTCTTCAGCTTCATTTTGGTTCAATCGAGCAAAAATGTAATTTTCATGGGCTTTTCACAATACAAACAACTTAGCCATTATTGGAAAGAATAACTGTCGGATAATGAGAAAACAAAATATGCATTAGCTGCAGCTCCAGTTCAATAGTTTAGCTCAAAAAGACGTGACTGTTCATGTTATGTTATTCTGTTGATATAAATAAAATCCCCAGCTTTTTAAATTGTTTTTCCATTGCCTGGTAGTTGCTCTGTGATGTCCCACGGTAGAGCTTCAATACATGTCTCTTGAAAATGACACCGTGACTCACTCGGGGTGGGTCTGTTTACTCTGCTCTGTGCACATGGAGCTGTGAGGAGGCTCTGCCGCAGACTACACACAGGTATGACACTTCTGCTGCTGCTCTGATGTCAGGCCGATTCTCAGAACCACCAGAATAAACCTGGGAAATCCTACACTCAGACTCGTCACGATCACGCTCTCATGATAGAAACACTTAGAGCTGTTTGGCATCTCTTATGCGAGTCTGATTTGTAATTGATTCAAAAATAATAATTACACATGCTGTAACATAACCTGGTGGCAACGCTTGCTTGTCTCCATGGAGATATAATGAATGCCAAACTCTGGATCTTTTCAGGTAAAGCAGTAATATCTCCATGTTTCAGACCCTTCTATAAATTAAAGTATGTAGTATGTAGGATTTTTATTTAAAATTTCATAAACCTGACCCAACTGTGTCCACAGATATAAGGTAGACATGTTCAAATTAAATGTAGCTTTTACTGATAACTGTAACTGATTTATTCATAATTACAAAAACACTGAGCATGATGGCCAGGTTGTTTATGATATAATTTGGCGTTTTGGTTCTCAAGATGATTATCCAATCAGAAAGCACAATGAGCCTCACATGAGTCTGCCTAAAAGACCTCTCTCTATAAGATTACCAGATCTGCTCTCAAACTGGGGATGCAATTGTTCAGGGGTGAATGCTCTTTTTAACAATACCACAGTCTAAACAATACCTGCTTTTGAATAATGGTACCTGAACCATTTAAGTGGACAAGAGTTTGATGCAGGGTGAGAGCAATTTCCGTAGGTGATATTTGAAAACTTTGAAAACCATTGTTGTAACTGGTTTCTCGTGTCTTCACTAATCTTTAAAGACATGTTTTTTTGTAAGACACAGATCATTATTGTACATTTTTGTTCATGATTCTAAAAAACTTAACAGAAAAGAACAACGTATGACTGCATGAATGAATCACTGAAACTATGACCTCAGAGTCTGAGAAAGCTAGTGGAGGGGGAAAACGATAATTCTTTTAAAAGCATAACGTTGCGTCATATGTTGAGTAATAAAGAAAAATAACTCACAGGTGTTTCTGTCATGGCCAAATCTCTGTAAAAACAACAAGCAGAAAAGTGTCAGGGACAAAGAGGCACAGTCTGAAATCTTTAGGTCCACATAGAGTTTGTTGTGTCTCACGTAGAGTCTGGTTCTTTGTCTCTCCTCCCTAGCCCTGGAAGCCTGAACGCTTTACCACGAGTCTTCTTCACTCCTTCAGGAGCTAGAGCCGTCATGTACTCCTCAAAACCAACCAGAGCTGCACACACAAGCACACAGACAAACACATACGATTAGGCCTGTCAAGATAACAAATTTTGAAGTTCAATACATTGTATTGCTGAAGTAAATATAGACGATAAACGATAATATTGAAACTAATTTATGTCACTGATACAATAACCCAAGAGCAGATTTAAACCACAAAAATTATTCTAATTGTACAATATTGTTAAAAATTATGATCTGCAATAAATAAACAGCAGAATGAAACGCTTTACTCATTAGTTTGTAATGTCACATCTGTAATGAGTCAGAGAAGTTATTAATCCGACCTTTTACGGCTTAAATCTTATCTTAGCCAAAAAATAACCAAAAATGTCCGAGTACTGCAAAGAAATGTACATATGATAAATACTGACCCAAAAAAATGTTGTTCCAGTTGATATAAGTTGACATAGTGATTATTATGACGTGCCTACATACAATTCATGTAAGGAGTTAATTATATATTTTTTATAACTTACTAGAAGTGGCACGTCACTTATATTATATTAAAACCATAGTTTGGAGCATTCTCCATGGAGATGAATACGTTTTATGCCATACTGTGAAAGATTATAGCCGAAGGAATAACATTTCCATGGAAACAAGTAGGAGCCCCCCCCCCAAGCCAAGAGCCACATTTGTGGAGAAGCAAGCCTGCTCACAGTAAGGACACAGGTTTTTATGTTTGTTTTATGCTTTTCAGCACAGTAAAAACAACATAAAAAATAATACGTTTTAGTAAAAATGACTGCGTTTTTCTTTTTTAAATATGTGCATGCCCCTGAATCAGAATCAACAAAAAAATAAATAAAAATAAAGACAAGTAAATATAGGGCTGTGGGTGGGGATAGAGGGTAGGCGCAAATGAACATAAGCACTTTATAAGTACTCAAGCCTTGAATGCAGGGCAATATGGAATTACTCAGTGATGCATGAATCAATCAAATTACAACTCAGAGAAAGCTAATAAAACAATCTAAACAAAACATTATAGCATGGTTCAAATAGTTTTTGCATAATATGTCTTTTTTAACCTTTTAAAATGTCATGAACATGTTAAAAACAAACAGAAAACATAATAATAAATAGTGTAAAATGACTGCCACCTGGTCGGTCTTTGCCTGTCCCCTTCTGCTCTGCAAACTTCTGGATGAGGTTGTCAGTACCAATATTTTCCACATTTTGCTTGAATTCCTCATGGACCTAGAGACAAATAGAAGGAAAAAGATTTCACTAAAGCTTTAAAAAAAAAAGCGTAACTTTGAAATAGTGAATAGAAAAAGGATTTGGGCTTGGCATACCTGTCCCACCTGAACATGGGTGTCTTCTATGGAGTGAGAGTAGCCTTTAATGAGCTGTTTCATTTGACGCAAATGAGCCTCCTCAATTTCCTGAAATTTCTGTAGACATAAGAAAACAAACTATTTATATTTATTGTAATTATTTATTAACCTACAGTTTTTATGTTTTTTATACACAAAGATAAACTTTATATATGCTAGATTTGGGAAGATTTACGAGGTTATACAGGGTTGACCATTAATTATATATCATTAAGTTTTATCTAGATAAAAGTATGGGATTTAAAGATGCAATATGTAACTTTTCTGGTGGAGGGTGCACTACCCGCTTGTCTCCACAGAAATGTCTGGAATGCCTGGAATATTCCAAAAAATGGCAATAAACTTACACATCTCCATAGAGACAAGCAGGTGATTCCACAAGGCCAAGTTTCAGTCAGAATGTATGTCTTTCAAAACAATTTTAGTAATAAAAACATCTGTAATAAAATGGCAACCTAAACCACTGTGGAACATTCAAGGCAAGGTAATAACTTCACCATGGAGACAAGCGGGTAGTGTACCAGCACCAGAAAAGTAGTGCACATTTAAAACAGTACTTTAGACTCTGCAGAATATAAACTACATTACCATCTATCGCAAAACTTTCTCATTACTGTAGAGTTACAAAAAATACGTATAAGTCATAAGTACTAACTAATATATTTGACTTTGTTGAGCCAATATACATATTTGTAAACTACACAATAAGTGTACGAGGTGCCAGGGCTCTGAGCCAATAGATGCGGTTGCCAGACTTTTTAACCCAGCGATAATTTGAGAGGATTTGGTATTTAAGTGTCTATTCAGCATGACTCATTTGTCACTGTCTGCTCTGGGGCTGTAGTCTCGATGTACAGCCAGGCTCATGTTACACAAATAAAACAGTGTGGAGATTACTTTGCCCAATTAAATTAATAAAAATGTGAGCTATATGGGAAAGCATAAAATATCATATTGTATAGTCAGCAGCTAGCAAAGTACTTTTTCATGTTTAGTGCCAAAAACAGTGTACTGTGGCTACTGCGTTCAGACTCAGAGCCTAAAGTAAATGGTAGAAGTTTAATATTATGTATTTATGTTGTGAAATGTTCTCTTTATTGCTTTAGTTGTAGCCTGAGACTTATCCTATAACTCAGCATTTTGGGAAATCCATAATTCATTCAGGGTGTATGTTGCAGTGTATGCACAAAACAAGAGCCCAAGGTTATAATAGTAGGGATTGTGTGCAACTTAATTAAATAAAGATTTTGTCTGTAACTACCTACTAAATAATGAAGCCTGTCATGATAACACATTTAAAAAAGTGAAATATTGCAACAGAAAATATAGCAATATCCCAGATGATAGTACTGAAGGCCAGTTTATGCTGACACCATGGCCTTCAAATATGAAGCATGAACCATGTTGGATTTAAGTGAATTGCAATGAGTAAAAACAATCAATGAAAGGCTTTAGTACGGCTATGTTCTTGTGGTGGAAGAAGTGCTCCATTTTGTTACTTAAGTAAAAGTATAGATATATAACATGAAAAAAATCTACATAAGTACAAGAATTAAAGTAAACAATTTTTTCTTAAAGACTAAAAAGTAATAGCATTTTGCACAGTTTGAGGTCTTATAAAGCTTCAAATGTAGTGATTTTGATAAAGATTTATTCAGAATTTTATTCAACAGAAAAAAAACAGATTTTTATTTTCCTAGCTGTGTTACCTGTGTATTGTCGTTTGCTCAAACTAAGAACATGTTAAAAATAAACCCCTCAGACTTTTCAGCAGCTCTCGAACAATAATAAAAATGTTTTTACTTGTCATTTCAGTTCAATGAGAGAGTAGAGTAGAAAGTACAGATACCTGCTCTCAAATGTAGTGAAGTAAAAGTAAAAAGTGTCCACTTTAAAATGTACTTAAGTAAGGTACAGATACTTAAAATGTTTATAAGTATAGTGCTTTGCTATCCTTTACTTTGTTTGGTGCTACCACTGCTGCATTCACACTTCAACTTAGCCTGGTGAGCTAGATGCAACATTTTGTCACATTTTTGGACCGTATAATCTTGCTGTGTCGTGTCTCTTAAATGAGGAAGACAACAAGTATCGTTGTATCATTCAGAACAAAACCTACAACTTCTTTTACCTCAGATAAATACGAGTTTAGTGCTTCGCGTGTTGATTCTGCAAACATTTTTTTTAGCCGTTTCTCAATAATCTGCATATTTTTTTCTTGTTTACTCATAAGCCGCCATGTTTGTTTTGATGTGAACGGACTATGCATTTCTTTGATTGGTTAATCCACCTGTCAGTCGCGTCCGTCAGAACTCCAGGAGACAGGACATTTTTCTAAAGTATAAGAAAAGTCTGTAATCTTGAATGACCAGGCAAATTTGCTCTGTAAGGGACCTGGTTTGATCTTGGTTTAGTCTTGATGCATTGTGAAAAAAAAAACTTCTTGTGTTTCTTTTAATAGTTTTTTATACGGTGTCCTTGCATGCCCAGAAAGGTACCTTTAAATAAATTGCATTATTATGATGTAGACTTGGTTTAGTCCTTTTAAAATGCTGGTTAAGTCATGGTGTAGAGATGTTACGAACAGGACTTATTTATGTATTTCAGCTTCCTGTTAATAATACTAATAATACTATTTTGTTTTTAAATCGTTAATCGCTATGGCAACGGCCCCCATTTTTCATCATTCTGAAACCCATGGATACTAATTTCCGTGACAGGCCTCCCATGAGCGCATCGAACTGACGTTAAGGAAACTTTGACCTAAATCCATTTTGTATTTAGTACCAATAATCTGCTCGCTGTCATACCCAGACCTTGGCCTTCTCAAAGTTAATTAGCCACATATGTAGACCCCAGTCATTATTTCAAAATACAGATCCCCTAATTAAGGTTCGTGGGAGGTTTCTATGGTAACAGCAGCCGTAACCAAGGAGGTGGAGAGTGTGACTAATGCCAATGAAAAGGTCGCAATGTGGTACCTTTAATAAAGATGGGTAGATAGATGATGTGGAAAAACTAAATATGCACCTTATGTCCAACTTCTAAGTTCTAACTTATTGTTTTAAAGGTCCTGTATTACACAAAATGAATTCTTGTGAGCTTTAAGCCATGTTATAATGTTGTTACGTCATCAAAAACATACCTGAGTTGTGTTTGCTCTGTTCCACTTTGTGATGTCATGTAATGGTAGTTTTCAAAACTACCTTTTACCTTTTGTTCAGTAGAGATTGGCAATTCCAGGGCTGAAAGAATCTTGTGAAAGTGTATGGATTTTAAAAAGACAGTGGAGCTTTTCCTGTATTACCACATGACATCATAAGGTGGAACTCTGCCAAAATACAGGATTTGTGTGTTAAACATGTGTGAATGAAACAATACACAACTCCAGGTGTGTTTGTGATGAGGAAACAACATCATAACATAGATGACCAGAAAATCAGAAAATAGTGCAATATGAGCTCTTTAATTACCATTTATTATAAAGAATGATACTGTATTTTCAATGAACATCTAGGCCCACTAGTTTTGCTACTAGTTCGATACCAATTAACTCTATACATAATAAAACATCCCTGGAGCAGACAGTACAATAATAGTGTTTTATAAAAGGTTGAAAATAATGAATGAAGGGAGAGTGAGTCACACAAAACAACTACATTTAAAATGTCAGACCATTATATATTTGCAATTGTGACATATTATTGTATTTTCCTGGTTAGTATTGTAACAGAAAAAGAAATTCTGTCAACTGGACAAATGTTTAGAGTTTAAAGTGAAGATGTTTCTCTACTCACTGACTAAGTGACTTCTTCAGCTCTGGTCAGGTTACACCCGGTGGGACACTGCCTTATATCTGTTTGAAGAGAGAAGCTAGCTACACTGAAACTAACACACCTGTTTGTGTACAGTGTTTGTTAACTAGGTCTATATTGTTAATTGAATAAGTGAGTGCGAAATGTCTTCACTCTAAACTTTTGTCCAGTTGACAGAATTGAATTTTCTTTTGCTATGTATCACAGCTGAACGACTGAGGGATTACACAGACATCTTAGTATTGTAATGTAATTGTGATCTAATGTCTTTTGTAGGATTAATGAATTTATATGTGGTCCCAGACAAATAAAGAATAAACTAACTAAAACTAAAAGCCCTGACACAGTGTGAGTGTGTGTGTCTGACCTGCGCAGACTCGCTCATCTTCTGCTCAAACTCTCCTCCCACACGGTTGTACTTCTCGATGCACAGGGCAAACGACTCTGCCGCTTTCTTAGACTTCAGCTCCGCCTAGTGACACCAGGAGGAACAGACAAATATGGGCACTGCTGGAGGAATGTAACCAGGGTAATGTCAGACTGATATGTATAGTGCTCTGACTGAGTCCTACACATTATTAATCTGGAAAGGATCTGGCTGAAAGTGAGAAGCAAAAGCCAGAGGTGAATGTTTGAAGCAGATAGGTCCAAGTGTCACAACACTGGAACAAGCCCAGAAATCACACTTTTGTTAAAGGAACTGTATGTAAGATTTTAAATTCCATAAACATAATCTATCCATGTCCCCAGATATGAGGTAAACATGTTTAAAACAAATACAACGTTTACTGACAGCAATTCTAATGCTGATTTATTCTTAATTACAAAAAAAAAAAACAGACAAAATGGCCCAGCTGTTTATGTTATAATTTGGTTTTAATTCTCAAAATGATTATCCAATCAGAAAGCAGAATGAGCCTCATAAGAGTCTTTGGGTTGCCTGTTTCATTAAGTCTAAAAGGATCTGAATCTTCACCACCTGCAGCCAATCATTAATCAGTGCTAGTGCAGCCTCTGCAGCTCAGTCATGTTACACTGATAATGAGAAAAACTTGTATGTGTCCTCTATCTGCATTGGCAACTCAGGTTCTGTTGTTATTTTAGTATTTTTTTAAACGTTGAGAGTGCAGGTTACATACAATTCCTTTATTCCTTTCTGTCCACAAATGCATAGCTTACCCCCATTTTGTAAGCTTTTTTTAAGCAAAGTTTTATGCTAAAACAAGCTCAAGTACTATTGGTGGTTTTCAGATTCTAATAAGTGATGATGTCATAGTCTCAGATGGGAGCAAGAGCCATTTTCCCTATTGATTAGGCTGTACTTTGTTAAGAAAAATCCAAAAGGTAAATGTGCAAATATGAAACCAGATTATTTCTATTACTGACTAGATCAAGTAACTGCTTATATTACAACAAAAATCTGCATTTTAACAATATTTATTTTATCTGCTTCCATCTGTATAAAATATTATTGGCCTACAGATTATTGTAACCCAACAATAAACTCTACAGTGAGCGAATAGAGTTGCTCCAGTAGACCGTAGTTTTTGATTGTGTTTTTGTCACCTTCTCCACTTCTTTCTGTGGTGCTCCCTCCTTCTTGAGTCGCTCCAGCTCCACACATTTGGCGTGATACCCCTCTTTGGATTTCTGCAGGTGTCCACTCTGAACCTGCAGGGCCTGAACTGCCTCCACTGTCCCCACCATCTCCTCCTTAGTCTGCAGCACATCGACAACACTACACATATTACACAATGCACTACAGACCACATGCACGTATATTTAATAAAGAAAATGTCATGAGCAGACACAAGAGTAAGTGGATTTTGGTGAGATAAACGAGTTTAGGCTGGCAACCGAAAGGACAGAAGTACCCTACTATACTTTTCCATGGTTTTTAATTATATTATATATTTATATAATATATATATATATATTGCTAGGTAATATGACAAAAAAATTGATCACTTTTGTTTCTCATATCAATCTCGATTTTCAATTAAATTTTTTCTTTTCAATACTGGTTTCATGAACATAAACAAGACTATAATACAATCTGAACTCTGCTCTAAAACACTTGCTTTCACTGACAGAGGACTGTCTGTAGAGCTCTCCATTAAAAAGACCAAAGCTGATCCTGAAGATTAGATATGCTTGAATGTTGATCTCCATAAAAATTCAATTAATTGCCCAACCCTAATATATAGACAATATTTGTGGTATATTTAACAAACCAAAGTTGTGGTATAACTACAATCTGACTTTGGACAAAGGGAATTTGTTTATCTGATTCTGTACAGTACACATATTCACTGTTTTGATTATTTAAATTAGAGACAGATATATCAGCCAACCGATCCATCAGATATTTGGACATCAGCTATTTGCCTTAAATCTACAGCAGAAGGCAATATTTAGTTTTGGTTGATCTGCTGCCTAAAAATACACATAAAGCTTTATTATATTCTTTATTTATTCTATTTCATGGACACTATGAGCATGTAGTGTGATTTAAAGGTGCACTATGTAGCTTTTCTGGTAAAGGGTAAACCACCTCCTTATCACCATGGAGATACTATTGCTTTCCCTGGAATGTTCCTCAGTATGGCAGTCAATTTATCTCAATGAAAAGAAACATGGTGACATCATAAGACAGAGTTACAAGTCAGATCTGTAGAGAGACAAGTCCCTGCTCACAGTAACAAGTCATGTTTTTCAGGGTATTTCAAGTTGTTAAATTCTAATGTCATATTGTGGAACATTCCAGGCAAAGCAGTAACATCTCCATGAAGTGAAATATTGAAAAATGTTGTAAAACAAAAAAGAGTTTTATGCAACATTTTGAGGACTTTTTCCACATTCAAATATTTAGTTTTAAATAGTTAATCGCTCTCAAAACAGCCCTATTTTTTAATCCTTCTGAAATGACTGAATATGAATTATTGCATATTAAATATTTCATGTAATGAATCTTGACTGACCCGATGATTCCAGCCCTATGGTACACACAGGGTTTATTTAAGCGTACCTTGCGGTGAACTTTGACCTGCTCCTCTGCGTACTTGTTGATGTCTCGGATCAGGTCGTTCATTTTCCTCATGAGCTCCAGGTGACACAGGGCCAGTTTGTCTGCAGACACCCGGAACACGTCCCACATCGGAGCAAACGTCCTGGAATAACAAAGATGACAGATTAACAGATTTAAAGATGCACTACTATGTAACAACACATGCTTGTCACTGTGGAGAGGTTATTGCTCTACCTGAAATGTTCCACAGTATGCTATTAATATTTGAAAATAAATCAAATTAAATTGATCTACACTTTAACCTGCTTGTGACATCTCCTTTCTCCATTGAATGCCATACTGTGGAACATTCCAGTTCCAAAACAGGAACCTTTGCAGTATGTGCCAGACTCTTCACCAAAAAAAATAATCAGTCTATCAGTCTAGTGTATATATTTATTTTAACTTCTTGTTGCTATTAAACTGCAATGGTCTACATGTTTTCTTAAAGGAGCACTATGAAACTTGATGGTGAAGAGTTTGTCACCTGTACGTCTCCACGGAGATGTTATTGCTTTGCCTATAATCAGATCTGTGGAGAGGCAACCCCTCAGTAAGAATACATGTTTTTCAAGGTAGAAAAATGTAAGATATAAAAGTTTAATGTCATACAAAACAATAACATCTCAAACAAGACAAGCAAATGGCAGATCCCTCATGAAAAAGTTACATAGTGCACCTTAAATAAAGCTGAATCCACATAGATGTTCTTAATTGTCTAATTACTATTTCTTCACGTGTAATCGATTTGAATGTATTTATTGTCCAGCTGCAGTGTTTTCTAACAGTGTACACTTAAGGTGCTTCTCTATTTGAATGTTTACCGCTTACGCAGCAAATGATGAATAGTATGAGAAAAGAGGGGCAGATAACACAGACTGCACAGCTCTGTGTATAGTGGTAAAACTCCTGACAGGTGCAAATCCCACATTGGGCTTGTTCCAAAAAGCTGAGAATTGCTGCAAAGACACAGCTCATCACTATTTTGAGGTAGTTTGGCTCCTAGATGTGACCACTCAGCATTTTGTCCAACCTGAAACAGTTTCCTTGTTGTCGCTATGGTTCAAATTGTAAGATTTATTAAGGAAGTGCTAAGGAGAATAAAGTGAACATGGTTCATTTTGAAATATATTACAAAGAGGGCTGCTACAAGAAACAGATTTATAGAGCAATCTTTAAGACTATGCTACAGAGTTTGGGAGCAAAAATGGCACATTCCTCCTCCTCAAAAGCTGATGGATACCATCTTATCTGGCAACACAGTCACAGGTGACAGCCTAAATGGTCACCACCTGTAGAGACAACCAGTCTCTGTAAAATCACACAACTTAAGAAGGTGCTCGGATGATCATGAAACATTTTGACAAAAAAAAGACCTAATGATATTATTTTGAGTTTCAATAAATTCAATAAAGAGAACATTCCATATATTGTCCGATTTTGATATTGACACCGATATATTGCCCATGCTTAGATTAATAGAGCAAATTTGTATAGCCACATTTACATTGTCCATTTGCACTTGTGTATCAATATGAACATGGTACATTGCCTTAAAGGGATGTTCACAATAGTCATAATCAGTGAGGCCATGTGTAAATTATGAATATGGACATTTGGTGTGCGCAGATGGCTCTCATTCATATCTCATACGCTGACATACTGTATGCTCTATAATTGTGTTGCTGTAGTGACAGGACATATGGCAGAACCTTACCGACACGAGAGGGGCAGTTCTGTGCTACTTACCCCAGTGCACTGCTGTTACTCGCAGTCTTAGCTAGTTTGCTCATGGACTTGGAGTAGCTCTCTTCAATAGCTGCCCTGCAAAAACATAAGACACAATTAGTTTTATTTAGATTCATTGATCAAAAGATTCTATTATATTTTGCTTTGTCTTATTAAAAGCATTTAAAACATTTCCTGAACATACTTTCTATATACTCCTCTACTTTCAATTAATAAATTGAACCTTAAAAGCACACGTGACATTTCTGGTGAAGGGTCCGCCACCTATTTGTCTCCATGGAAATGTTCTTGCTTAGTCTGGAAAGTTTCACAGTTTGGCATTAAACACACCTCTTTTTCAATGATTCAGTTGCAGTCAAAAAAATACCTTGAAAAACATGAATTCTATCTGTGAGCAGGGTCTTCAAAGAGCTGACTTGTAACTGTGCCCGGTGGTGTCACCTACTTGTCTGCATGGAGATGGATTAATGCTGTACTGTGGAACATTCCAAACAAGACGATAACATCTCCATTAAGACAATCAGAGTTAGTCAAAAGTTAGTGTGCCCTTAACCTCACACCTGCACCTGTTTTTAATGTTTAAAAGGACTTATATATTTATTAGTTTTGTTTGTAATTTTTTCTGTATTTTGAACAGGGCGCCCATGAAAAAGAGTCTCATGCTCTCATTGGGCCACTCTGCATAAATAAAAAATAAATAAATAAATTATAAAAAACCTTATTTGTATACATAGTTGATTAAAAGAACTAAATATAAGTGCTGAATAAATTCATAAAAATAATAAGCACACAAAAACAATGACACGGGCTGAGAATATCAAATTGCACTATTCTGAGCTATTATGAAGCATTGCATTTATGTTTCAAAAATAGGATTTGATTTAAAGTTCAAAATTTAAATGACCATTAATGTTTGAGAGAAGAAGAAATACGAGGACAAGTCTCCCACATGTGAGAAACACACATATAAGTGGCTACACTTAGGTGGTCCAAAAATATGACTGTTGTTTTTATTCACTCTGCATCTCGTCCCAGAACCTCCTGCATTAGAACAGAAAGCAGGAGGACTAGCTCATCCTTTTTCAGTAGCACAAACAGGAGTATTTAAACAGTTTATACAAGTACAGTACAGAGTAAATCCCTCTTTAAACTGTCAGTACTTAATGCAGTCCAGTCACATTTACAACCACCACTAATGGTCCCAAATGTTACACTGTGATGTGAAGTTTACTTTAACCCAACGTCAGAATCCTCCTCCACCGTCAGTGGGATAAACCATCGTTTGCATTGGTACAGCCTGTCATGATTTTGAACAACAAATTGAAGAGGGGTGACAGTGGCTCAGTCGGTAGAGCGTTTGTTCACTGATCTGAAGGTTGGCCGTTTGAATCCTGCTCTCGTAATAAAACACCATTGGTCGAGCAGACAGATCCACTGGTTTACAAGTTGGTGGCGGGAATGTCTTGTGTGTTGTGTCCTTGGGCAAGATACTTAACCCTCCTTCTCAGTATCTGTGAACACTGGTATATGAATTATACTAAGAGTAAACTACAAGCCTCCGATGACTTTCAAATCGCACTTGTTTTTGGAAGTGAACTCTTGGTAAATGGTAAATGGTCACGATGACAACATTCATCTGTGGGGGCTGGAATCATACCACCAACCTGTGGTTCAATAGATCTGACCGCTCAATCAGTGATGTTTATGTCGAGAACTGGATTTGAACCACCAACCTTCGGACAAACACTCTAAAGATACAGTAAATAAGATAAATATTGAGCTTAAAAAATACATTTAATTGACATAGTTTATAATGAACTGTAATTGCACTGTACCAGACCTATGCATAGGTATGCTATGATATAGTTGGGTAGGTGAGTACATGCTGCAATAACCTTGGTCTGAAAATGTATGTTGAGATGTTTGGTCATAAAACTTTAATACCATCTGTACAAAGACCCACTAGTCCTGCTGGGTTGAACAGAATGGGAAAACAGCAGTAAATGTGTTTCAATATAAACAAATGTCGTTATTGTCATTGGGCTGTGCTGCTGATGAAGCTATTACTATGCCTCAGTGCAAAATGGGGCAGCATATGGGAGGACATATTTTATTTATGCCAGAGATATTTGACCTGGTAAATATTTAAACAATTCTGATTAGAAAAACACATTGATAAGAGTGACTGCAAAGAAAATAAGTTAATTTTAGTGAAAGATGCAAGTAAAACATGTCAATAAGAGCAGTGGTAGTAATTTTAAAGTAACGTAATTCATAATATGTAAAATATGTGAAAATATGAATGAGTGAATGAATGGTTTATGTCTTATCATTGTTTCTGGTATTTTGCATATAATTTGAATCAGGGCTTTGCAATTGCATAACAATATTTTCTCAAAATCAATTTTCTCAATCCCATATGGCTTCAAGTTTTCAGGTTGATCAGATGCACCACCTGAGACGTTACATAGTGCATCTATTGATACTTTGCAGTGATATCATGCTGGGGGTGTTCTACATGTATTTCTATGGCAGAATGTTCAGCAGTTACCATGGTGACACAAAAGGGAATTAGGTTTTTGATTTTCAACAAAAAAGTGACATCAGCTAACCTGTTGTATGTCAGTTCTTTATGGTCAGATTGTGTTAAAACCAAGCACAGATTAAAGTCTAACTTGAGTAACAAAGGTTCAGACAAAGAGGGGCCTACAGTTAGCATCACACCCCCAAGAATTGTTGATGACAGCAGCTGCAAAGTATCAATAATGGGAAACTGTCACATATAGTGCTAGGAGGCCGGTGACATGTTGATTCGTTCTTTGTTTTGCTATTCACATTATAGCAGTGACCTTTGAAAAGTCCACAGACGCAGGAGTCATTTGTCTCTCTGATTGCCTGGTTGAGTTTGTGAGAATCTCCAGCTGCTTCACCGTTCCATTTCCTCGCTCTGATTGTCCCTCGCTGTCATCCGGGGAAAAAAAAAAATTAAACTTCTCTCCACCAGAAATCTGAATCAGTTTTCTCAATCAGAGCAGATCAATGCTTTGAGCCTAGATGGTGTGGGAGTGACTGAAGGCCATGCTGGGGCTCCTGTGCTGAGTTGATTAGTAATTTCCCTGTGTTACTGTCACACAGTCAGAGCTAGGGTTTTAATAGGTCAATTTGAATCACACATTGGATGAAATGACTGAAGTTCCAGTTTTCTAAAGTACAAGCACAACAAGATTTTCTATAAAAACACAGGATATTTTGGTCTTTGCAGAGGACATTCTGTTATTAAATCTCAAAGGCTGCATTTGTTTAGATAACGCCAATTGAAATTGCAATTTCGATTCCCTAATTGAACTTGAGCTCAGCGGTAGGGAGTATAGTGAGGCAGATGTGAGTCCTGCTGTGACACGATCCTCCGTCAGGTTTGGATTAAACAACCCTTTGGAGCAGTGAGGGCAGTAGGAGACGAGAGGCTGCAAAACGTCAGCAGCTGTCCACAGTCTATTCTATTTAAGGTAAGAGCAGATCTGCTGTGTGTTTTAGACATTTTTGGAGCAGCGTTAATTAACTTTTCCCTCGTATGAGTAACATCAGCACATGAGTAACCAAGCAGTGCTTTGGCCCACCTGCTCCTCTGTGCAAAAGTCTGAAGCTACAGGTCTAGACAAACTCTTTAGGTGCTGTTTGTGCTTGGGCATGGTTTGATTGGGCTAGTGTGAGGGCACCGGAAGTCATACTGCATTTGCCAAGTCTTACTGACCTTACCCTGCCCAGTTTTAGCTCTAAACGCTACTAAACCCCACTTTCCCTGTGGTGGCACTTCCAGTTCAGGGGGAATCCCATTCATTTAAATGGAGAATCTGAGAAACATTTTACCGCTAAAATATGATATTGTAATTTGTATAGTTATTTGCTATGAAGATCGGCAGCTCCATGCAAAATAATACAACCCGAATGGCGGCATTCACGGCAATTTCCAGAATAAGGTGGATAACTTCAGTTATATAAGTTTAGTTTTCTTTTCAAATACCCCCTTGTTAATGACAATTAACCAAGCATTGTAACAGTAATTACAAAGCTATACTCTGTTCTTAGTCTGTGAAGACTTGGCACATTGGAGCCTGTTCCGTGTGCGTTGTAGCAGTAGTACCTCCTCCTCTCATCTCATGGTCAAACTTACCTCTCACGGACATACTCAGCGAGCTCCTTGGCTGCCAGCTGGCCGTGCTTCATGTTGTGGTAGAGCACATCGAAGCCGGCATTTTTCTCCCCCTGTCAAAGAATAGATGAAAACATAATATTAGAGCAAATGTGAAAGAGCAAAAAATCTCATCACTGAATGCATTTATATAGACAGTAAAATCAGATGACTAGAATAGTCTGATAACCTAATAAACTGATCAGATTTTTGGAGTGTGTTTACTCAAGAGAAATAATCAGAGAAAGCTGGTGACATGTGTCACTTAACCTATTGATTTTTACTGTTGTACTTGGAAGACAAAGTACAATGAATATTAAAATAACTCTTTCAATCTTGAATATTTTTCATACCTTTGCCACATTAGATTGCCCATTTTACATTTCAGACACATTTATCAATCTCAAACGGCTCTCACTAGAAGTGATCAGAAAAAGGCGGAATGTCATGATGAATATTTGAACCTAAACGGTGGAGGTGGTACAAGCCAAAAAATTGTGTTAGATCCGGTTGAGAGAAAAGCACCTGCCATCTCTCCTCTCTACAGATGCAGAAAGTGCCAAAAATTTGAATTATCCGATTTCTGAAATTATAATTTCATGTAACATCTGATGTGAGTAATCTGATTTCTTTCTGATTGTTCACACTTGTGAAGGTTTTGACTAACCTTGCACAGCAAGATAGATTTTCACGATATTTCTCTATTTGCGGAAGCCAAAGGCTTACAAACATACATAGTAACGTCTGATGTAGTTCAGCTTATTTTAGTGAAAATGTGTTTGTGAAAAATGTGGAGATGGTAGGTGTGCCTGTAAACACAGCCAATGTAGCAATAGTAAAAGAAAACTTTTGTTCTGTCAACTCGACACAGTTTTGTTTTTGTTTTTTTGTGAAGACATTTCGCTGCTCATCCAAGCGGCTTCTTCAGTTCTGCAATGTTGCAATGTTGTCTACAGAATCACTTGATAATTGACATCTGCCTAAAGAAGATGTTTTACATCTCCATTTTACACATATAGAACAAACTTCAAACAACTACAAGTCATTTATACCACTTTGAAGGTTTTACTCCTCGCAGTTTTTATTTTATGTTTTGGTAGAAAAACATTTTTCAAGTTTCAAAGATAGGTCACCACTCCTTGGTTAGATTTAGTCTGTGGTGGTGGGGACCAGCTCTTTTCTCACATTTGTTGGGTTGTGGTTAAGGTTAGAGCCTCGGTGAGGATGGGGGTTATGGATTTACGTTCCAAAATATCCTTTAAATGTGAGAAAACAGGGCTGTGTGATATGCTCCCAGTGGTTAAACAAAGAGCAGAGTCCACCGTCACAGATGGAGAGGGCTGGCGGGCAGCTGCTTCCCAAACCTAAAAATATCTTAGAGGCGCAGACAGCAGTTCCCAGGTACCAGGGGAATGACTGGAATGCCAAAGGAGACGAGCCAAAAACATAAGAGTGGGAATTCTACCCTGCGGTCAGAATTTACCAACAGACAAAATGAAACATATCAGATAATATTTATGGGAAGAGTATCCATTCAAAAGTATTTACACCTGTGCAAATGTACGTGCATGAATGTAAGCTGGAGCCAGGACTGAGGGCAGTTGATGATCTGGGCAGCCTGAGATTATGGATGTATCAGTCAGGAGCAGAGCGGTAGGCTAATCTGTCTGAGGCTACACAAGCTCAATGGCTCGATGGCTCAGTGGCTCAGCGGGGCTGGAGAGCCCTCTTGCCGGATACCACTCTGTGGCTGACTTGCTCTGGACAGTGGAGCTTTGGTGCGGAACTCAAACGCCTGCTCTACGGTGCTGCCTCATTACGGACAGCCCCCGGACTTTTATCAACATGCGTGGACACCGTCGTCATCCATATGAATGGATCTTTATTACAACATTCATGAGTTTATGAGCAAGTTTTAGAAGTGTGAGTTATTGCACATGGGGCTGTCCTGACTTCCTCCTAGTTCAGTCTTACTTGTATGTGGGGTAACAGCTTGTTTAGTCAAGGTTTAGTCAAGGTTTAGTCAAGGTTTAGTCAAGGTTTAGTCAAGGTTTAGTCAAGGTTTAGTCAAGGTTTAGTCCTGGTTTAGTCCTGGTTTAGTCCTGGTTTAGTCCTGGTTTAGTCCTGGTTTAGAGAATATTCGTCCCATGATAAAGCTTCGATATTGAGTTGTTCCGGGTCCACTGATGATATTGCACACGGGGCAATGACTATCCTCGCGTCCCCGATACACAGAGCATGCCATGGAAAAAGCTCTAAAAAAGGTGATTTTGCATAATAGGTCTGCTTTAAATATTATAAAGTTTTACCAATTAGCTAAAAAATTCTGTTATAAGTAATATCCTCGACAAATATTTGAGAATGAGTTTTATTGCCATTGTCAGTGAACACAATTCACAAACTATAAATTGGCTTTGAAGATATGGTGCAAAATGATGAATAATAATGCTAAATATAAGCTATGGTAAAATAAAATACAGGTGTGTAAAATAATAAAGTGTTAGATGGAAATAGACGCTGAATATAAATCCATTTAATTTACATTTGTAAGAGCTGTTCATTTAGTTTTTAGCGACCAAACATGGACCTCACTCTCACATGTTGTTTTAATATTAAAATTTCCTCACCACTTTTTTACCATGTTCTGTTGACTGAACCATGGCTGCGGTGTACAAAACCTCATTTGTACACAGCTGACAGCCGAGGGAGGCAGGATAGAGCGGGGGACAGGTGCTCTGATGGACAGCTCACCTTTCAGCTCACGTTTCTACAAAGAACTGCCGCTGTTCGTGTTCTGTTCTAGGAAGCAAGGGTCTATACAACTCTATGAAATACCCAAACTTAATATGCAAAAGTGGCATATTAATGCGCTGTACTTGATATTTACCTGATATATAAATCTTAAAATGTGAAAGGCAGATCTAGTTTGCAGTGGTCCAAAGTTATTCATTGCTTATCTTATACATTTTGAGCATCCTTATTATTCACTGTGAGTTTATAAGTGCTTCAGACCTGAGGTGAGTTTTACTAACCTGGCACACTCCAGATTGATATGTGTGTCACTTTGAATTGAGTTCTACACATTATCAATCTGGGATGTCTGTCGCTGAAAGCGATTGGAAAATAATCAGAATAATAAGAATCTGATTTGTTGAAGCATCACAACAGCAGGACAAGCAGTAAAATCAGTAACTTTTGTTATATCCTGTTGAGGGAAAAGCACAGACATCTTCCCTGCCCACAAATGCACAAAGTGCTTGCCTTCTGCACATTTTTCACAAACAAAATAGTCCGTATCGACACATAAATAGGCTGAAGTACATCTGTAGACACGGTTGGCATCACAATGTTTTATGATTGTGATTGGTCCCCCCGATTAACCTTACAGCTGGAGCAAGCCAAATGACTTCTCGTGAATTTGTGAACTCAAGTCTTGCGAGAATCCATCTTGCAGGTTAGAGTTTTGCAGTCATAGTAATGCTAACAACAACTAGTATGCTAACAACAACTAGTATGCTAACAACGCACTTCCTAATAATCAGACAAGAAAAGGCTTTATGATTAGATGCAGACAGGACACAATGGACATACTCAAGTTTATACAATATATGTGTACTAGGGCAAGACAAATTTTGCCTTTAATCTCATGTCTCACAGTCCTTTCAACTCACAACAATCACATCTTTGGGGTTAAATAATGGCACCACTTTCTGAAGCTATTGTGAAAATGTATAATGTTGAACTTTGTGCCCGTTTTTGTTTTATGGAGATAGGCCCAGTAATTACAAAGTTATTAACCATAAACCAGGTCAACAAATCTGCAATCTGACAGTTAAACAGCGACCACCGAGTTCTGACCTACCCTATTTTAAACTAAAGGCATTCTACAATGGACCAGTGGATTCACTCTACCAACAGATCAGTGTGTGGATGCAAAACAACTTTCTCCAGCTAAACTCAGACAAGACCGAAGTCATAGTCTTTGGCCCACAGAAACAGAGAAAGTGTTAGTAGTCACCTCCAGTATCTCTCTCTCTCTAAAACCTTCAAATCAGGCTAGAAATCTAGGGGTAATAATGGACTCAGACTTGAATTTTAACAGCCACACCAAATCAATAACATCTGCAGATTTCTACCATTTAAAAAACATTGCAAAAATCAAAGGTATACTGTCAAAACCAGACTTAGAGAGACTTATCCATGCGTTTGTCTCTAGTACGTTAGACTTCTGGAACGGCCTGCTTGCTGGCCTCTCCAAACGAGCATTAAGCCACCTGCAGTACATCCAGAACACTACTGCTCGGGTCCTGACTAGAACCAGGAAGTACTTCACACATGCGTCCTGTGCTCAGGTCTCTGCACTGGGTCCTGTGGCTCAGAGACAAGACTAAACATGGAGAATCAATGTTTCAGTTTTATGCAACAAAAACCTGGAACAGTCTTCCTGAAGATGTGAGACAGGCCTCTACTCTGACAATGTTTAAATCCAGGCTCAAAACAGTTCTATTTATCTGTGCATATGAATGAAAGGTTTTTATTCTGCACTCTTCTGTTTTAATGTTAATTTTATGATGATTGATTGTGATTATTTATGTTTTTATTTATGCGATTTTAATGTGATTTTTTATTCTGTAAAACACTTTGAATTACTTTGCGTACGAATTGTGCTATATGAATAAACTTGCCTTGCCTTGCCTACAATGCTGTGAAGTCACATGAGCCTAACAATAGAGTAAAAAAAGACAAAACCAAGCACAATTAGTCAGAGATTTCACTACAGACCTCCAGACGACCTCTTCCTATTGTGGGGCATTACAAAACCCTATTCTCTCTATGGAGCAGGGGATAATGGGATTGGGGAGAGAAGAGTTCCAAACATGACTGTTTTTTCCATACAGCAGACAGACTATTGCCGTTTTAAATCACTTTTTATGCCCTGATAGCAACTTTTTAGACTCCAAATGATGCCAGTGTATTTGATATAACAGCAAGTAGAACACTGGCTCAGTTTACATGCACAGCAGAAACCTGATCATTATCTGATTTCTTAAGTTCTTAGTATATTGAAATATCATGTAAACAGTTACATCTGATTTGAGTAATATGATTTCTTTTTGATTGTTTACAGGTTTTGACAAGGAAGTTATGTTAAGCCATTCTTTGTTGCAAGCTGGTAGCGGGTCTATTGGGTTAACCAGAGTTAGCAAAAAACAAAAAAGAAAACATTAACAAAAGAGCTATAGATTAAATCCTTCCTAACTCTGGTAGTTTTAAAATCTCCATTGGTTTATTACACTAGCATGTACATGGACTGTCAGTTGAGATGCTACTGTGACATTGGCCTACATCATTAGAGGTATAATACTCCCTACAACAGAAGCACAGCCAGACTGGACTGCACTGGACTAAAATGGACAGCAATGATGGGCAATAAACTTGTTGGGGCTCGTTGCTTCCAGCTCCTCCTCCAGCCAGTCCCTGCTGCTGATACTCATTTCTGTATGCAAGCTTTGAACCAATAGGCCTCTCCTGCGATTGGTGCATTGCTCGCAAGTTGGCACCTGATTGGCTCCTGGGTCCTATATTAGTGCAACGTCCAAGTGCCTGGCCACTCCTGGGCCTTCACCTGCAGCTGCTACACCTTTAAAGGGACCTGCTCCATATCAGTCCTGGCTGCTTTTATTCTGTTAGTGAACTGAGTGCCACCTTTGTTCTGTGACTCTCATGTGTATGTCTATACTTTTTTCTTATCTCTTGTACGTTTTCTTAGCTGTATTACTTTTAGTTATGCATTTGCCTGTGTGACCCCATTTACCTACTCTGTAAGAGCCTCTTTTTGTTTGTTTTTTTACAGTAACATTCTTTTTAAATACATTATAACTTTAGTTTTACAATTTTCCATCTTGTTTGTTACTTCCCCGGTCCTTAGCTGAGCAGGGTCATAACAAAACTTCTCCTGTGTTAGAACTCCAGCCTCTTCTCTTCAAGTCTCGACCTAATAGAATTTATACTGCAACAGTAACACTGCAGTCTTGTCTCTGCATTCTCCATGTTTCAAAGTACTTAGCAGAACCTGAACTGCAGTTAAAATATCCAATCAGGAATAGAAATAGGACTGACCAAGAATAAACGGTTGTGTCCATGGCAACACAATGACGTAAACTTGTGAAAAAGCAAGAGTTATGGGAAGAAAATGCAATGCTAGAATGTCATGACAATTACACTAATAACTTCCTGCAATACAAAAATAAATGTACTGTTCTGTACTAGATGATGCTGACAGGAAAACGTTAGTTGCTCTAATTGATTAAAATAGATATAAACAACTGATAATTTTATCTCAAATTGGCGTCGTTCTGGATAAGACTTCGCTGTCGTGTTGCCCAGCCCTGCTATCTACTGATTAGTGATTGTAGGGTCACAGAATCAGTAGGAAGTATAGTTGCAGTAGTGTGATAGTGCATAGTGATTAGTTACTACTAGGGTAATACTCATACACTATATATAAATGGACATAGCTAACCTGCTAGCCGCTGCGTTCCAAATAGGAAGTGAGCATTGGCTCATTACTCCATTGGCTCGAATTTATTTAGCTCTAGCCACAGGTTTGATTCACAGTGTTGCAAAGTCCCCGCCCCCTTCAACAGCCTCATTCTGGATTGGCTCTTTGGTTGCTATGATACTCATGGTTGGAATTCCAAAACCGTAAATGGCGACTCTCCTTTGCTGTGGCTCGTAACACATTAAGTAAGGAAACTGATTGTCCATAGTACACAGAGATAATGCCTCCTTTCTCTTTCGTGTAGTCAACTGCCAGACATAATGTTATTCATCTCCAGAGCTCGCTCCTCTAACGCTGCTCACTTGAATCTAATTAGCTCCACTTCAGACTTCCCCCTGGCTGCTCTGAATATAATTACAGCTAAGCAAGAAACCTGAGGTAAAACAGATGTACGACATCGCTGATATCACAGGTTTAACAATGAACTGAACACAGTGGTTGACATAAAAAGCTTAGGATACAATGTATGAACTGAAATAGGATCAGTGATATCATGTATTTAATAATATTTTCATGATCGTATTGGAAAAAAAAAATCCCCAGTATCTCAAGCCTATGATTTTAAACTTTGAATGGAAACAGATGTGCCTTGAAGCTGGTGGCTGTATGTCACACAAATTACTTTATATCATAAAATACATTTGATCATTTTTACATAAGTGAAAGGTGAATTTGTGAAGTATAACTGCACTATGTAACTTTTCTGGTGTAGAGTGGTCCTCCTGCTTCTTTCCATAGAGATGTTATTGATTTAGCTGGAAAGTTCCACAGTATGACATTTAACTGTTCTATTTTTCCATATATTCAATGAAAATAAAATCGAGCTGGCTTGTCTCTCCACAGAATAGACCTGCACCTCGGTCTGGCAGCATCCTCTGCTTAGATAGACGAGGCATATGGTGGAACATTATGGGCAAAGCAAAAATCCATATCGAACTGAAAAACAACAAACTCTATCTTAAAAGGGACAAACTATCACTTTTGTAAACTTGACTGTTCTGACATTTTGACATAAAAATACAAAAGACAGTACTTCCAAGATGTTTTGTACAGCAGAAGAAGGACAAGCTCAAACCAGCACAGAAACAGGAAAAGGCCAATGCACTCTGGAGCTGTGGATAAAGTCATGTTGTATTCTAATCTCCAACCAAAATCTGAAATAAAGGAGTGAGAAGTAGAAAGTACAGATACCTGCTCTCAAAAGTGAAAGTATTTTTTTATTACTGTTTGAGACCTGCTTAAAAGGCAGAGGGTTTATTTTGATCAAGTTCATAATATGAGCAAACAAAAATATACAAAAAAAAAGCTAGGAAAAAAAAATCAATACAATTGTTTCAGTTGAACAAAATTCATCACAAATCTTTATCGGACACTACATTTGATGCATCATTAGATCTCAAAATCTGTGCAAAATACTTTTTACTCTTTAAGTACATTTTTAGAGTACATTAATACTTTTACTTTATTTTTATTTTTTTTGCTCCGGTTGTAAAATTGGGCACTTCTTCCACCACTGATATTCGGCATAATTTCCATTTTGATTACTGTCTGAATATTAAAATAAAATACACTTACTATATACACTTACTATAGGGTAAAGTGATAGTTCCATAGTTCATTCACTTTTGTGCAATACTTTAACCTCAACTACAACACAAACAGACACATTTTTGCACATTTCAATAGGACCCAAAGCATTGAATTAAATAGTTTTAATTAATGGCACTTTTCCAAGTTTAGATGTGAATTGCACATATTAATTGAAGTATAATACATCTGACTAAAAGAAACACTGATGTTCCTCCTTTCACCTTCTCCAATTAAAGATGCACTTTAACTGTGTCCCTGGTCCACAGAGCTGTTACAGTGTGTGGAGGCTCCAGTGTCTGGGACATTCCTGACGTGGGTCATATGAAACCACAGTTACTCCACAGGCCTGCAGCCCAAACACAGCACTGAGACAAAACAACTAAAGCATGCATTAAACATGATATTAGTCGTTTTCTTACGTACTTTATTCAAGTGAGATATAATTAGACCTGTGTAAAATGTATTAATAAGGGACTACTTGTTAGACGACCTGAATAGCCCACTTGTTTGTTGAACTTTTTAAGGGAATTTTTAATCTCATGATTGCCTACGTCTAAAAACAAGCCGCATCAGAACTGAAATGGTAATAAAATCTTTTGGTTATTTTGATTCCCAATACACTTTAAAGTACAAGCAAAACTGGATACTTTGATGTCACAAATGCACTTTAACAATCTGGTGATAAACATTTATACTCACACCTACCTGTTTTTAATGTTTTAAATAAACCTACATCATCATTTGCTTTGTTTATTTTTTTTTTCTCTATTTTAACAAGGCGTCCATGAACAGGCAAGTCTGAGTGATCTCATTGGACTCTCCCTCGTCAATATATGAAAGCTGGAACAATATATTTTGGGGCTCAGTATTTAGCGTGTGAACAATTTCTTTGCAAAAGTGAGTGGGGAGATTCAGAGTAATTTTCTTGAAATTGAATAACATTTGAGCTGTAGAAGGTTGTGACTTATATGGCTGTGGTTATTTGTTGCAGCTCATATCTTTTAATGATACTCTCCTTTTAAAAAATAATTACCCTGACTGTCTTGCATTATTACTGTTGTATCAGTGGCATAAACGAGTTTCAATATTATCATTTATCACAATATCTCTGTAGCAATATATCCTGCGTCAGAATGTGTTACCAGAACAGGCCTAGATATAATGCTTCAAAATTATTGCGAAGTTTAGTACCATTTTATTTTAATTTGTGTTGTCTGAAAATAAGAAGGCCAGTGCTATAGTACCCAATGTTACTGACTGCTCTCTGTCCCTCTGCTGTACGTGTGCGGAGGCCTGTCACAATAACAACATCGTGTGAGTATATATTGACACTGCTGAAGAAAATACAGACAGTAAACGATGCAGTATTGAAATTAATTTATACTTCTGACACAATAATCCGGATTAAACAGGATTACAATAAACAGGATTATAGTCAAAAAAAAAAATTAGTTAAAGAGCTGCAATAAATAAAAAGCAAAATGAAACACTTAAGTAGTTATTTTTATAATGAGTCATTGCAGTTCAAATCGTATATTTGTATAAAAAAAATAACAAAAAGTTCCCCACTGATACAAAGAAAAAGTGTCCACAATAAATACTGAATACTGAGTTAATATTGTGTGTGTGTGTGTGTGTGTGTGTGTGTGTGTGTGTGTGTGTGTGTGTGTGTGTGTGTGTGTGCGTGTGCGTGTGTGTTAGCCTCTTTGGGATGGGTCTGCCCCGTCAGCACATAAGTGAGAGTGAGTCAGCACAAACAGGGCCTCTGACAGGAGCGTCTGACAGGTGTATCTGACAGGTGCCTGTGGGCCGGTCCACACACAGGACAGCTCCAGGGCTTTAAAGGCCTGGGTCAGGGCTGTTATTATGTGGGATATTAATGTTTTGTTGCGCCTGAAGTAGTGCAGTCATTAAAGTGATATTTTGTTCAGCCCTATTTGTATGTTGCCTGTATAGAAAAATATTATCTAACTGCAATTTATCCGACAAGCTTTGCAATTGAGATTAAATTTGCGATTTCTGTTTTAATAACATGATTCTGTTCAAAATTCACATTTTAAACATGTCCAGAAGAATTGACCAAAAGACTGAACTGACACACTAAAACAAGAATCACATTTCAGAACATGTTTGTACAGATCTAAACTACAGGGTTAACACTTTTATGCAGAATAAAACTGGATATTTATTGTCTGTGGAGGAAATTACGGTGCTTAAAAAAACTGGAGCCTTTATTTGTGCCCATTCAAATTGTAATTTCAGTTCGATTGCGGTTAATCTTGCAGAGCTTGACTCGGTGCATTTTGTCATCTGTATGTTGTGGTCTTGGGGTTTGAGGGAATGTCTAATATGGGCAAAACCAGCAGACGCAGTGACAGATGGACTAAGTCTGTGCAGAGCCTTTTGGAGCCTTGTTTGCGTTTGTTCTCCTCTCAAATCTTCAGATCTTCAAATCTTTGGCTCAAGGCTCTACTTGTCTGGTCAGTTTAGGCAGCATGTGAGCTCCCTGTGCATCCTTCCAGGCTCTCCACACACTCTGCTCTGTGTTCAACTGATCAGGAGTTTAGTTAATTATCTGCCACAGACACAGGGGAAGCACTCCAACCCGGGACAGGGCAGTTTGGATCAAGAACATTCACAAAGCAATTGGCAGTCTGCTGTATTAAACTGTGGCTGTGTCGGAATGCCCACACTATTCCCTAGTAAGGACATTATTTAGGGGTCACGCCGTTTTTGGCAGTGTCCGAATGTCCAGTGAGTAGTGTGCTCAAAATCTCCCACAATGCACCTGGAAAAGTAGTGTCCAGCGATCAAAATAGACCACACTTCATTGCGGGAGTTGGAAAAACACCAGTGGACAGCAACAGGTCTTTAACGACTGAACACGACTGACACAATTCGACTGAATGAAAGCAAAGAGAAACGCTGGTTTATCGCACGTTTGATTCTTGATTATGATTAAAACACTTTTAAATAAATTGTTTCTGTGTAAAGTTACTAACATTAGCTGCTTACCTTAGCTTGAGTTGTTGTTAAAAGAGCGATAATTTCTACATCTTAGACAAAAAGCACAAATTAATCCAGTCTGTTTACGTGAGATCCAGCTTGACAAAAACTTGTATGGTTATTATTAGTTCATAAATACTTGTGTGCCAGTCGAATTTGATCATTATTTATGGTATAAATAAAGTTTTATAAGAGTTTTGCAGACTTTTTTCACTCAGATCGAGAGTCACATGAACCAAATGTAATGAGCTCAGTGTCCGAATCGCTCTGTGAATAAGTGCACTATATAGTCCTCTTAAGAGTGCGGGCCTATGCAGCGAATGAGGAGTTAGGGACTAGGGGGGACATTCGAACACAGCCTGTAAGAGCAGTGTGTGTGAAAACTACGACTGTGCAATTGATCAAATTTTAACCAAGACTAAGATTCAGTCATATCTACTAGTCAAAGTTCACCTTGAGTCTTTTTAATTGAAAGGTCTACAGATAATCTGTCAGTAAAAGCATGTGTTGGGGTTCATAAATGCAAAATAGCAATACTGTGGAACATTCCAGGGAAAGCATCTCCATGGAGACAACCAGCAGGCACTCCCGCTCACCACCAGAACAGAACTACAATGTACAGTACCTTTAACTAAACTAAAGTCCTCATGTTGGCTAAGGTCTCCTCACTGTGTGCTGTGTTCTCTCTTGGCTGGGTCCCAGCTCACCTGCAGCCTCTATTTCAGGTGTGCCCTACTTCTGTCTCTGACAAACTTACCCCGCTGTGACATTTAACTTTGGACAAGAATATATTCACGAATAAAACATTATGTAAAAGAAATTAAAACAAACTCTAGATTTAGTACCAAGTTTGTAGTCTCTATGATGTAGTACTGTGGAATCTGGCTGCTGTAATTGGTCCGATCTCTGATTATCCTCATAAAGATATAATGGTAATTGCCCAAAAAGATTAAGAAATAAATTTTTGTCAATACTGACTTAAATACGGGATGCATTGTTGTTATGAAATTGAACAGCAAACCCGAGCCTTTGAACCAAAGCCTATGAATGAACTTCAAACTATGTGAGCTACTTCTCTTACGGAGGAAACAGGTGAACAATCAGAGCTGTGCAACATCGTGATCAAAGTGGAGGAAAAATGGCCCAAACCAAAACCTGCGACGCGGAGGCAGGAAGGAGACACTTTGAAGCGAGGGGATTTTTAGAAACAATGTGCTGAAGCTGGATCAGGAATGTGAAAGAAAAATAAATAAAAGGGTACAATGTTTTGGATTGGAAAAAGTACTGATGGCAAGAGGGCAGGAGTACAGCCTGCTTGGTTTGATGATAATAAAGCAGATTACAAACAGTTCAGTGTATTAACAGAATAACAGTTTTAAATTCTATGTGATTTAGAACTTAGTAAAGCAAAACTGTGAATCCAAAGCAAAATGCATGCAGACGTATGACACTGCAAACACGACGTATGACACTGCAAACATGTATATCTACTTTGAGTCTTGATAACCTTAAAATATTCTGTCATATAAGCAACTAAAAACTACACAAATCAAGATATCTGACTGAAATCATTTATAATATTTGAGCTAAATTCAGAAAAAGAGAAAAGGAAATGAAAAAAAAACACATTCAGATAACTTTGAGCATAAATCTATGTTAAATTGTATAGTTAGGGAGTAAATTCTCAGAAACCCAAAAAGCATCCATATCCCACAGCAGTAAAAGAAAACTAGCACCAGACATGACAACTGGAATCAATGAAATAATTAATGTATCTATAATAAAACTATATTTGCTACTACCTTGGTCCATAACAAATCTGCTATTGAACAGAAAAGATATTTAATCTGAAGATGTGAAACACTTACCCAAAAGTTGTTTTGAAAGACGGCCATGTTTTCTGACGGACTCACTGCTCCCTGTAAAGACACAGCATTAGCGTTAGCCTTTAGTGACTCTTTAGCTGTGTGTGTTCTGTAGCACTCAGACTTTCTCTGCCCTCACTGCAAACTGTGAGCCATTAGGGCCCAATGACAGCTACCAAACAAGCTCCTGGAAAGTGCCTCTGTGTGGGAGGGTGAGTCCAGGGGGAGAGATCCTCAGAGGACAGAGGAGGAGGAGGGAGAGGTGTGGAGGAGGAGGAAGAGAGGAAGAGAAGAGGGTGCAGATGAAGAACAGCCAGAGAGGAGGAAAGGAGGAAAAGAGGTTGACTAATCACAGAGGAGAATGCAGAGGAGGAAGAGAGAAGGATGTAGAGGAGGAAGAGAGAGAGAGAATGATGACGAAACAGAGAGGAGGAGGCATAGAGGTAGCAGAGAGGATTCAGTGGAAGAGAGGTAGAGGAGGCTGAGAGGAGGAAGGGAAGAGGAAAAGTGATAAACTAAGTAGAGACGAGGATGCAGGGGATGAGGAAGAAATAACAATGCAGTGGAGGAGGAGGAAGGAGGAGGACGTAAAGGAGGAAGAGATGAGCAGGGCATGTAGACTGAGCATAGAGAATGATGCAGAGGAGGCGTAGAGGTAACAGAGGTAACAGAGAAGATTCAGAGGAGTAAGAAGAGAGGAAGCAAGGAAGATGAGAGAGAGAGGAGGATGCCGTGGAAGAGGAGGTGGAGATGAGGACAGGAGGTGGGAGAGAGAAAGAGGTGAAAACTGAGAAGAGAGGAGGATGCATAGGAAGTGAAGGCAGAGGAGGAGGGCAGGGAGACTAAGCAGAGAGGAGGATGCAGAAGAGGAAGAGAGGAGAATGCGGAGGAGGAAGAGAGGAAGAGAAGAGCAGGACAGGTACACTGAGCAGAGAGAATGATGCAGAGGAAGCAGAGAGGAGGACGAGGAGTAGAGGTAGCAAAGAAGATTCAGAGGAAGAGAGAAAGAAGACATGACTGAACAGACCAGAATGATACAGAGGAAGCAGAAGTGAGGCCCAGAGGAGTTCCAGTTCTAGGAAATAGGTCACCACAGCTCCAACTGGTCCAGATAATGTTGTGTGATATCATTTAAATATAAAAATATAAGTATTGCCTGTAAAAAAGAATATTCTTGTTTTTCCAACCTAATGAACAAGCACAAGAGAGATGCTTGCGGTAATAATGCACAAACTGAAAACTAATCTCCTATCCATCATGTGGTTTTTAATGCTCTTTGTCTCCCTACTTCATTTCAATGCAAGGATGCAATTTCATTTAATCTCTTTCCTAAAACTCTTAAAGATATATATTATCTTTTAACTGCTCAATGCATTGATTACTAATTCATCACAGGCTAATTAATAGGTGCAAAAGGAAACATGACGACACTTTTCAAGCCCTAGAGTTTCAGTTTCAGTTTAGATAAAAATGTATTAATGAAATGAGGCACTTTGGTTTCAACATTTTCAATATATTTGCAAATATATTATTTTTCTACTTAATATACTATTACTACTATAATGACCCTCTGTTGAGTTAGCCGACCCCATGTTTTGGTCGAAACATGGACCAGGCCCACTAAGTTACTCCAATGTTAAGCTTAAGTGTTGTTTATTCTGAGAGACGGCTCTTATCAGTGCTTCTATAGAGGAGCTGTTTTGGGCTGAAGCAGACCTCCCTGTGCCTTGGCGTCTGGCCCTATAACCTTCACACATACGCACACACACACACTGGGTTTGCATGCTTTTAAAGGACATTACATTGACTAACATTTCCTGGAGACTGATCCTGTCGCCATAGTTACTACTTGCATGACCTTGACCAAAATCCAAGCCGAGTTAATCTATATCTGAACTTTAAACCATGCTGTTGATCTCATAGTATAGGATTTACATCATGGTCAGGATGAATTTGAATTTGAATGATTTTTCTGACAATTATTGAGATCAGACTAAACATTGTAAACAACTCCATTGGCATAAACATTTGAGAAAAGAGCAAAATCTTAACTGATAAACTAATGCAACACTCCCATACATTTCAGAACATGTTTGTAGACAGACGGGATTTTGTTTCCTTTGAAAATGAAATTGCCTTAAAGGGCCCATAGAGTCGTTTTATGATGCTATTTCCTCATTATAAACATACCCGGAGTTGTGTTTTGTTTTATTCACACACAAACCCTGCATATTTAGGCTGAGTTTGTCTTTCAAGCTGAAAACACTCTGTTCCACCTTGATTTCAGCGGTAGAACTGCCAATCTCTACCTGAACTAAAGATAAAATGTAGCTGTTAACTACTGAAAACTACTGAAAACTACTGCTTCACAACATCACAAGGTGGAACAGAGCATTTTGAGCTTTGGAGATGTAGACAGACTAATAATGCCGCACTACTCAAACATGTGTGAATGAAACAAAACACATCTCCAAGTATGTTTTTGATGAGGTAACAGCATTCTAACATGGCTCAAAGCTCACAAGAGTCAATTTTGTGTAACCTAAACAAAATAACCTTAAGCCATGTCTGAACTTCAAACCATGTTGTTACTGTATACGAATAATACAGGATTTACATCACGGGGATCTGGTTTCTGTCCCTTTTAAGTGAGTAGGTATATAGATTTGAGTCCCCAGAATGTTATAAATACCCGCTCCCACACACGCACACACACCTCCGAGGGTGTGTTAATTAGCTCTGCAGCGGAGAGTGGGAGGGGAGCCACGGGACACCCCAACACCAAGTGACAGAAATCCTTTAGCACAGAGCAGGGACGTCCCACAGGAGGGACCAGGGGAGAGAGTGCATAATGATCTGAAGAGCTGTTTAAATGCACGCGCCTCAGGTAAAGACGTTTAGGGAGATGGAAGTTAACTTATACCAAAAATATGACATCTTGGCGGTGGGCCTGTCACAATAAGTGCTATATTGACTTATCAGTCAATATATGATAAATGGAACAATAACTTTTAGGGGTCAATCACAGACTGTATAAAGATGTGAGCTAAGTGAATGTGACGTCTCCCGTAGCGTTCAGCTCCAGTCAAATAAAGCTCATCGAGGCTTGCAGTTATAGGGGCGAATTTGGAGCCGAGTTGCATATCTAGAATTCTGACCGCCGAGTATCATAGCAACCAAGGAGCCAATCCAAAGGGAGGCTGATGAAGGTAAAGCCCCTTCCCACCCACACCGCTGGTTTAGAACAGAGCGGGTGTTTAGCGACGCTGTCAATCAAACCTATCACAAAAGCTAGCAGGAGTGACCTCGGGGAAAGAAGGCATCTGCTTCATCTGTTATTAATGTTCATATCTTGAGTTACAGACACAATAGCGAAACAAAAGTGCCAGCATCATGTAGGGAGGGTTAATTCAAACATTTAAGACCAAAATGATGAGTCTGACAGCAGCAGTTACAAAGAGATGGGTGACAGTTTTTCGATGGAGCAGGAAGTGCACCCATGATCACTTCCTGTTAGGAACACGCCATTTCTGCATTTTGATACAATTTGAGCTGTAGAGGATTGAATTATGAGCTAAAATTACACAAACTAATTACATTAACATTGCATTCTGCTGTAAACTATTTTGTACATTTAGAATACAATTTTCTGAATAAATTTGCTTTATGGTTTGGTTTCAATATTATCGTTAATCATCTATATTGACTTTAGCAATATGTCACAGTTCAACATCTTTCATTTTTACAGACCTAATTGGTGGCATTGTCCTAAACATCATCTAAACTTTCTATATATTGTGGGGCTGGTTGACATATACCATCTCTCAAAAAATGGGGTATTATGCTAAATCAACTTTTTTTGAGCTTTCTTTCATGTTAAAATGTAAAAGAAAAAAATGCCTGAAGTGGTTTTCTGAATCACTGGTGCATGTTTGAGTGATCTTGCTGTCACTATGCCAACCCTCCTTTCGGTTAAGTATACAAGCCGACGTCAGTGGTCTAAGGCTCAGCTCTCCAGCCTACGTAACCACTTTTTACACTATATAATAATACATTATATTTGACCATTATAGCATTTTCAAACCAACAAAAGGTAACAATTAAACATTTTAAGTCTAATACCCCTTCTTTTAAAAAAAAGTCAAAATTATCACTCATATTGAACGACTGCGTTTTTTGATTTGTCTTATGAATAACAAAAAAGGCTTTCAGTATGAATTACCTGAATATTAATAACACAAACATTTAATCAGCAAAGTTACTCAAAAAATTCCCCTATCCCCGCATACACGCCCACTGCTTTGTATTGCCTTTTTTTTGTTTTTTAAGCGGTGATACATGTAGGACTCAGCAGCAGAGTGTAACCACAAATGCACAACGCAGCAAAAATGAAAAGATAAATACATTTTTAAAATCCACTATTTGTGTGATCTACAGCTATTCGCACGGGGGCCAACATCAAAAAGGGGCAGGCGGAAATCAGCGGACAAGTTTCGTTTATTAAGTTGTTTTACATCAATATTCCTGTTTATAATGTCCAAAATACAAAAGAATGGTCCACGGCTATCATAGATGATAAAAATAGTAATAAGTACTATACTTAAGTAAACATTTTAAGTATCTGTTCTTTAATTAATTTGGTTTTAAAATGGATAGTTTTTACTTTTACTTAACTACATCTGAGAGAAGGCGCCAGCGCTTTCTACTCTACTACATTTTTTTTTAACAGGGCTGAAAAGCAAAAGTATTTTTTATTATTGTTAGAGACCTGCTGAAAAGTCTGAGGGGTTGATTTTTAACACAGTAATAGTTTGAGCAAACAAGCATATACAAAGAAAAACAGCTAAAAAATAGCTATCAATTAAATTGTTTCAGTTGATCAAAATTCAGCAAAAATCAAAATGACTACATTTGAAGCATCATTAGATCTCAAAATCTACATGAAATACTTTTTGTATTTTTAAGCAGATACTTTAATAATTTTTCCTGTGATACTTTTACTTGATTACTTTTGCTCTGGTATCTGTACTATCACTAATAGCAATATTGCGTATTTCTTCCACCACTTATGATATTATAAAACAGACAAAAGCAGTACACGTCTTCTTCATATAACTAAAACAGACTGAATTGAAGTAGGTCAGTATTCTCATGTAGTGACCCATACTCAAGTCTTTGGCCCAGAGCCGTGAGCTGTTCTGACCCAGCAGCAGTGGCTCTCGCTCGGGCAGAGGAGGCACCGAGCTCCCCGTGATGATGAGAGGCAAGAGAACATTAACCACAGGGAATCAGGACACACGCTGACTGTCTGACCTTCATTTAAACCTGTTCTCATTCAAACATTAAACAGGAAAACAAACAGGAGGCACATGAATTATAGATTATGTAAACATTAAAAACGTATTTAAAAGCTATTCAAAAGGCATAATATATATTGGTATATATTGGTAGAAACAACTTTCATATTAATCACAACTAATCCATATTTGAAAAGATTAAATGGGGGAGGAGGCCTGTCACGATAACACATTTTGAAGTTTGACATAATGTTTAAGTAAATATACATGATAAATGATAATATGTATATGATAATATACAATATTGTTGAAATGAGCTGAGCTGCAATAAATAAACAGCAGAATGACACTTCTAAGCCTCATTACACAAACTAATACTGACAGAAGTTATTTATTCAACCTTTTATGGCATCAAAATCTTATCATATAGCCAAAAAATAAATACAAATTCCCAGTAGTACAAAGAAAGTGTACACACGATAAATATTGACCCCAAAAAAAAATACTGTTCCAACTTTAGTGATTATCATGGCCTATGCCCAATGCAGTATCTAACAGCGGATATGATAAGATATTACAGAAAATGCAGTATTTTTGTTCACTCGCTCACGCTCGCGTACAGTGGAAAAGTATATGAAGACATTTAAATAAATCTGACAATATATGGATATAAAAGTATATATATATATAAATAAAGATAAGAAGTTCTGTGATCTTTTCTTCAACAACCACAAATCTATTCTTTTCCAACATCTCTTCTCTATAGGATCAGTTTTACAGCCTGACGTGCATAGTGTAATTCTGCTCTGACACTTTGTTTGTAATAAATCATGTCTGATCATGTGTGTGACAACAAGTTTGACGAGCGAGAGGGAGAGAGAGAGGAGGAGGGAGAGAGAGGGAGAGAGGGAGAGGCTTAGGGGGAGACAGAGGGGGAGGCAGAGGGAGAGGGGCAAAGAGGGAGAGAGGGAGGAAGAGGGAGAGGGGGAGGGAGGGAGAGCAAAGAGAGAACAAAGATAAAGAGACAGAGAAAGAGGCAGAGAGAGAGAGAGAGAGAGAGAGGGGTAGACAGAAAGGGAGAGGAAGAGGGAGAGAAGGAGGGGGGAGCAAAGAGAAAACAGAGAGAGAGAGAGGGGTAGACAGAAAGGGGGAGGAAGAGGGAGAGAAGGAGGGGGGAGCAAAGAGAAAACAAAGACAGAGAGAGAGAGAGAAAGAGAGAGAGAAAGAAAGAGGCAGCGGGAGAGAGAGAGAGACGGGAGAGAGGGAGGGAGAGAAAGTGAGAGAGGGAGAGAGAGTGAGAGGGAGAGAGAGCAAAGACAGAGAGAGAAAGAGAGGGAGGCAGAGAGAGAGGGAGAGAGGGAGGGAGACAGGGAGAGAGAGCAAAAAGACAGCAAAGAGATAAAGAGAGAGAGAGAGAGAGAGGCAGAGGGAACAAAGAGAATAAAGAGAGAGACACAAAGAGGGAGAAAGAGGCAGAGAATGAGAAAAAGAGAGAGAGGCAGGGAGAACGTGAATGAGAGAGAGAGAGAAAGAGAGAGAGAGAGAGAATGAAAGAGACAGCGAGAGATAGACAAGCTGAGACCTGAGGGACACGAGCAACAATACAAAAATCTGACAGTGTATTCTGCAGGGGAACTGAGCAGAGGTGGGAGATATATAGAGGAAATTATATCACTATTGAAAGATATGAAAAATTAGAATATCAATAAATCTTTAGAAACGCAAATAAGGTTAAGGTGCAATACTTGAACCTCGTCCTTTTCACAGGCACGTTTAGCACTTTTCTCATGGATGGCCATAATACCGTCTTAATATTAAGAAACACTGAGTCAAGTTTTGTTAAAGGTCAGCTATGCATGCCTGTCTCTATGGATATGTGAATGCTTTTCCTGGAATGTGACGCAGTATGGCATTAAACTTATCTATCTTTCTATCCATTTAATTACAAAAGTATACTGCTGAAACAATGCATTGGTAAAAATTGATTCTTTCTATGCACAGACATGCCTCTCCACAGATCTGACCTGTATCGTGGCCTGGTTGTGTCACCTGCTTGATACCAAGGAGAGAGATTGATCTAATGCCACACTGAGAAACATTCCAGGCAATGAAGTACTAACATCTCACTGGAAACAAGCAGGTGATGGATCCTCAACCAGAAAAGTTACATAGTGGTCCTTTAATACCTCTGATATACCCACACAAAGCAGCATTATCAATGGCTCCGTGCACTAACCTCTGTGTCCCTCCTCTTCTGTCTGACAACTCACAGATGGTGCAGATGAAATATTGGGACCTGCAAAAGACAATGAAATGCAGTGAGACAAAAGTGCTCCCAATAAATGCTGCACTCTCTCCCCCTACAGCTGCCATCCTGGTTTCCTTTACGGCTTTTCTTTTAGATTTTTGTTCAGTCTTTGTGAGAGAAGGTCAAAAAGAGCTCACAACATCTGCCCCTAGACAGATGAGAATAGCTTTAAACGGTCCTATATTACACCAAATGGACTCTTGTGAGCTTAAAGCCATGTTATAGTGTTGTTACCTCATCAAAACATACTTGGATTTGTGGTTTGTTTCATTCACACATGTTTGAGTAACCCCGCAGTATTACGGTAGTCTGTTACACACTGTGATGTCATGAAATGTTGAACTAAAGGTAAAAGGAGCTGTTGAACCTGAAAACTACCAGATACCGGCAATTCTAGGGCTCAATAATAGCATGTTCCGCAGTAAGGCATCAAACTCATCTATATTGTATTTTTCAACTACAGGCATTTTATTCCTAAAAAAAAAAAAAAAAATACCTTGAGACATGCATTCTTACTGTGAGTGGGGTTGCCTCTGCAAAGACCTGACCTGTAACGTGGCCTGGTGAAGTCGCCTCCTTGGCGCTATGGAGAATTAACACCATATTGTAGAACATTCAAGTCAAACATCTCCAAACATGCAGCCCCTCCTCCACCAAAAATCTTGTACCTTTTAATGTTTTATTGGTCCCAATTTGCCCCTAAATACTCCATCTCTAATAGTGCTTCATGATGCTAAAACTTGATTTCGATGCTCAATACTTATTTCGATTCGAAAGGATAACAAAAAACACTCTTCTTTAGACAATGTGATTACCAACATTAAATGATAGCACTTTCTTTTCCATACCTATGTGCCCTTATATCTGTGTAATCCCTCAGTGTCAGTTGTTCATTTCTGTCCTGTGAATGTGAATTTGTTAGTATTGATATCTGCTCCAATGTGTATCTAGTTTCAGTAGTAGTTTTAGTATCAATTAGTATCTGATTTTCAATACTTCTGATAACCCTAATCTCTAATGAACAATGTTTTGGTTAATGCAGTTTAGTAGTATATTTATTTGCTTTACTCCTGTATTTGCATATTAAGCATACCAGTATTGTTACAGCATAATAAAAAATAAAAGACAGTTCATCTTCAACAGCCACGTTCAATAATTACTATGATTCTCTGAGGATAGTACAAAGCTTGTTGTGATTGGCTCAGGTGAGTAAACAGTAGAAGTGGGTTAAATGTAATGATGCAGCGGGTCACATTAATCAGAGCTAAAGAGAAAATAGAACAAAAGACCTGAGCTGGTGAAGGAGAAAGGAGAAAAGGAGGTCAGACCCAAAGCAGAGCCAGATCAGCAAAAAAACAAACAAAAAAAAACACAGAATAGATAATAACATGAAGCCTTATTGGAGAAAGAAGTAAACAGGAGATCTGAGAGCAAAATGTATTAATTTAAAAGTGTAATATCAAAAAGGCACTGGGTTGGAGGAGGTAGTGGTCCGAAACAGCTCAAAGTAGGGTTGTACAAAAATGGATAGACCAAATTACTACTACTAAAACTTAAAGTACTTGAGCAAAATTAAAATCTGCCATAAAAAAATGAGAAAATGGGACCTTTTCTGAATTTAGCTTGGACTGGTCTTGCTCCATATCTGAAGAAACTACTATTATTTTTATGGATCCAAACTGTACTAATATGAAATATTTTTTACAGAAAAGTAAACTATATAAGTACAAGGCAGAAGAAACTCAGGGCTCCACAGTGTGACTGGACAGATCCTCATCACATCCTTCACGCGTGTCCTCTCTCCTCTTCATAAACGTGGATTAAATCATATAAAACACACTTAAATGATCATTTGAGTTAATGTCTAAAATAAAAAGCGTTCATGACCTCACCTCTGACCAGACCGGAGCTGAGGTCACGCTGAGGTCATGGTCTGGTAAGCAGAGATAACAGGCAGTTTATTATACAAGGGTGATACAAATAATTTTTATTGTTATTATTATTATTACTATAAGTTTGCCTTTTCAATGAATCCATTTGTTAATGTGGACACTGTATTACACTGGAGTAAATTGGTATGGTTGTGTGTGTATGTGTGTGTGTGAACTGAATATTTTTTTTTAGAAATGGCGTATTTGAGGGGGCGAGATGTGTTGTATTTGGTGTGTGTACCACATGTTTACAAGTCTTTCATCCATCTACACCATACTGTTAGTATTTATAACCTGGCACCATACATCTTTCCTGTTTTTTAAGGTCAATGTAATGTTGTGCACTGTCCCTGTCCAATTAAAAGCATACCATACCATTACAATGGGTTAAATAAGCTGCGAGTTTCACATCGTTAATCTGAAGCCCTGCAAGTCCCACATATTCAGGAAGAGAGAAAGAGAGAGAAAGAGAGAGAGCAAAGAGACAGGGAGAGAGAGAGGTAGAGAGAGTGGGGAAAGAGAAAGAGAAGACTTCAAAAGAGAGAAAGAGAGAAAGAGAGAGAGAGAGGCAGAGAGAGAGAAAGTGAAAAAGAAGAGAGACAAGCTGGAACCTGAGGGACATGAGCAACAATGCAAAAATCTGACAGTGTATTCTGCAGGTGAACTGAGCAGAGGTAGGAGATATATAGAAAATGTATATCACTTTTCTAAGATACTACAATTTAAAATATATTACAATGACTTAAATAATTGTCGTGTTTCAAATTGTTAGCCTGGAGCCCTGCAAGTCCGATATTCGCCATCGCCATCTCCTTCCTATCACAATAACATAATTAGTCAACAAATCACAAATTTTGTTCAACTGAGACACCGTTCATCAATGAATCACCTAAACACCTACAAGTCCTGTAGCTGAAGTGTACAATTATTCCAGTCCATAAAGTATCAAGCCTTAGTATTAAATGTGAGTTACCACAGCAGTCTAAAGACACATTAACATTCAGGGACAGGACCAAGTGTTAAACTGCAGCAGTGAATGATCTAAAGTACTCAACATCTACTCTACACTTTAACTCTCCCACTCCCCATAATTTACAATGAGTCACTGGCGATGCTGGTATTTAAAGATGACTTCAGAGAGCAGCAGTCTCACAAACCTACACTTACAATGTGGTTCATTAAAAAAAACATCAGCTCATTTTTGTAAATTTTGTTGCACAAAAATGGAATCTTGATCTTTTAAAAAGCTGCTCCATGCAACTTTTCTGATGAAGGATCCATCACCTGCTTGTCTCCATGGACATTTCATTGCTTTGCCAGGAATATTCCACAGTATTTTTTCAATTACAGCTGATTTTATTGCTTGAGACAATTATTCTTACTGCAAGAAGTGTCACCTCTCCACAGATCTGACTTGTAACTTGGCTTTAATGATGTCACCCATTTGTCTTCATGGAGACAGATAAGTTTAACACCATATTGTGGAACATTCCATGCAAAGCAATAACATCTTCATGGCAAGCAGGTGACTGACCGTCTGCTAGAAAAGTTACAAAGTGCAGCTCTAATTAGTCAAATTTGGCATAAAAGTCTAAAAGATTTGGAGACGGGTTACCCCAGAGGCATTGTGGGATAGGTCAAATGCAAAGGACAAAATTTTCCTACAAGGACAATAAAGTGCACCATAAACTTATCAGATGTAACTGCAATTTTGTCATTTATGCGTATTTTCATTTGAAGGCTGTATGTAAAAATAGCACTCAAACCTCAAATGCAGGACAATACCCAAACATTGATTAATCGAAATACAACTTTAAGTAAGCTATTGATGAAGTAACACTATGACAACACTAAAAAAGTCTTAAATGTTCATTAAACAATATTTCTCCATTATTTGACATACAAGAAAGCAAGCTGCCAAATTCTATCTATAGTAGTGTTTATAGGAGCCATATGGGTGTTTTTGGTTGCTATGGCAATGCGTGACAGGTGGGGTTCACGTGGGCAAAGGTGACGTGCCGGGATATTCAAAGACAACAGATTTCCTGCTGTCTAGAGGTAGAGAGGGGAGTAGCCATATTTTTCGTTGACCACTTCATTATGCTTGTTACCATACTATTTTTGTGTAGGCCTACAATTCACCATCTGTATTGTGTAACCTGCTTAGCCATTGTTTGAACCAACTGATTAAACCACCAGAAAATGCACTACACAAGTCAGTCTATTTCTTTCAAACAGCAGCGCATCAGACCCAGATACTGGACCTGGACTTCTCTCTAAGCGACAAAGGCTCAGGTCGCTACAGTGTTTTTGTCTTCTTTTATCTGTATATAAAGCACTTTGCAACTCTTAAAAAAGGTGCTGTATAAATAAAGTTACTATTGCTGTCATACTAAAATACCAAGATATTAAAATTTCAAACTCAATTTCGATACCAAGGTACAGACTTGATACTCAATACCGATTCTGTGGTCAGGCTCGTGACTTAAACTGCGGTGCTCAGATCCGGGGCATGTGGGGATACGGGAGTCTGGGTGACTCTGCACACAGCACATCTAATGGTCTGTCCTTTTCTATTACCTCTAAAGCTGTTTTGGCCGAGCGTGGAGGAGCAGGGATCATTCTGTGTCAAGCCTGATTTCTCTGCCACCGTCTCCTGGGTTCACCTGTCATAGCCGACAAGCGGGGTTCACTGCCGCACCAGGTTTTTCTAATAAGTACTGCGATTAGACTTGCAATAGATGTTTACGAAGTAGGACTCTGTTCAAAGTGCACACTGAACAACTCCAGAAACATTCACTTTAGTGAGAAGACCGATAAATATTTTGTTTGCATTTTACAGGACAAAAATTAGCCTTTCCTGAATAGCTTTAGAGTGATCTTGAGCTGTATCAGAACAAGTATAAGACACATAGACTAGTATACACCCATGGACCACTATAAAACCCATCTGGATGATTGAGGGATTACACAGATACAACATGGAATATAAAAACAGACAGACATTGATTATTTCTGTTCGGAGCAAGGAAAGCCACGAACTTGACCATAAAGTGTGTCAACCAATCACAGTCACTAATTTGTATCACAGGGTTCTCAAATACAGAAGATATTTCCTCTTGAAAATTACTGTATCATTCAGAACAAAATGTATTTATATGTATTACCTCAAATACAAGTGTTTAGCGCTTTAGTCTAAGTCAACAGAAATACACACTGTTTCTAAGTTTCTTAGTCAGAATCAGCCATTTTGACACAAACGGACCATTCATTTCTCTGATTGGTTAATCCGCTTGTCAATCACGGCCATTAAAAATTAGGACGATTGTTCCAGACCCAAATGTCTTTGTAAAGTTTTAGGACAGCGTGTGGTTTTGTCTTGTCTGGAAAATGACCAATTACACCCCGTGCTTATTACTTGAGTGAAAACCAGTTGTACATGTGTAATATACAACAGTAGAGCAGCACAGAGGAGAGAGGCTGATGGACAGACTGAGCCCTGTCTATTGTGTCCTGTCTCAATGTGCTTTTGTCAGAGCCACTGTGACACACAGGGCAGCAGCCATTTTCGTCTGTGGTCAGCAGGTCCAACAGAGAAAATGTAACATTACGTCATCAGAGAAGAGGTTTGGGGGTGGGGATGTCAAGATTAATCAGTTCATTGATAAATTAATTAATAAATAATAAATTGCAAATAGTATCTAAAAATAATCATGCAAATTGTAGTAATTTTATTTAAATAGAAAAAGATTAACTTACATATTATTGCATGCTTTGTATCAATTTATCTCACTAAAACTTTATCTTTATGGAGTTGTGTTTGGATTAAAATGCTCTGTTCCATCTGTGATGTCATAAAGTAGTAGTTTTCAAATTAACAGCTCCTTTTACCTTTTGTTCGGTATAGATTGGCAAGTCCAAGCCTGAAATGATCTAAATGATTCTAGTGAAGGTGCATGGAGTTCCTTCCTGCATTACCACATGACAAGTTCATAAAGCTGGCCACATACTGGACTAGTGCCTCTCAACCTTTTTCAACCCCACATAATAATCACTAGCAATTGCGATCCCGAACACAAAAAATAGGCTACCTGCAAAATCATAAACTAAGACTTATCTCTTATTTTCAGGACATAGGCTTAGACATATTAATTTGGCAGGTCAACAAATAGGAATTGACATTAACAGACATTCCTCTGTAGGGGATGTGGTTAAGTTAGTAGCTCATGTCAGGACAAGCATTGAACAAACCTGTTGTTGACTCAGACAGTCAGTTATATGAACCTTATAAATGAAGCTAATATAATACATGTAGTCAGTGTGTCGTGGGCAAGTCTGGAGTCTGCCAATGGTATGAATGTAATGAATGCATACATGTACCCCTGAGCTATCGTGGCATAATCGTTCCCGGCCCTGTATCCACAGAAACACAGATCTAACCTCATCAATTCTTCAGTGACCCAGACTGACCTTTACAGAAAATGTCATTACGCCTTGAAAGTCCAAAGTGAGCAGAGATTAAAAAAAATAAAAGATATGACCTTTATCCAGTGACCATTAAAGTTTATACTGCCAGTTTAAATGAGTAACAACCGTCTCCTTTGAAAGAACATCAGCTTAAATTTAAACCCCATTCTGCTAACAAGTCCATAATCTAAACATTGAAGCATTGAAGACCACTGAAATGTGGCATGGGTTTCAAAATGGTGAAAAGTTAGGACTGTTCCCATAGGAATTAACTATTATTATATCTTAAATAGGAAAAAGTCCTCATAATGTTGCATATAACAGAGCTGAAACCCATGTGTATGTGATGTGAAGTGTTTAAAGGTCAACTGGAAAGTAACTGACAGAATAAAAAATGGTTTGGTTGTCTGTGTCTGCTGCATCTTTTTAGTATAAAACTTTATTCAAATGGTACTGATTACAACTTGGTACTGTTGACTACTACTGATGAGTTTATAAGCGCTTTTCACAACTCTGAGATGACCAGTGCAGAGTTTTGTAGGCATGGTAAAGCTAACAACAAGTATGCTAATATGCACTTCCTGATTATTGGACAACTGGATGCACAGAAAATATATTTTTCCAGAGCTGCTTATACAGTACATCTGAAAGTCATACTTATTTCTTTTTAGTTAGAAAAAGTGAATGCAAATAGAAGATTGCCATAGATCAATATGAGGGAAAGAAACAATTTGTTTTTCTGCCAAATGCATGCATTGCCAATTGCTACCCAGAATCCCAACCTCCTCTTTCCCTCCCCGTCCCACCTGACTCCACTTTCCTTAACCACTCGGGTCCTCTTACTACTCCTAATTGTCCCTCTGCTTTGGAGCGTCCTGATTGGCTGCTCCTCAACACATTATATGGACCTGACTGAATTATACATGTGTAGCCTCTCGTATGAAGCCAGAGCTCCGCGAGGCTGTCCCTGCTGTTGGCCAAGCAGGGCAAACGCCACGGCCAGGAAATATGAGGCAGGAAGCAGGACGCTAACCTATTACATAACAAACAATGTCTAGTAGCTGAATTTAAGCCCACTGTGTACAGGGACTTCTAATTTTAGTATTTGATGCAAGATTGGGAATTAATTATAATACAAATGTAAAACTCTTGACTCTTACTAACTTTTGCCAGAGGAGGAGGACATTTAAAGCAGATGGGAGTATCCTCAGGCAAGACATGAAGTCATAAGTTTCAAATACCCAAATATTTATGCACACATTTCGTAGTTATAGAGCTCTGGTATAAATTTGTATTGACATTGCAAGTTCTGCCTTTATTAAAACATTAGATGCAAAACTATGATTTTATTAAAAGGTGCAATTCTTTTCTTATGGAGGGTCTGCCAGCTGCCTGTCTCCATGGAGATACAGTTGCTTTGGACAGGGAATATTCCACAGCATGTCATTAAACATACCACACTATATATAACTCTGTAGTGATAAGATGGTGCCACTTGGTCAAGTCAGATCTGTGGAGAGGTGACCCAGCTCATAGAAAGAATGGATATCAAGGTATTTTTTAGTAATAAACACCTGTAATTTAGGATTTAGATGTTTGCTGCCATAGTGTGGAACATTTCAGACAAAAAAAATAACATTTCCATAGAGACAGGCAAGTGGTAAACCTCCCAGAAAAGTTACAGTTACTTTAAAGTTTGAACTCTGCTGCAAACCACATGCTTTTACTGAAAAAGGATTAGCTGTGGATCTGTAGATTAAAAAGTCCCAAGCTGATCATTGACCAGTTGAAATAATTGGATCTTGATTTGATTTGAATTCGATTAACTGCAGCCCAAGCACCCAGGGTATGTGCCAAAATGCTGTGTCTGTTTGAATGTCCAGCAGAGTGTCCAGGGACTAGAGCAGGTAATCCTGTGAAGATGAAGTGAGAGCGATAGAGTGCAAACAAATCTAAATGCAAAACAGTGCTTTTGGACCTGCACGCCTCAGCTTATGTCCCATGTTCCCAGTACACAAGTTTCACTGCAGCTTTCAAACAAGTAAAGACATTAAAGATATGGTAAAAGTTAGGGCCCTTACCAATTTGGATAAACTGTTTTGCATTAAGGCAGCATAATCAGCCATGTTTTTGTTATTGTGTCTGTTAGACCTAACATAATATACACTAGGGAATGTGGAAAACCTTTTTTTCCCCTCACATTGATCCGGATTTTCAGTTTTATTTCATTTTATCTCATTAAAGAGCCCATATTATGATCTAATTTATAATGTTGTTTTCTCATCAAAAACACACCCGGAGTTGTGTTTTGTTTCATTCCCACATGTTTAAAACACTAATCCTGCATATTTAGATTCTCTCAAACGGAAAACACCCTATTCCACCTTGTGATGTCATGTGGTAATACTGGAAATGCTCCACTGTGTTTTTAAACTTCATCCAGCTTCAATAGAATCATTTGGATAATTTGCAGCCCTGGAATTGAGAATCTCTACAGAACAAAAGTTAAAAGTTAGCTGTGAACTTGAAAACTTCCACTTGACATCACAGAGCATTTTGAGCACTGGAGATGTAGACAGAATAATAATAAAGGGTTACTGAAACATGTGAATAAAACAAAACACAACTCTGGGTATGTTTTTGAGGAGGTAACAACGTCCTAACACAACTTAAAGCTCACAAGAGTCAAGAGTAAAATAGGACCTTGAAAAACTATAAGAAATGGCCTTCAATATTCATTTCCTGAACATAAACAAGGTAGACTTTTAATCATTACAAGTGAACCCTACTCCAAACCTCATGCTTTTACTGAGGATTGTCTGTAGAGCCTTTGATTAAAAATATCCAAGCTGACCATTAACGATTAGAAATGACTGAGCCCCAATTTCAGTTAAAATTGTATTAATTCAACAGCCCAACCAGAAACTAATTTGCAATTTTGTGCTTGAAAAGGTGGTGGCATGACACACAAAAATTGTTTAGTCTTGATTTAACTTCGTTTTAGCCCTGGTAATTAAATCTTTTATTGTGAAAATTCAACCATCAAACTAACAAGATAAATATAAAAACAACATCAAGCTTTTGAATACAGCCTGACCATCACAGCCAAGGAGACAAATGCAGGTCAAATTAAAATGGCACCACTCTCTTCACTACATGTACATACATAATATCTACCAGAAGTGAGGTTTACTGCTTTATATTATTAATAATGATAGTAATACATGCATAATTAGTATAAACATTATTGAAAGTAGTCACAATCACCTTAATATAACTTTCAGACAGGATGATGCACATGTTTACCAGTGAACCACAATGCCTTAGTACGTCATTATAGGTCAAACTCATCATTAAACAGAGCTCACTGACCGTAAACAACACAGGGTAATAGGTCTGTCTCCTTCAAGTTAAAGGTGCGCTATGTAATTTTTCTGGTCGGGGAAGGGGGGGGGGACGTCACCTGCTTGTCTCTATGGAAATGTTATTGCTTTGTCAGGAATGTTCCACAATATGCCTTTGAATATACCTTATCCATCTAGCATTTATTCAAAGGTTTATTGCTAAAAAATACCTTGGAAAAACAGGTGTTATTTGTTACTGTGTGCAGGGTCGCTACAGCATAGATCAGACCGGTAATTTGGCCTGGGAGCACCTGCAGTTTGTCTCCATGGAGATAGGCAAGTCAATTTTATACTGTGAAGCATTCTGGACTAGGCCTGAGCGATTTGCGAAAAATATCTAATAGTGATTTTTTTCAGACAAGCTTTTCGATTGCAATTAGATTTGAAATGTAATAGTTTTAATAGTATTCTGCTCACATTATAAATGCATCCAGAAGCATTGACAAAAATCCAAAAAAGAAATATGACCTAACGTACTAATACAAGAATCACATTTGACAGTTGTGCACATCTAAACTACAGGATGAGCAGCTTTTATGTAGAATTAAGCCTGCCACACACAGCTTTTGAACAATTAGAGTCTCAATGCGAGTTGCTTTACTGTAAAAGGGAAACAGGTGACGTGAAGTGCACTCACAACTTTTGGCTTGTGGTGTTTGGTCTCTTCACTGCCATATCCTGCTGCAGTGTTTGCACTCAGAGGATCATTAAGATTTTAAATCTCTTCCAATTCTCCTCATGTCTCCTCATGTCACTTTTAGTCTCATGTTTAAAAAATCTTTTAAGACTTAAAAATCCTTTAGTGTGTGGCGGGCTCAAGATAATATATTTTGGAAATGATGCTACTTGAAAAATTGCAGTGCATAAAGTTACAGCAGTAGCACACAGAAAAGACAAAATGAAATAAAGCAAGCTATTGAAACACAACTTCAGGGGAATTCCTCTGGGTTTACTTTGACAAGATTTGGAGGTGACTGACGGGCAGGAAATGCAAAGAGGCAATGTGGCAGTTACCAGGAGAAACCACAGCGGGGGGAAGAAAGTTACCAGCTTAACAGTCTAGAGAGCTAAACAAAGATGTCTGACTAACTCAGATAAATGATGCTTCTATAACCTTGTGTGCTGTATCCTGAGTCTGTATTCCCTTACCAATGACTTTGAATTTAAAAATAGCACTTAAATGCACAGAAATATAATTAGTGTTGGGAAGTAACTAAAATTCAGAAAAAATGGTGGCATTCAGAATGCAATACCTATAATCAAAAGAATACATTGTGAAACTTGATCAGATTTCACATTTGGGCTTCAAACTGCATGAAATTAAAGCTGTTTTAGTCCCATGTAATGTTTATTACACTATAATCTAATGCTACTCAATGTAAGTATTAATATTCATTCAGCTAAACTAAATACATTTTCAAAATATTCTTCCCACCGCTGTACAATACAACAAAAACAACATCAAACCGCACGCTGTCCTTTCTGTACTCCTTCAGGGTAAACAATTAAGCCATATAATTACATTTTTGAACCATTATGAATATTATAAAAGCAAACATTCATAGTTTGTTGGGTTCATAGGAAACCTGAACAATGCCTTGTTTATGTGGACATTTCTCTGAATAGACTGCAGGATATGCTTTCAAAATGAATGCAATATTTTCATTTTTTTATATATAAAAAGGCAACACAATGTAATATTGAATCACATAGCCTAATGAAATAAAGCAAGGATAAAAACACAATGTATATTAGAGCTAAAACCTGCAGAAATCATCAAAACATACTATTAAAAAACTAAAAGTAGGCTACACCTGCCAAGCCCTGACCCACCTTGATGCTACGACTCCACGTATGTTCAACTTCTTTGCTAAATAACGTTAAAACCACATACTGCATTTCTTAAAACACATACATCAGGTTTGAACGTGCTTCCACATCAGTTCAGATGTCACATGCTGCCAGTTACAATCCAACAATGTCACAGCAACTCGATATATTTACAGCCCAAGACCGTGCGTTCAAGCTGTTTTTTTTTTCGCAATATCTTTCCACAAATAGTAAGATAGTAACTTGATTACCTTAGCATACTTCAGTGGGGTCGTTTATATCTTGTTTCGCTGCTTCAGACTCTCCAGAGCCATGGTTGAGACTTGGATCACTGAGCGGTGTGGTCGTAGTAGTAGAAATCCACCAGCAGGCAGTTTTCAGTGTGCGCTCCAGGACCCGCCCTTCTGCGCTCTGATTGGCTACTCCAGATGTCAATCACGGAAAAACGAGTAGTAGGCATAGCAACCATCAAAAGGAGGGTCCGGAAGGTTATAAAAGGAGTTGATTGGTAACGGCTTCGGAGTTTACGCCCATTATCAGAGGGCTACGTGCTTTTGGGTTTGTATTTAGTAGAAATAAGTAAATATGGGATTAAAAGAAGGTCATAGCATAACTAATTATATTGATATTTTGTCAGCAGTGTGTATGCTGTATGTCTCGCAAAGTTTTAACGTTAAGTTTTGTTAGCAACAGTTAGCTTGTTATAACTGATTGTACAGTTTAGCTAACAGTAGCAGCTTTCTTTCACTTACCTGGCTAAATAACCTAAGTAGCCAAGCAGGGTAAATCCTTGTGATCATATGTACATTAGCTCCTTCTTATATTCAACTTTAATGAAATGCTTATATTTAATAATGCAAAAAGTGTCTGTGGTAATTAGAAACCTATGATAGTGGGTCCCCATACAAGGTTTTGGCAATATGTGCTTTTAAAATATGTATGGCTTCCAGCTTTCTGTCATGGTGCCATTTTGAGGACAGTTGGCCATTCAAAAGATAAATAAGGCTATAATATTTTGTGTTGAATTGTTAATTGCTATGGAAACGATCCTAACTTTTAAGTAGCTCTCAACTTATTGTACCTCAGTTTGGGTGTTTAGGCTTAAAAGTTGCTAGAATGTGTTGTAGTGTACGTTCTATTTTTATGTAAATGTGTCCTTTCACTCATTTATACCAATGCAAGGTTTCATCTCTGCAACACTGCTCCTCCATCTGCAACTGGGGTTATGCTGACAGTCAAACCAGGCCAAAGGTGAAATTGTCTACAGTACCTTGCTTCAGTTGTCTTGTGTCTTTAGGGAAGTAGCACACCTCATGCAGATGATGAATGCGGCATATTGCGGCCCCATGCAGAAGCCTTCCCAGGGCTGTGCAGTTAATCAAATTTAAAATGTGATTTAAATTATTACTCTATTCAATTATAAAAATGTTGTAATTAAAAGTACAAGTGGTTAACTTCTCTTCAGAGTGATATGGGCGCTCATTCTGCTCCATAAAACCTGGAAATAAGCCATTTTTCCAATCTACATATGAAGTATTTTAAACATAATGTCAGAATACTAATAACATGCTAAAATATATTAGGGCTTTAATTTCTGTATTATCATTCTCTTAATCACAGAAATGATTCAATTATGACCCAAATAATTGTGGTTGTAATTTTTGTCATAACATCCGCAGTGTGGCACAGTGAAACCTCTGACTCACAGTTTGAACTCTCTTGTTCCTTCTTTCAGGTGCAGCAGTTCAAAGACCGGGGGGAGTTCAGTGGTGGAGGTCTCTGATCTATCAGACAATGAGAAGACAGAATGAAGTGGCTCAGGATGCTGCTGATTTGCACAAAAGGCACTGGGTTTGTTACAGGAAGAAGCATGAAACCACAAAGTGTGACAGCGGCAGCACTGATAACAACACATGTTGTTTTAGCACACAGTGGTGTGCTAAAATAACACCAACATCCGTGATCTTATGTGTCCTATTGCTTGTAGCGTTTATGGTGAGAGGTCCCCTGCTTGTGCCAAAGTATGGCATTAAACTTATCTGTCCTGCATTTAATTACTCAAAGACTCTGGCTTTGAGTAATTAACCTAAAGGTTGGTGGATGGTTGAAGGTTTGGTTGAAGGTTTGATTAAGATACCTTACCTGGGGTGTGTAAGTGAGTGATGCCTCACTTCTTACAGTCTGCCCTAGAGCAGTTGTGGCTATCACCTCTAGTATAGTCCTTTTAGAGGCTTTGACAAGCCTGTAAAGCGTGCAAGACAATAATATTACTAAGAACATTTGTTTTAGTTGCCCAAAAATACCTGCCTCACCACAGATATGATTTGCAACTTGGCCTAGTGGCATCACTTTCCTTGTCTCCATGGATATGTTTTAGGTTTATGCTATTAATTAAAACGGTGCTTCCCCATTAAATGATGCTCATCAGTTTTGGCACCTGCTGAAATTCTATTTTTATTTTTTGAGTGGTTCCTCTATCCAACACTGAACCATATCCTGCTGTTTGTCTCCCCCTGTGGGTGATTTAAAGCCATGTCTGTTTTAATCATTAAAACATACCAGATTTTGGCCAAAAAAAAATGCTGTAATACAATAAAACATTTTCTCATATAAGGGATTGGAAAAGTGAATCCAAACTTAAGTTGTTCTGATTAAACTAAATATGGTTAAACTTTCTCCTCCCCAGACACCTCCTTTTTATCGTTAAGCAGACTAGTTTAGGATGATTTACACTGTAGGCCCACACCAGGAAGTAACTCATATTGTTAACCTACTACTACCACAGCTACTTCATATAATACATTAAATTACATTACATTTGTCTTTTTAAATAAGAAAAACTATGAATCAAACTAAGATCCATCAATATGAGGATTTTTGGTTTTGCCAAGTTCTGCTATACATAAAAGCCTTCAGACTTTCCCCAGACACTTCAGCTAGCTCATTAAATAGAACATCATCTCCCTAGTCTGTAAACCATAGCCCCTTTAGTGTGTTCTTGGCTCTCTTCCAAAATGTCTCTCCCAAATAAATCCTGATCCAAATCCGATAGATTTAATTTATTTTGACAATCCAACTGTGTGGCACCATCTGAACTGCAGCAGGCTCTGAACAGACTGCTGCCAAGAGTCTTAGCTGTTCACTTCAAAAACAACACACAGTTTGGGATCAAGTAAATATTTCAGCACAGTATTTTTATGATGTACTGCATATAGAGCAGGGCCATATCATATTGCTGGTGAAATCTCATGATATATGGGGAGGGGGGCTATATGTACATTCACTACAGCTGATTTTCCTCTCAGTTACGAGGGGAGGCAGACAGATTGCTAGTGCTAAAGCCTAGAGTGACTGGCAGCTTTACAGAGACTAAAAACTCTAATAATGAAAGAGATATGTTGTGAATTTCAGTTTGTTTTTGTTTTTGTTTTTTTAGTAAACTAAAAAAAACATGTCTTCTTACTGTGAGCAGGCTTGCATCTCCACAAACCTGACTCTTATTTGGCCTGAAGATAGCCTCCTCCTCCTTGTTTCCATGGAAATGTTGTTCTTTTGGCTATAATATTCCACAGTATGGCATCTGTCTCCATAAATAATAATCAAGTATGGTTACTTTTTATTTCCATAGATTGTTACAGATGACATGCTACCTCCAGAAAGTTACATACTGTAGCTTTAAATAGCCAGAATAAAACAAGTACAAATATATTTTTATTTCTTAATATATATTTCCTCCTTTATATCCTAGTAAAAATGTGGCCCATATATCTTTGCCCTGACAGCATCTATGTGCGTTCTAGGAGATTATTTTTGCTGTGTTATTGGTGATATTTCAGATTGGATTGTCTGTCCCTCCGGTGTTTTCTGCTCAGATGGAGTGGGGCTATGGGAGGTGACTGAGGACAATACTGCAGAGAATTATCTAATCAGTCACAAGTGAAATGACTGGAAAAACAAGGTAATGTTGCTATGGAGAAGAGAGTGTCATTTCTGTTTTCATAATAAAATATTTCCATGTGTTTCAGTTTCCCGTTTAAAGGTGCCATATTGAGGACTTTTCACTTTGCAAATAATACAATATTCTGAATTTTTTGCTAATTTTTTTGTCATTCTAAAACCCGAATATTCTAAAGTATTATTAATCAATATTGTGATTACCTTATACTGCTTCTAATGCTTTTGTTTTAATGGGCAGAATGTGATGAAACATTCACAAGCTATGGTCATTCATTCAGCCTGGCAGGTATATTCGGACATTATTCCAGAAACAATAACTTTTAAAGGTCCTATATTACACAGAAAACCTTAAAACCTTAAAAACATACCGGGAGTTATGTTTTGTTTCATTCACACATGCTTGGGTAATCCTGCATTATTAGTCTGTCTACATCTCTAAAGCTCAAAATGACAGAAAAATACAGTGGAACAGAGGTATGATGTCATGAAACAATTGTTTTCAACTTAACATTTACCTTTTACCATTTGTTCAGTAGAGACGGGCAATTCCAGAGCTGAAATTATCCAGAAATTAAATATAAATGATTCTAGTGTGTGAAGAGTTTAAAAACACAGTGGAGCACCTGTATTTCCACAGGACATCACAAGGTGGAACAGAGTGTTTTCTGTTTGAGAAAAGAATTTAAATATGCAGGGTTTCTGTGTTAAATAAGGTTGAGTGAAGCCAAACACAACTTCAGGTATGTTGAAGAAATAACAGTATAACATGGATCTGAAAATAGCTTTAACAGGAAGCTGATAATACCTTTAACATGCCGTTTAACTCCATAATCCTAGTTTCTATTACTATACAATGACTTGGGATAACTCTGACGTAAAAATAGAAAATAGAAATAGCTTCCCATGATATGTCCTTAAACTATCCACAAGGAGGCGCTCAAACCCCGCTTTAAAAACCTATTCTTGGCATCTAAATTGTTTCCAATGTTCCTTTGCTGTTTATTAGATGAAGTTACACTCTCTTGAGAGATTCTACTTTGACAGTTATAGCTATATAAATAAAACTGTGGTTTTCACACAGCTCCAACAGAGGAAGTTATGTCTGTGTTTATGCCACGGTTGCTGGTTCAAATCCTGTTATCATCTCGGCTTTAACAGAAGAACACTAATGAACACTCTGCTGGGACAAGATGGAGCAATACCACAGTCATGCTATGGTTAGTCAACACGACATGTCTGACCACACAACCACACCTGGACCTCAGCATATGTAATGGAGCAAGCTTTTATAGTTTCTTTAGGGCTGATCAAGACATAAACACACTTTTTCTCCCATTAACAACAACAACAACAATAATAATAATAATGATGTATTGGATTTATAGAGCACCTTTCAAGACACCCAGAGCACTTTACATTGCATTATTCATTCACTACATACCTGCTGATGGTAAGCTATATTGCCAATTTGTGCTATCTTGCTCTCCAACCACAACCAACACTCATGCGCACCACATTTATACTAGGCAGGGTGGGTGAAGTGTCTTGCCTAAGGACACAATGACATTTCTCAGTGGTTCTCAGCAACCAATTGCTAATAATAATAATAATACATTTTATTTATATAGCGCTTTTCACGGCACTCAAAGACGCTTCACAATACATACAAGAATAAAATATCACAAAATTTACAACTAAAATCAAACAGCCAAGTGTCAAGCAAGCAAGTATCTTTATTTATTAATTACAACATGTTTTCAATATTATTATGTACATATGCATGCAGTTTGACACAGAATGGTCTGAACTTTGCTCTAAACCACATACAATTTACTGACTGAGGATTGGCTGTCAACCTCTCCATTAAAAGACCCAAGCTGGATCCTGATTTGATTGGAAAATTATTAATTCAGCACTCCTTCTTAATCAAACTGTTACTTTGCTTGGCATATACTTGTAACCACATATTTTCGATGGCTAATCTTGAAAACATACCAGTATTACTCACTTTAAACATAGAGCAGAGCCAAGCTAACCACAGTTATTTTGTCCATAAGTCACTGTTTTGTCTCATAAATGACTGTAATATGGCACTGTGCTGTATGTAATGACAGACAGTGGTGAATGTTATTGTGGAAAATATTTGAGGCAGGAAACTGACGTATGGATTTTAATTAAGGAGATTTTTATGAATATGTTTTTGCTTCTACTTTTAGAATGGTGTTATACTGTAAATAGGCTATGATATATAATTTACCCTCAATTTTTACAATTCACAACATTTAAAATTTACAAATTGCAACAAAGTAATGTGACAGAATTTTGGGATGTGCATCTTCCAAACAATATTTAGACTATTTCTAACCTTCTTAAAACAATAGACTTCACAGGTCTAACTCTCTGTCTGTAATGCACGCCATAGGGTACTATACAAGTTTTACTATTTTCAAATTTTAGAGTCTGTGTACATGGTCAATTCATTTTGAGCAGACTGACTTTTTCCAGATAAGTAAATTCTTATGGCTTCATCAATAATATATTGAAAATCAACTGGGAAGATTCCTCAAAAAATGTCTACAAATCTAATAACTAACTAATTGGAGTTTAAGAGTAGCTTCGTTTTTGGGATCAAAAACGCAAATGTAACATGAAACATTTAGGGAAGTACTTTTTATTGCTTAAAATGACCTGGAAAAACTTTCATTCTTACTGTGAACAGGGTCAACTCTTCGCAGAATTGACCTGGTGTCACATGTTTGTCTCTATGGAAATGGGAAGGCTTAAGGCTAAAGTTATGCTGGGAAACATTGCAGAAAAAGCAAAAACATCTTCACAGAAAAAGGCAGATCTGACCTTCCACCAGAAACGTTACATAGCCCAATTTTATATCACTCATTTTTGGTATAACATTCAAACTAATTAAAGTACAGTAGCTAAAGACATGTGTCAAATAAAGCAAAACAAACAGACTTGTGTAAGCAGAATAAAAATAAAACATAGTAAATATAATATATATCGAGGTTATATATATGGGGTGGTGCGTTAAGGAGACTTTCATACATAACCTGAAAATTTCTCTCAACGTCACTGCTTCAGCTTACATAATATCCAGGAATGGCTTTGATAGAATCGAAGAGCAGACTTTGCCGAGTGGGTGTATTGATCAGCAATGTCCGGTTTGTGACAGGACCAAAACCCCTTGTAACACTTGATGTATTTTTCCATCTGAGGTGGAGTGATGTCATTGTCTGCCCGGCACTAACTGCTGTTGACAGACTTCCAGCTGCTTCCAGTGTCTGAGGAGCCTCCCTTTTCCCTATGACATCACTGAGTCTTTAAGTCTACAGACTGGGCCCAGCTAATAACATAAACCTGAGCCAAACCTGTCAGACCTATTAAAGGCACTGGAAGAGCAAAGTGCAGCGCATTCACACACAGGACTACAACCAGGTAACAGCATCTCTCTGTGTCAATATTTTCATTATAGCTGTTTCCCTGCTGTTTTAATGTTCTGTAACTGATTTGTGCTTGGGTATATTTGGTTGACTGGGTTGTTTTTAAAGTAAATGCATCATATAAATGAAGTTGGATTTGAATATGGATTAAATGTGCACTATGTAACTTTTCTGATAGGGGGTCAGCCACCTGCTTGTCTCCATGGAAATGCAACTCATGGGTTTCAGCTTCCTGTTATAGATGATGTTTTAAGGACTTTTCACAAGTGTTTTGTTTTGGTTTTTTTTATTGCTAGGGCAACAGTCTTAATTTTTCATCATTCTGAAACCAATAGAATGCAAAAAAAATAATCATGTATTTATTCATAACAGGTGTTTTTGTGGCAAAAAACAAACAAATCCCAAAAAAATAAACATTGAAAAACTGAGTAAGATTGCCACTCAGCAGATCTTTTTGAAACTTGCTTGTTTCCTTGGAATTTGGAATTAGCTTATGTTACACTGTGGAACATTCCAGGCTAAGCAATAACGTCTCCATGGAGATAAGTAGGTAGCGTGCCATCTACCAAGTTACATAGTGAAACTTTAAGATAAAACAATTGTGAGAAACAAATTATTATGAGAAGAATTCTGACAAATGGGATTTTTGTATTCTCAGATTAAGGATGTCTTCATATGGACTAGTTGCTGCGGTTTTGCTGGCTTGTACCTGGACATTAAGTGAGGCTCAGTGTAAGTATTATTATCATACTGATTATGATTATTATCATTATTATTATTATTATTAGTAGTAGTAGTAGTAGAAGTAGTAGTAGTATATCACAGTAGGTAATTTAATCTCACAAATGGCTCACACATATATTTTTTATAATTATGCTTTTTGGCTTTTAAGTTCTCGCTACTTTTGTTTAGCATTTTATTAAATAATATTCTATTTCTGTTTTGTCAAATTATAAAAATCAACAAATATTTAAACAACAGAATACAACAACAGAATATTGCAACATGCTTGGTGAGTTTTTTCCAGTCAGTATCTGTTTGTGTGTCTCCAGCTTCCAGTTGCAAAGGTCGCTGTGGCACGGGCTACTACAGAGGCAACATGTGTCAGTGTGACTACAGCTGTCTGCTCTACGGAGAATGCTGCAGGGACTACGAGAGGCTCTGCACCTCCAGTAAAAGACCTTCATTTGGGGTTATTTGGGGTTTTTTTTAACTGTCAGAAACTGGGCACTAGCAGACAGCAGTAACATAGACAGCACAGTGGTGATACGCAGTGGTGGATGAAGTACTGAATTTTGTTACTTAAGTAAAAGTACAGATGCAGACCTAAAAGTGAAAGTAAAAGCATCTTATGAAAAGTCTATTTATCTATTTGTCTAAGTATTTAAGTGCCTGTCTAAAAATGTACTTTAAGAGCAAAAAATATTTCACACAATTGTTAATTAAAATTAAATTACTTCAGGAATTTCTTAGACCACTACTATGTACTTGAGTAACAATTTTTGACATAACAGTATTCTTACTAGAGTAAATTTTTTGGCTATTCTACCACCTCCGTTGGTTCTTAAAATAATAAACCCACATGTGTTTGTGCTTTCAGAGGACTCATGTAGGGGGCGCTGTGGTGAGACATTCAGGCGCGGTCGGAAATGTGACTGTGACCCAGACTGTGTGAAATACAACCACTGCTGTCCAGACTACCAGGACCATTGTAATGAGACAGGTCAGAGGCACGCCACACTGTCAGCATGTAGTTCACAAGCATGTACATGTCCAGAATAATAATATGGGCATGGTATTGATACTTTGCAGCTGATGTCATCAATATTCCCTGGGGGTAAAGCTAACTGGGGGCTCTGCTCTGTCTGAAACTCTGTTACTCAAGTTAAACATTAATCAGAGTTTATTTTAATGCAATCTGACCAGAAATAACTTGCAGCTGGAACTTCAACAGGTGGGCTGATTTATTCTCCTAAACCAGTCCCTCTCAATTAGCATTATACTGTAGTCACAAGCTAGCTAGCATTAGCCAAAGGTTTTTCAGTCACACTTTTTCAGTGAACGTGACCATGAGCACTTTTGGCAGTGTTTGCAAATGTGTGAATTTGTGTCATCATGGTAACCGCTGAACGTTCCACCATAGATATTTATGTAAACCTTTGCAAAAGACAAAGTTAAAAAAAAGTGCCTTACTATATATATATATATATATATATATATATATATATATATATATATATATATATATATATATATATATACATATATTATATTATATTATATATGATGATATATATATATATATATATATATATATATATGAGGCAGTGGCTACCAGCAATCTGACCACAACTGAAGAAGCAGCTTGGATGAGCAGCGAAACGTCTTCACTCCCACACAATTTGTCCAGTTGACAGATTTAACTTCGTCTTTTGCAATGTTCCACCATAGACATACATGCAGAAACCCCCAGCATGATGTCACTGCAAAGTATCAATAGAACACTGTTCACACTGTGGTCTATATGTGGTCTATATGTCTGTCACATGCATTTGTTCATGTCAGTGTGAACAGGTCAAAGTATGAGTACATTAACTTCACTCTTTGATGTTCATAATGGTTTGTTGCAGGGCTGCAACAAATGATCATTTTACTGTGTGAATGATCTATGATCATTTGATGATCTAGCCATTATTCTGTCAAATCATTCAGCACTTGTTTAGAATATAAAAGACGTGTGAATAGGATATTTTTTTGCGTGAGGAGACAAGAGTTTTTCATCAAAAACAACATAATTGCAAATATATTTTACATCTTTACAAAGTACAAGAATGTGCAGATTATTGCAGGTAAAAGCAAATGTATTATTCTAGAATATTCTTCAATAGTTCATTTTCGTAGACTATAGGGTTTCTTAACCTTTTAGACCATGAGACCCAACTTTCTCAATACCAAGTAACCTGAGCTCATAATATTGACATATTAATTGTACTAGATTACATTAATTGTGCGGCTCTGAAGTGCTCGTGTCTCTACCACGGGCTCCGGCTCTTTTGCTCAGTGGACTGTACTAACATACAGACAGCTGTGATTGTGAGACATGATCTTATATACAGAGAAAGCATGGCTGCATGTTCAATCAGCCTCACCTCTCTCATCTGTCAAACACAACCATGACTACTACATAAAAAGTGCATGGGAAACAGTAGTATTGTGTAGTTTGTAGTTTCATTAACAATTCATAAACTCATATTTTCCTGTGGTGTCTATGTGTAGACTATCATTGCATGCAGTAATCTGCATCAGTGCATTGAGGTGAATATATGTATTTTGTCCTAATAAACGCCACAGAAGAAGTAGAAGGTGATGCTCCAGTGAAGCCAGATTCATGTGACAATAATAAAAAGTCCACAGGTACAGAGACCACAATAATGGTGAACCATTATTTCACTATCTTCACTGCTGTTTAACTCTTGTATTAAAGCTGATTTCCTCTCACTTTTCCCACAGATCCTACACCTGAGGCCACAGGGCAGCCACTTACTCTAAGGGAAGGTACCGATCCAGGTCAGTTCATTCACTACATTCTAGCATCATAATTTAAACTATAGAACTTAACCTTTTGTCCATGTTTTTGAGTTGTTGAACACTGAGGCAGTTCTAGGCTCAGGTAGAGATTTGTACCATGAACCAGGTCAAAACATTTGCATTTTGACAGTGACAGTAACCAGACTATTTTTAACACATTTATAACACCATGTGGCCCTGCTCCCTAAAGTGAGAGTGATAATTGCTGGCCAGGTTACAGTTAAATGAACACTATGTAACATTTTAGATGAAGGGTTTTAAATCTTCTATTAGTGTAAAACTTGGCCATCTCCATGTAGACGAGCAGCTGAGCAAACAGAAACGCCTGTAATTGAATAAATAAAAGATAAAAAACTTAATATCATACTGGTGAACAATCCAAGCAAAGCAATAACATTTTCATTAGACAAGCAGGTGATGAACCCTCCACCAGAAAAGTTACATAGTGCAGCTTTAAACAGCAGAGTTGGTTTAGGGACACAGTTTGTCCTGAAAGAGGAAAGTGTACAAACCCAAAGTGTGTGAGAAAACAGGGAAAAGATCCAAAACAAAGAGAGAATCTCAGGGCACGGCCAAACATGATGCTTTCAATGCAGTCCAAAAAGTCCAAAAAGCTGTTGTATCCGTGTTAAAACGTGGAATACATGACGTGACATTTCCTCTTTTATTTAATGCTAAACTTGACATTTTGAAAGTTACTACAGCTCATGTGGAAAAATGTCATCACCTTTAGTTCTTAATGGTTTTGTAGCATTTGATGTTCAAACAAACTTTTATGTAGATACATTTGTTCCTGAAATGTTTACTATAACCTAGCCTTTGGCTCTGTGCACGACAGCACCTGGCAACCTCACTGTTAGCGTCACTACTTCCTGCTCTATTGTATCTCTACGAAATGTTTGCCAAGTCACGTTAAAATGATAAATATTTAAAGATAAGGACAGTGGTCAGGGAGCTGCAGGTTGATGTCACTGATAACCTGTGTGTAGAAAGTGTCTCAGTGTCTCGTTAGTGTCTCAGTGCTCACACTAATGCTAATTTCGAGGCATAATAAATATTAAATCAGTACCACAAACTGAAGTATTGTACATAGAAAAATAATCGGGTAGTAGGTATTTGAATTTTAATACGCAGATTGTTTTATGTTTTCCTATTTTAATAAAAGTGACTGCTAGCTTTGAGGCACAGTGAGTTAGCTAGCGTGCTGCTGTGCACAAACCCAACAACAATGCCAAATGAAATGCAAGCTATGACTCAAGAGGTATCAGAGTAATGGTTTTAAAAGAGAAAACAATATGCTTCTTCTCAGGTTGTAAATTAGCACATTTTTCATTCATTCTGGGAATTAAGTTGATGGAAGCAAATAGTAATATAATTTATAGATTTAAATAAGATAAAATAAGCCTTGGATTTATCCCTTTTAGGAAATTCAAAGCACTATACAATCTTTATTCATTCACTCTACACTTGTAGACCAACACTCACACATGCACACAAACTTTCATACTAGGTATTGAGTCTTGCTAAAGGACACAACAGCAATACACACTAGACTAGAGCCACTGCCGCAACACTGCAGCACCAGGTATTCCCAGTGGTCTCGCATCCAAGTACTAACCAGGCCCAGTCTTGCTTAGCTTCCAGGATCTGATCATCATTATCAAGATGAAAAGCCATTAATTGTTAGCTGTAGAAAACCCATTTAATATGATGATGAGAAGAGCGGGTGACTGTTAAGTTTTGTTATTTTATTTTTCATTTCAGGTGACTTCATCCCTACTGTCAGCCCTACATCTTATCCAAATGATGATCCTGGCAGTAGTTAGTAGTCTACTTTTATTATGGTCATATTAATTAACTATGACTTTATTTTAACCCTTTGTCTTCTTACATCTACAGCCTCTAAACAGGAGGCTGAGGTGGATGCTCCGGAGCCCAGCCCATCTACAGAGGGCGCTAGCGGCTTTGAGTCCACCCCCTCTGACGTGCTGGAGGACTTCACCGCTGGACCCGACCTGGACGGGTTTGAAATATTCCCAGAGCCTCAAATGACAACAGCCACTGCACCGAAAGATGAAACGACACAGAGCTCCACCACTGTTGTCCCCAGCTCTGCAGAAGTAACAGCCAATACAGGTAGTTTTATATGGATATTTGGAACCACTGTATAATAATTACACCTTAATTAGTCTTAATAAAGTATGAACAAAGACTTAATTCATAATGAACCAATTGTTTATTAAGTATGATTCAGACTTTGTAGCTACTTAAATGTGCTGTACCTGATTTTTTATCGTCTTCAAGAACGTGATAAACAGAACTAATTCATTTAAAAAGGTTTGCAATAATCCGAGTTATTCCTTACTTACCTTATGCATTCAGAGCATCATAATTATTCATGGCGATGAGTTTTTAAGCCGGTGCTAACCACAGCCAGCATGCTAACTGTGCACTTCCTGATTCTCAGACAATAAACCGCTTTATAGTTAAATGCAGACAGTGAATCAAGAGCTGCTTATATAATATATCTGTACTGAGACACGCCAAATCTTGCACAAATACATGGAAAAAATCAGGAACAGGGTCTTTAATTTATTTAGTGTTATGAGTTAGGATATTAATTAAGTAATAAATAAATTCATAAACACTTTGTTCGTAATGATTTAAGTCTTTATTCATTCTGTATTGTATGTAAAATGTTACTGGATAGTTATTAGCTGACCTTGCAGTATGCTACTGTATCATGATGCGTTACTATTGCTGAGTCTTACAATTTAAAATGTAAAGGTCCATTACACAACTTTTCTGTTACATTAGAACATGTAAAGCTGTGTAGCCCACTGTGTAGCCCACCACTTTACATCAAGGAACCACTCACCCACTCACACACACATTCATACAGCAGTGTATGCAGATACTGGGTCTAGGTGGGTTAAGTGTCTTGTCCAAGGATACAGCGACATCATTCATCTGTGGGAGCATGAATCCCGCCGCCAAGCTCTGGGCCAGTGGATCTGAACACTCAAACAATAATGTTTACATCAAGTGGACAAACACTGAGTGTGAATGCAACCTAAATGTACATGATAGGCAACAAGTAGAATTTTGTGATGCCAGAATAGTCCATGTTCTTTGGGAGACTATATATAATGACGACTCCCATATTAAAATACTTATCCTTGTTTCTTGCCCCTAGATGCTGATGACTCCACAAACGCTCCAGAACCCACAGTGGCCGACCTTTTATCCAATGAACCTACACCAGAATCCACTACTCCCCTCACAGACTCCCAAACGACTACTGTCCAAACCACACCTGCACAAATGGATGAAAACCCAACGAGTGGAACAACTGCACCACCTTTACCTCCTACTGAATTACCAGAAACCACAACATTAACTCCTGAATCAAAAGAACCTACTACACCACCATCGTCACAATCCACTGTAGTAGATATAACAGAAGCTACTACCATTTTACCAACAACAGCCAACGAGGAAACTACTTCAACACCAGAAATTACCACTCCAAGCTCAAATCCCTCAACATTAGCACCAGTTGAAGAATCAGAGGTAGACACAAGTACAGTTAAAGTACCAGATGAAACCCAAAGTTCTACAATCGCACCCACTTCCAAACCAAACTTAGAACAACCCAATTCGGAAAATCCCCTGAAACCAGTCCCCGATTCTGACAAAAATCCAGAAGAAGTAGACACAAGTACAGTTAAAGTACCAGATGAAACCCAAAGTTCTACAATCGCACCCACTTCCAAACCAAACTTAGAACAACCCAATTCGGAAAATCCCCTGAAACCAGTCCCCGATTCTGACAAAAATCCAGAAGAAGTACACGCAAGTACAGTTAAAGTACCAGATGAAACCCAAACTTCTACAATCGCACCTACTTCCAAACCAGACCCGGAAAAACCCAGTCCAGAAAAGCCCTTGAAACCAGTCCCTGATTCTGACAAAAATCCAGAGGAAGGAAACACAAGTACAGACAAAGTACCAGATGTCACTCAAAGTTCAACTAGCGCACCCACTTCCAAACCAGAACCGGAAAAACCCAGCTTGGTAAAGCCCTTGATACCGGTCCTCGATTCTGACAACAAACCTGTGCTTAATGGACTGGGGGATTCAGCAGAGTACCCGGCAGGTAAGCGTGAAAATGATCTGTGCACTATGTAACTTTTCTGGTGCTTGTCTGCATAGAAATGTTAAGGTTCTGCCAGTAATGTCCCACAATATGGCATTTTGCATGTCCGTCTTTCCTTTTTTATTACATGTGTTTTATTGCTCAAAGATAAAAACAACAGGGTTGACCGGGGTTCAAATCTCCACAGATCTGAAATTCTATTTTGTTATCTGCTTGTTCCGTAGAGATAGATAAGTTTAATGCCATATAGTGGAACAATCAATGCAAAGGACCCCTTCGAAAAAGATTTTTAATGGAACAAAATACAGTGGGATCAAAAATGAAAATCGTTCAATATGAAAAAAAGTGATTATGACGCAAAGCAATGGCAACTCCATGAAGACAAGCAGATGGCCTCCACCTGACAAATGCTCCATAGTGCTCCTTTAAATGAGTATGTGTATTCTTTGTGAAAATGCTGATAAAAGTAGTTTACATATTAAGGATTTTTATCTGTTGTCCCAAGTGAATAGTGTAATACCCTAACTGCATTTGGTGGCAGAGTTCATTGCTTTTCCAGCAAATTAAGTGATTAAGTGTTTTAAACGGAAAAGGAACATTTTAAACTCAAAATGGAAAAACTCTAACACCTTCAGTCCATGAACACAGAATTACATGATCCACCCAAAACCCAACTATAAAAGCTTGTAGATGTAGACAAACAGTTCTCATATTGTTCTTGTATTGTTTTCAGATGATAGCAACGACATGGACTTGTGCAGTGGGCGTCCCATTAGTGGAGTCACAGCGCTCAGCAACGGGACAGTGGTGGTCTTCAGAGGTGGGTTAAAGGTCCTATATTATACTATTTTCGGATTTACAGTATGTTATAATGTTGTTTCCTCATCAAAAACAGACCTGGAGTTGTGTTTTGTTTCACTGACACATGTTTACACACAAACCTCCATATTTAGGTGGAGTCCTTCTCTCAAACTGAGAACACTCTGTGCCACCTTGTGATGTCATGTCACACAAAAAGTGCTCCACTGTGTTTTTAAACTCCATGAACCTGCACTAAAATCATTTGGATAATTTTAGCCCTGGAATTGCCAATCTCTACTGAACAAAAGGTAAAAAGAGCTGTTAACTTGAAACCTACCACTACATAACATCATAAGGTGGAACAGAGCATTTTGAGCTTTGGAGATGTGGACAGACTAATAATAAAGGGTTACTCATGTGTGAATGAAAAAAAACACAACTCCAGGTATGCTTTTGATGAGGTAACAGCATTATAACATGACTTAAACTGTCAATAAAGAGTCAATTTTGCATAATATAGATCCTTTTGTTAGGTAATAACTATTGTATACATTAGACAAGCTTCAGCCCTTGTTAACATTATGGTTGCTAGGTAACCAATCATGAAGTAAAATTATAGGCTACTTTTCTCCAGATTTGTCAAATGAGGGAAGACGAGGCAAAACAATTTATTTGTAAATTTTGAGATATAATTATGTTAAGTCAAATGCACTTTAAGGTGTCGTTTGTTTAATTATAAATAAGACGTGATTCAAAGTAAACTGTTCTCTTTGCTTAGGTCACTACTTCTGGGTTTTGGACAGAAACAGAGTCCCGGGTCCAGCTCAAAGCATCACTCAAGTGTGGGGCATCCCATCTCCAATAGATACGGTTTTCACACGCTGCAACTGCCAGGGAAAGACGTACATTTTCAGGGTAAGCACACTAAGAAATTCAGTTCAATTTCAATGTATTTTTGTATAGCACAATGAGTGAGCTAGTGTGATGCTCTGCACAGAGCCCATTATTGAACGTTATGACTTTCATTTTCTTTCATTAACACTGTCCAGTTTGTTACCATTCCTCAAGGACTGTATGAGTTTTAGCTCTGTGAAATCAAACTTTTCCAAATGATGACGTGAAATCCACAGTATACCACTTTTTAGCCCAAACATGACTCTTATTTGGCCTCTTCCTGCTTGTTTCCATGAAAATATTATTCCTTGGGCTATAATCTTCCACAGTATGGCATAAAACTTGCTATCTTTCTAATTCCATGGACTCTTTCTGGTGCTGTGCCACTTCCGGAAAGTTACATACTGTACCTTTAAGTTAACATGACTTAATTTGGAGAATGGATTGAACTAAATGGTTAAACTGTGCTTCTAAAATGGTCACAATTATAATTTTTTTCACATTGTTATTGTGTCCTGAATAATCACATTTATCGATTAACTGCATAACCGTAGTCGTAGTTTTTATTTGATTTTGTACATTATATCGTATTCATATGGATGGATCTATTCATATTACTTGTGTGTCTGCAGGGCCCTCAGTACTGGAGGTATGAAAATGATGTTTTGGATCCTGGATTTCCCAAACTCGTAACAGCTGGTTTTGATGGGCTCAGAGGCCAGGTCACAGCTGCTCTATCTGTGCCTCAGTACCGCAGCAGAGGGGAGTCTGTTTATTTCTTCAAAAGAGGTGAACTACAAATACCTGTAATCAAACTTTAAAGTGGGACTAAACACGTAAACTCCCCCCACAACCACATTTCAAATAGAGCTGCTAAACTGGGCAGTGCCTGGACGACTAGGAAGGAGCTGCAATAAATAAACAGTAGAATGAAACACTTTAGTAGTTAGTTTGCATCTGTAAAGATGAGATCAACCCTTGATGGTTAAATCTTGTGTGGACATTTTGGATTATTTTTTGGCTATATGAAAAATGGCATATATTGAGCAATAAGTTGATATAGACACTATCGTGACAGGCCGAAGGCCACTCAGTGGTTTTATGAGAATCATTAGAGACAGTGGCGGAGTTTCAAGTGTGAATACCTGTTAAACCGATCACACTGTTCCTTATATGTGAAGACTCCGCCCCTCGTCCCCTCCTCACTCTTTTCTTTAGTCCTCCAGGTACTGCCCAGTTTAGTAGCTCTATTTGAAATGTGGTTGTGGGCGGAGTTTAGGTGTTTGGTCCCACTTTGATATGTAATGCTTCTAGTGTTTTAACAAACTAACACAACTTCTATATCTAAGGTGGCAACGTTCAGAAATATTCATACCAGTTTGGTACCAACCCATCATGTGACAGAAGAAGAGTCCACTTGGCAGTTTACACACATCGTAACAGGGTTGCTCGACAAGCACCTGCACATGGTGAAACACATATGTATTTAAAGATGCATTATGGAACTTTTCTGGGGGAGAGTCTGGCATCTGCTGTTCTCAATGAAAACATTGTTGCTTTGTCTGCAATGTTACATAAGGTTAAGGTACTCTTTACTGTGGGGAAATTAGTCCTCTGCATTTGACCCATCCTTCAGTGCCGCTAGGGCAACCTGTCAGGAGCTGTGGACCCATCTCCAGGTGCTGCACTAGGCCTGGTCAGGTCTACCTTAGCTGTAAGATTTCACAGATTGTGCAGCATTTTGGATTAACATATCGTCATGGAGAAAAACAGTTTAACCTAGTGATGCTACTAGGTTAAGTGCAGAATATATTGTTCAAGGTATTTTCAGCAATGAAATCACCTGTAATTGAATAAATACAATATAAAGGTTGAATGCCACACTGTGGAACATTTCAGGCTAAGCAATATCTTCTATTTTATTTTATTTTATTTTATCTTAGTTGGAAGTCCCATTGAAATTGCATCTCATTTTCAGTGGAGTCCTGAGTACACAGTAAAACCATAAACATTCACAATTAGTAAAATGCACAGTAAAATGTACATTTAAATATTTACTGAATCTGTGGTCCACAGGCTTCAGTTAAAACAATTACAACTGTTAAACATGTAATTCCCTTCAGTGTTTGAATTCACCGAAGGGAATTACACTGTTTAGTTTCAGCTTATGAGAGAGTTTATAAATGAGGGGCATAAAATCTACACCCACTTTTCCCTTACTCTGTGTAGATTTGTGGCACTGCTAAGGTCAGACTGTCCTGAGACCTGACATGGTAATGATGAGAACTGAATGTAAATAGTACATGTAAAAGCAGGTGGCAGACCAGTACCACACAGCAGAAAAGTTATAGTGCACATTTAAAGTGTAATTGATGTAGAAGACAATAAGATTATAAAATGGACTTGTTTTGTCAGTAGTGTCTCTAGGACCCTCCATAAACTACAGGACGTCATGGAGAGGTTTCCCCACCACCATCACTGCTGCGGTGTCCATCCCCAACAAGAGAGAGCCAGAGGGGTACAACTACTACGTCTTCTCAAAATGTAAGCTACATACATGGAAAATATATTAATTTTTTATAATTTAACAAACATAAAACACTAAGAAATCAAATGCTATATTTCTAAGTTCAACATGCCAAGTATGGAAAAGTATGCGTTTTTGACTTTTGTGAAGTGGTCAATAAAAGGCACATTTGTGTCGGGTTCTGGGTGGATGTGTAGGAGCAGATGTTTATGTCATTTTGGGCGGGACGGCATTTAAAATACTGTTTTTGACGTGGAAGGAAATATAAACAAATGGGAAGAATGATTTGGGAAAAAGATCCAATTTAGATTTTTCTGACAAGCATTGCAATTTTGATTAGATTTGTGATATAGGTTTTGATTTCACTAATTTATTTACCAATTGCATTCATTCAAACTGCGATTTTAACTCCGTTTGTATTAATCTTGCAGATGATAATAGTGCAACTATTTAATGTCACTGACAAAATACTTTTTTTTTACTCTTTTCTAAATATGTAATCTATAATTTACTGAAGTTGATATAGTCATTGAGACAGGCCTACACACCAGAAAGCCATGGTTTAATTTATTTACATGCTTTTTTTTCTTTTTGCAGCCAAATCCTACAAAATAAAGATAGAAGGAGACAGACCAGTCATTGCTACTGCTAAACCCAATGCATCCCCTCAAAGCAACGAAGTCTTCAAATGTCCAAAGAAAGTCTCTACATCACGACAGCTTTGATTTTTAAATGTTTATTACAATTTTGATAAAACATTTTAGAATGGACACTTCTTACAAAATGTAATTTAAGTACAAAAGTAAAACATAATTTGAATGACTTCACAACTGAAGAGGAGTCCGCAGAGAAAAATGTACGAGATTCAGTCAAGTCTCCACCAGGGGGCGTCTCATCGTCTGTATAAACCTCGAGCAAATGCCTGACCTGTTGGAATAAAATGTGTTATGATTATTTGTGTGTAAAGTGCCTTTGTTAACTGCAATAAAGTAAGTATGTTGAAAAAAAAATAAAAATTGCTATTTTCCATTAGTTACAAAAAACAATTTGAGTATGGGTCTTCAAAACTAGATTTCAAAGTGAGAAAAGGTGCTGAACCAGATTTTGAATGTCTGAAAAACAGACTTAATTTATTTTAAGTTTTTTGCTCACTTTCCTACACACCTTTATCACTCACCAGGATAGTTTATAAGGCCACTGTGGAGTTTTGTGGCCATGGCAATTCCAACTGGAAAATCACTATACTAAAACTACTGCATCATTATGAACAGTGCGCCAGCCTTATTTCCTGGTTCACGGACTATAAAAATGCTTGATCATTAGCTGCAGACAGCACAGCCACAGAGGTCTCATTTGACCCCTCATTTACTTTCATAATACGTCTGTATTGGAGCAAAACAAACTTTATTATTATTCTAGGAAATTCAGGCAGACCCTTTAACAGTACATTAGAGAGTGTGTATTACCTCTCTTCATACGACCGCCTCTGCCCTCAGACCAGCGCTGCAGCTGTCGGCTCGGACCAGAGCGAGAGGGCCTGGCTCGGGCACTGCTCGTATCTGCACAACAACAAAAACACATTAAAGCAGGCCTGCACAATATGAGAAGATGCAATATTCAGTAATGTTGCTTTGTATTGCAAAAGCAATATTTTAATATACTTTTTGACACAATAAGTACAGTTAAAAAAACCCTAAAATGTCTAAAACTAAAATGTGCATGCCTTAATTAGTACTAATCTAACTGTGTCAAAATAAAAACAGAACAGTGACTAAACCAAGACCAAAACAAGGCTAAATGTATTATTATTATTATTATTATTATTATTATTATTATTATTATTATTATTATTATTATTATTATTATTATTATTATTATTATATATTATTATTATTATTATCATTACTATTATTATTATTACTATTACTACTACTACTACTACACATTTAATTTATTAGGCACCTTTCTAGATATTCAAAGTTGTCTTACAAAAATCTTGACTAAAATGTGACTTAATGACTTAAATTTTACTTTCAAAAAACAAAAAAATTACAAAGAACATTCTGCACTTAAGACAGATTTATTTTCTTGCCTTTAGATTTTTTTGTAATACAGTATACTGCACAGCTCTAATGAAAAGTGCAGGTTCTTGAGGGAGTCCCATATGACTTAACAGTAGTGGCCCTTATGTACCTGGTCTGTTGGTGCCTGCACAGCTGGAGGAGGGCTCTTGGCTGGTGGAGGGGAGGCTGCCTGTGCCTGAGGTTTGACTGGGTTCTGCTGCTTCTCCCTGAGACACCACAGACTCTCCTGACGCCTCCACACCAGATCTGGAAAACACGTGGGACAAAGAAATGGTTATCTTTATAACAATTGGTAAGTGTCAGTGCAACAAAAACGTACATAAACAGCAGCTGTAGAATATAAGGTAAAATATGCAGGGGAAATAATGGCTCAGAAAAAATATATCTAAAAACTTTTAAAGCCCCAGTATGCAACTTTCAGCCAAAAAAAGAAGAAACTAAAGGCATTTTTTTTTTTTTTTTTGCACTGAAAAAATGAAAAAACGGCATCCTCACTGTGACCAGGGCCTGGAGGAGGTCCAGTTACATACTTTCATTTTAATAAAATATAAGATTATGATGAAACAATAATGCCAGTCAATACTTTATGTATTCTGGCTTTAAAAAATGTCAAAAACTCCGATGGCGCAGCTCACCTGTCAGTGTCAGGCTCCAGGAAGTCATCTCTCTCCTCTCCTGCTGCACCTGTCCCGGACACCAGCCCCTGTGTGGATGTGGTCACCATGGGAACAGACTGGGAGGCGTGCTCTGTGGAGTCCGAGGGAGCGATTTCAGAAAAGGCTGTCAGTGGACAAAAAGGGAAAAAAAACAAACAAGAATCAGTCAATACAAATGTATCAATGTTTTGTTTTTTTTAAAGGTGGACTATGTAACCTTTTTGGAGGAGGTGCAACATGCTCGTCTCCATGGAAATTATATTGCTTTCCCTGGAATGTTGTAATTGTAAGTATAGTGACTGAGACCTGTGTATGTTTTTTCTAGAGAGAATCAATTGTTTTTATAATGTAATATTTGATGATTTTTGTGTATAGTGTACACTATATTGATTGTGTCGGCTGCTACCTTAACTCGGTAAAAGAAATTCTGAATCTCAATGGGCCTTAAATTTTAAAAATGTTCCACAGTAAGACATTTAACGTGTCTGGCATGTATTTAAGTACATGGTGTTTTATTGCTCAAACATACCTTGAAAAACACACCTCTCTCCACAGATGTGACTTGTAACTTTGCCTATTAGTTCACCTACTTGTCTCTATAGAGGTAAATTAGTTAAATGTCATACTGTAGAACATTCAAGGCAAAGCAATAACATCTCCATGGAGACAAGCAGGTAACATATCCGCCGCCAGACAAAGTTACAGAGTGGACCTTTAAGACGACAGCCGTTTCACATGTGTACGGGACATTACCTGCTCCTGCTTGTAGTGGAGCGGTTGGAACACTACGACCTCCGGACTCTTCCTCAGCGAACATCCCAAGACCTGAAAAGACAACAACAATATGAGCAGGGGATTTTTCCAATTTAAGATCCCCTGATCCACTCAGTACCTCCTTGTGATGCGAGCTCCCCCAGGTCTGAGTGAGTGGAGGTGCTGGCCTGTGGGACTTCTTCTGTCACCCCAATTCTAAAGCGGGGAACACCGGCCACTTGAGGGGACCTGGAAAACAAAATGATAGTTCTGAATAATTCACCCTAAACTTTTTCATGCACCATGTTAATTAAACCAGGAGAAGTGAACTCCCATGGCTCTTTCACACTATAAAAATCATGTTTGTTTGAATTTGCTCCTCAGAAATAATGAGTCTTAAATACAATATGGCGGCTGGCAGAGTTTCAGGCTTGATCTCTCCTTTTTTTTAAAAACATATTTCCAGAGTGGCTTTGGGTCTTTCATAAAATGTAGACAAATTTTGAAGATTCCCATTTTCTTCAAAACATTGTAACCTATATATAACAATTATTTTTAAAGATTTACTGTAACATCCAACTATGAGTCAGGCAGAGCATAAAAAGCAGAGAGGTTGTCATGTAAAAAGTAAGGTAAGAGAGGGATGAGTTTGGACCACTGTGGTGTTTTTTAGGCTGTAAAAATAAGGTACAGCTCCTTAAAGGGAGAAGTGATGTTGGTATGAGGCTTACTGTATGGACTGGTCAAAACCATCTGAACGCTGCGGTGCCACCAGGGTCGGAGCACTGGGAACCATCCGGTCATCGTCCTCAAAGTGCTGCTGTGAAGGAAACCAAACGGTCAATGTAAAGATGTGTTGAGCAGAACATTGTAATAAGCCAAACATCCACAAGTTTCAGAATGATGGAAAAACATAGTGCCATAGTGATTAACACTTTTAAACCGATTATTATATGTTTGGAATTGGCAGATAAAAGGATGTTAAAACCTATGAATGGACAAAAAAATCTATGGGTTTCAAAATGATGAACTACTGCCATGGTGATTAACTATTTAAACCAAATTTTATCTTTTACTTGGGTCCTTAAAATGTCACAGATAAGAAGCGGAGACCCTAGGTAATGCAAAATATCCATGGGTTTCAGAATAACAAAACATGAGGACCATTTCCATAATGATTAAAAATGTAAAAATATTATGTCTTTTGACTGGGAACAAGTACTCAAAATGTTGCAGATAACACGTTTCAGAAGAAAGGACAGAAAGAAGTTATAACCCATGGAAAATGATTAAACTTCATGTTGAAACACCCACACTTGTATTACTTACAGTGCTGCCAGGAACACTATGACCAAGTTGAGCCAACTGTCGTCGACCAGGAAAGCGCTGTCGAAAAAGAGACTCGTAATTATACATGACACAGTTGAAAATGAAACTTGGGGTAAAAGTTCAAGTAAAGAAAAAGTAGAGCCACACAACTAACACGGTGTAAAATAACATTATAATGCTGCATTAGTGCGGCTGGACAATTTGAATACAGTCAGTCATGTCTAAGTCAATGATGAGGTTGGGATTTAAAATCCTCTGTAAAAACATGTGGTTTGGAACAAAACTCACACTTTGGAGCAAGAAATGTGACTATTTTCTATGTTGGCAATTATTAAAAGTCTGACAGGACAATGTCTATGAAGTAAATGTAAGAAAAAAAAGAAAAAAAAAAAATCAATAATGAGGGAAAAAAGTAATATTTTTCCCATGATGCCCAGCCCTATGCACTATGCACTTTTTCAGCACTCAAAGTTTCAGCTCATACTAGGGCTGGCAAGACCACACAGTAATATAAACATTTTGACAATGTAATTCTCAACGTCAAATAATAGTACTTTTCAATATCACTGTAATAAATTGGTTTTGCTTAAGTTTTTTTTCCCTTTGGCTAATGTCACAATACTAACATTTCAAACATGATTTAGATACGCTGTCAAATTTAAATAATTGGTTGAATAATTGTTTTTTAAAGGACATCTTTTCTGACCTGGACTTGAGTGGGGGGGCCCAGCTCTGAGCTCTGGTGGATGTTCAGACGTGAAGTTTGGTGCATCGATCTCCGTGGCGACTGTGGCATTCGAATACCGGAGCCTGTGATTGGTTGTTCAGTGGAGAAGGCTTCAGCTGAACTGCCCTCATCTGAAACAAAAATAAGTGCATTACATTACTGGAAGTGCTACTTTAAATCAAACAAACAAGTTAATTGGGTGTTCCCCGTGAATGGCAGGGACTGGAAATGAGCAAATACACAGGCAAAATAAAATGTTTTCTATTTTGTGTTGGTTAATGTTTATGTGGACTGTACCTCATTAATTAAAATGTATGTCAAATTTAGGCCGTTTTCACACGTTACGGCGCTATTAGTTATGTTCAAATTAAACTCTTTGTCAGTGGCCATTAGGTTTTCACCCTGCCGTTTGCCTCCTAAACTGAGGATGGAGATTCTGTGCATCTTAACACACGACACTCTTGTTAGATACACGTGGCTAATTTGCATATCAATATACACAAAAAAAAAACCTCTGAAGTTGCTCTAAACTTTTAAAAATGTACTTTAGCATTTGTTCTGTTCATTTCAGTTACACTTGTGAGGCAAGGATGCAAGAAGCAAGGAAGGAAGGACACAAGGAAGCAAAGACGCAAAAAAGGAAGGGCACAAGGAAGGAAAGATGAAAGGATTCAAGGAAGGAAGAATATAAGGAAGCAAGGGCACAAGGAAGCAAGGGCAAAAGGAAGAAAGCATATAATGATGCAAGAATGCAAGGAATCAAGGAAGGATGCAAAGGAAGTAAGGGCACAAGGAACCAAGGACAGAATGAATAAAGGACACAAGGATGCAAGGACACAAGGAAGAAAGAACGCAAGAATGCAAATCAAAAAGTGTAATGTGGAGCCAGTCAAGTGATCATAAATAAACCTAAAGATGCATTATTTTGGATCTGCTTCAAGTGCATCTAACAAAAAAACAAACAGTCTTGCTAATTTAAAAATTGGCCTTCCACAGAGTATTACCAGATCTATAAACAGGATTACACAATTGCTATAAGGACTAAGTCAAAAGTGGACAAAAACGTGAATTAAAAAAAGTCTGTGTAAGTAGTTTGAGAACCACTGGTCTAGTCTATGTAGCAGGTTTACATAACATTCTGTCGAGCTCTATACGTCTCAGTAACATGAGGGCACCAATATAAAGACCCCATTGTTTATCCTTAATCCTGTATTTTCCTCTCCTTTCCTGTTCAGACAGACATCAACACATTACATTTGCTCCATGATGCATTTCATATCTAATGGGTGTTCGGACAGAGACGCGTGTGAGGTGAGGGTTAGACTGGTTTCCTGAATCTTACAGCTTGGTGTCTGGGAATTTGAATATATCCTGTGAAAAGCACTTTTACATGATATTTAAAGGCCTGTACGCAATATTTGCCATGAATTTGACCAAAATTTGTTGTGTTGTGAAAAGCGCTATTAAACTAATGGCAGTGAATAATTAGGATGCTCAGTATGCATAAGGTATGTGAGGAAAAACTGGACCGCAGCAAAGAAGAGACTGGTCTGTCTGAAGCACAATGTTTATATAAATGAACATAGCTAAAGTTAGACTTTAATCTGAACTGTGTTTTAACACCATATGACCATAAAGAAAAGATTGCGCTGAGCTGATTTTCAGTTAGTCACTCTCACCGTTTTGTTGAAAATCAAACACCTAAACAGGACCAGGGCGCTCGTATTGATCACAGGCTCCTGAAAATGTGTTGTTTAAATCTATTTTGTATTTTTTCTCAGGCTGTGTTTGCTAATGTGTGTACTGTATCACCACTCTTTCGTAGACATGCATGAAACACCACCCCAGTGTGGGGGAACACAATGTTCCTCTCAGACATCAACTGTCATCAACTGATTACATTTAGTTAGCCTCACAGCATAATTGCCCAAGTCATTTTTCAAGAAAAATAAACCGATGATGTCAATGAGATGTATTCTGCGGCTTGTGTTTTTTTGGCTGTAAAATCATGTCTGATTGGCCAAAGACGTAGCCGATGACACCTACAGATTCCGCAGGGTCTGGACAGCAGAATGAGACAGTTATGCTATGAGACTGGCAATGTGCTCCAGTGATGCTGTGTCTGATATCTCATGTGTGTTGGCACAGTGAGAACATGTTAGGTGGAGGTTAAATGAGGCTTCCTGGATCTTACAGCTCGGTGTCTGGGAATCGGCTTGTCTCTGGGTGGAGCCCGACGCCCCCACACTCTCCTCTGTCTCTGTGCCTGGGTCTGTTACATCAGCGCTCTGGGAAAACAAGAACAAACACACAAAACTTATCATGAGTAATATTTAAGATGAAATAACCCGAGATGTCAAGGTTGGAAATGTACAACAATAGCATTCCAAGTAGGGTTGTCAAAAGTATCAAAAACAAGATATTAAATCGATACTAAAAGTAGTATCGAAACTAGATACTTATTTAAGCAGGTATCAGGTATCGATACTAAAAAAGTCGCATTCAAAAGATAGAAATGAACCCTTTTTGAATAGCTTTAGAAATCTTGAGCTGTACAAGAACAAGTACAACACCACAGACTAGGATACGCCATGGACCACTATGGAACCTATCTGGATGACTGAAGGATTACACAGATATAAGGCCATAATACTACAATTTAATGTTGAAAATGACATACTAGTGTCTAAATTGTGAGTGTTTTTATCATCATCGTGGTATCAGAATCGGTACCGAGTATCGAGTGAGTCTATGGCTTAGTATCGAAATCAAGTTTGAAATTTCAGTATCATGACAACACTAGTGTTATGTGGTTATGTTATGCTACAACTGAGGCTCTGGTCTAATCTCCCAAATGATATAGATATAGAGGACAACTTGATTATAGTCGCATATTCATAGTGCAAGGTGGGTGGAAATGGTTTGCCCATGAAAAAAAAACAAAAAACCCTAAATGTAATATTTGATGGTGTACTAGACTGACATTGTAAAAACACTTTATTCCCCACACATTTTGGAAGTCAGAGCACCATCTGGATTTGGTTAGGTGGAACAAATATGCCCTTTAAACAGCACCCATGTACTCCAGCATTTCCATACATGCCACTTAATGTGTGGGAAAACGTTAGTTTTTCCAGGAAGTTTTTAAGTCAATTTATGAGGGGGGAAAAAAAACACTTTTAAAAGTCAACTTACCTGGCATCTATGAGTCTGAGAGCGGGAATATCTATAGGGCTTATGAAATTGCAGAATAATTCAGACTAGTCTTTGGATAGAGCAGAAGTGGGAAAAAATATATCTCTAATATTTCTAAAATCGCAGTTGTTCTGAAAAAAAAAATAATAATAAATTTGATTTTTAATGCACTCTTTATTCCATAGAATCTCGGACTGCTACAATAAAACAAGAACTTTAAACCAATACTAATTGCTAAAAGCTAAAAAAAAAAAACAAAACATCAACAGCAAGCTTTTCTAAAAAAAAAAAAAAAAAAAAAAAAAGGTCTTTTTTTAAATAAAGTGAGCAGATACATCTAGTGCAATCAGTACAGTGATATTTCTGCTCTTTTGAGGTTAATGTTATGGTCCATTCAGGCACTACAGAGGTGCACTGTTAAAATACTGTCAGAAAATTCTTTTGGGCATGATGTAAAAAGAGACATTTTATTTTTGTGTAACAAAGACAAGCAAAATAATGATAAAATCATCCTGAATTATACAGTTTTAAACTGAAATGAAGTTTTGGTCGAGTTGTATGTTTGTCAGCTTCAAAATTCCTCAAACAAGATTAAAAATGAAAAGATCATTAGCTGTCCATTTTCAGACACTGATTCACCCCCAAAAACATGGACTACAGAGACTGAGGTGGAAAGTAAACAACTAAAGTCAATATTAACACAGAGGCAGAGTTACACTGGTCCGAGATGTGACGGATGTGCTATGGCAGGGAACTTGTTTAGGTTTTGACTAGAATTTAGTTAAATTCACAGTCAAAGCCAAACCTTTTTAGCTCAGATTTAATTTGTGGATATGTTGGCAACCCCAACATGCTACTCCTAACTGAAAAAAGTACTGCATTATAAAAAGAAAATAATTGTTTTATGGTTAGTAATACCTTATAGACGCTGTTAACAAGTCACTCATTTGTATAAATAGGCCACTGCAGAGCTGCTATACAACACATTCGCCCATTGAGGCCATTTGGATCAACTTTATATCTGCGACACGTCTCCTCCTGCTTCTCTCTGTGCAGGTGAGCGTGAGTGTGTCTGTGTCATTCAGAAAGGTTATTCCTGCTTTCGCCCTCACAGTGTATTTAGCCACAGGTGAAAGAAAAAAACACCACGTTCGCGTACAGCACCAGGGGAGCGAGTATGTGCGTGTTCACAGGGCTCTGTAGCTTGAAGCACATGGAGATGAAGACTCATGTGGCTCACGGTGCAGTGTTTGGGGTGAATGATGTGTGGCAAAACCCAAAAGAGAAGTAAACTAACTCTAATGCACACTGGGGTCAGTCCACAGAGAGCACTAACGTGTGAAAACAACCTTAGACTCAACTCTGAACAATCTGACCTTGACTTGAAACTCACTTGTCTGACTTGGAACTAAAACAGGTGAGCTAATTTATACTGTTAACCCAGTCTTTTTCAAATAACATCAAAGTCACAAGAATTAGCCAACTGTAGTCCTTCATTTAGTCACACTAGTCCACACCAAAACTTGACAATGGACACTTGGAATACACTACAGACTTTCTGAAGTCATACATTTTGTTTATTTTTTTTCTTGAATTTTCAGACCATCTAAAACATATGTGGCTATTAGGGCTGGGTATCACCAAGAAGCTGCCGATACGATACGTACCTCGATACACAGTCCACAATACGATACATATCTCGATACAGTGCCATTTCGATACGATATATTTCAAATCGATACGATACGATTCAGAAAAAAATAAAGGCCTTCAACCTTTCTTAAATGGTCAACCCAATTTTCACAAAAAAAAAAAAAAAAACAACATTAAATGGTGCATTTATCTTCCATTTATTGAAGATTAAAAAACACAATGAAGTGCTTTTTGATTAATGCATGTTTCTAACTAGAGGGAAACATTTTTTCTGACATTTTCGTTTATCTTGCTCCTCGCTTCTCTTCACCCGTAAAGAGTAACGTCTGGGGGGAATATCGATATCGATACTAGGAAACAAAGAATCGATATCGTATCAATTTTTATAATATCGATACATATCAGTGTATCGATATTTTAGCACACCCCTAGTGGCTATGCTGTCTTTTGTGATGTGACTGAAATCTATGTGTATTATAAATGAATTGTGACAGGTTACGCACCTCTGGCTCCTCCTCCTCTTCCTCCTCTTCAACGTCGTATATGGGGGGCAGCTGTCAATTAAGAAGTGCATGGCAAATTAAAATGTGTACATCTTATGCACGTATAGATGTATAGTACTGATCAAGAGAATACAAATTTAAAATTCATAATTTCACATTCACAAAAAAAAACAACTTGTGAACACAAATTTTATTTTTTGTGCTTGAGGTTTCTCTCTTGAGAATACCAATCAGATCAAACTGTAAATAAGATGTCACTGCTTGGGCTGGCACTGGCTGAAGAAGAACACTGTCCCTTTGCACACTTTTGCCATATATTAATGTATTTACTGTGGATGCTTTCTACAACAAGTAGAAGTTATAGAATTTAACACTTTCATTTTGAGTAATTATTTTAGCCATTCTGAGAATTACTGCAATGCTGATTACATTAGCTTTGATCAGCTCACTAGGCAAGATTTCAGACTTTGGTGCCATGGATCCAAGTTCAAACCCAGGCGAGTGTTTTTTCTTTTGTTTCTCTAAAATATGCATAAATACATTAATATATGTCTGTGTGTGTCACAGCCATTTTCGTTTAGTAAGCCAAAATAATTTGTTTTTTTTTACCCATGTTTTCCTCCCTCAAGAGCCCAGTATAGCTCATTACCTCCTGGGCCTGGACACCACTTGGACACTCACTGGATCTGCCCAGATCCTGGAGAGGATCTGGGCAGTGTGAGATTGTGAATACAACATCTATGATCCTCTTTTTGAACAGAGTGGAAATCACTGTCTGAGGCTGTTAACAGAAAGCCACAGCTCACTGTCTCAGTGGGACTGGGGAGCACTCTTACTAGATAGGCCTACTACATTGCGTGGCTGACTCCGGAGAGTAGACTATGGTGCTTCATGCAGTGGCTGCTGCTACACTGCTGCCTCATTACGAACAGCGTAACAGTAGAATTTGTGTGGATATTTATTTTATTGCAACATTCAAATTGCAGCGTGTGGGGCTATCCTGCACTCCTGGTTCAGTCTAGGTTAGACTTCGTTTAGTCTGAGTTTAGTGGTTTAGGGGCGATTCCATTTTGGGATGGTCATAAGCTCCATTATAGAGTTGTTCCGACTTCACACTGATATAGAGTGGTGTACCTTGCATACCCGCTCAAGGGTACGGACTACCCCCATTCGGAGCTGACGCTTGATGAAAGTTTGTATTCACTTGATCAAGAATTTACAAAATACCTTTTATGCATGAATACAGATGACGTGCATGTGCCAATTAAAATGCCTGCCTATTCAAGTGACAGCTACTTTACCTTATAATCATAGACCTCAGCGTCTCCACCGCCCTTGTTACTGTCTTCATCATCTTCATCATCATCACCTTCTTCATCTTCCTCTTCCTCCTCCTCTTCTTCCTCTTCATCATACTCCTACAAAACACAGGAAGAGCGTATTATAAGGCATTGCCCAATAAAACAAATGTTAAAGTTTGTTTTTGTTTAAGAGGCACAATCATTTAAATGTGCGCCATTTTTTTTTGTTTTCTTTTACTAATGATTTGTTATTAGTAGCTTCATAAGTTAGTAGTAAAAATTGTTATAATTATTCACTTAGATTAAAAGGCACTGTACTTGATTTTTTTCATGCAGTTTAGTTATTTTTTGGCACACTACAAATATATTATAAAATCTGTGTGTGTGCTAATCTAATAATAAAGCATTTTAATCAAACGTGAACCAGGAGGTAATGCTAGTGAGCTGTTAGCATGCTAGTTGTTGTTAGCAGTGGTATGATGGCCAACTTTGCCTTTGAAAGTTGAGAAACACACATATAAACTCATCGCAGTGAAGCAATAGGATGCTAGGAATGCATTATTTAAGTAGGAAATGGATATCTGCAAATCATTTCAAAGTAATTAGTTTTATTTGTTTATATTTTACGACATTAAAAGACAGGTACAGCCCCTCACAAAGTTGCATTTATTAAGAACAATAATAATTTCTACAAAGACGAGAGTACCTGTTCGTCCTCCTCCTCTTCTTCCTCTTCCTCTTGGCCCTCCTCGCTCTCAGAATCAGTTAAAATCACAATCACGTCCTTTTGGAGCTCAGAGGTGTCGCCCTGAGGCCCCTCAGGCTCCATCACAGACTGAGGCACTGTACTCTCCTCTTCCTCCTCTAGAACCGGGAAGTCTTCATCCTAAACACAAATACAACAAGTTTACTTCACTTGCTGCAATAGGAGAATAAATATATGTTTTATTATCTTAACCTAACCTGAGAGGCTTCTGCGACGTCTTGACTGTCTGTTGGCACTACTCCTTCAGCCTCAGCACTTTCTTCAGTCAACATCTCCTCCTGAAATAAAACAGCAATTTGTATTTTAAATAATAATAAAGCATTTGTTTTGTATGGCACTTTTTCCAAAGATACTAGATGATGGAAAGCTACTACTCAAATGCTTGAGTTCAAATGCTGGAAGCAAGGCTGCCAATCTGCGCCACTGGCCCCCATCACATTCATATTTGTCCGCTGTATTTGACCCATCCTTCAGGGCCACTGGAGCACATGTCAAGAGCAGTGGATGCCACGGAGCAGCGCCCAGGGACCCATCTCCAGATCTTAAGCTAGTCTTGGTCAGGACTACCTTAGCTGGAGGATTTTACCTATGGTGCATGTTTTGGGTTGAAGTTTTGGGTAAAAGAAGTGAGAAAATCCACCCAGACAGGGTGAAACATGCAACGTTCGCACAGAAAGTACGAGGTGACACAGCTATAAAATCCAGAAAATTCTTGCTGTGAAGCGTGAGGAATAACCACTCAGCCACTGTGTCACCAGTATGAATTTGTCAGAGATGGGATCCAACCGCTGGTGGTTGGTAGGGAACCTAACCTCTAAATCACTACTATCAGTTTTAACATTTTTATACAAATATAACGGAGAATATGTATGAACTGAAGTGTTTTTGTAATAACCCATGTGTTAAGACCATGATTTACCATAATTTCACAGCCATAGGGCGCACCGGATTATAAGGCGCAGTTCAGTTACGGTGCTTTTTCTGCATTTAACGCATAAAAAAGGCGCACCAGGCCTTAGGTCACAGGCACGGTAAAACATGCATGTTAGTTTGGCTTCCTTTGCCTTTTTTAGAGCACATTCTGTGTTCCGTTGTGCTTTATTCAAGTATTTAGCAAAGTGCTCACATACTTTTTTCAATTAATTCACAAATCCATCAAAGTCTTCATGCTCTGTATCTGAAATGAACAGCTGCGCTAGATCGTTATGAAATGCACAAGGTTCCCTCTCGTCACTATCAGAGTCAGTTTTTTTGCCGTACCGCCTCCTCGTGTATGATGCCGACTTTTGTGAAAGCTCAAAGAACAGTGCAAGCAGATACGTCAGCCCAAGCATCCACAATCCATTCACAAATCGTGGCGTAACTCGCCCGGCGCTGCCTCCCGGTCTTTGTAAAGCTGTGTTCGCCGTCTGTCATCCATCGCTCCCACGATGTTCGCAACTTTTACCCGTGCCTTATGGTTGTGAAATTACGGTACTTTTCTTCCTGTATGTCACATAGGTTTAAACAGTCTTCTGCTCACCTCTGGTCCCACTCTTTGGATGATTCTCAGTTTCTTAGAGATCGGAGCTCTGGAGGTGTCTTCAGATGGAACCTCTGCCTCAGTCACAACAGTCGAGCTCTCCTCTTCCTCTCTGGGCCGTTTGGACATCGCAGAGGTGCCCGGGGTAGCAGAGACTGAAAAATAAAAGCCATGGTTTATGATGCTGAAGAATAAAACAAACAACAACAAATTCAAAGAAGCCATAGCATGCTTTTTCTGGTTTTAGTAATAACCCAATAATTTGGCTTGACTTTTGATCTGTTTGTCTAATTACTCTCATCTGCCGTTTTATTCTCCACGATGTAAATGTGTCCTGGTAATTCAATGTAGTAAGAAACAGATTTTCATGATGTTCATAACATCATTGAAAAATGGCTACACAGTATTTTTTTAACCCTGCTTATACCCAGGTGCTTAAGTATTTAAAAGAATTTTAAGAAATGGGCTGTGGGAGTGGATAATGGGTAGGTGAAAGACATTTTATGAGAAATGGAACCTCAAATGAAGGTTAATTACTCAAACACGCAGATGAATGTTTAATGGCATACTGTGAAATATTCAAGGCAAAGCAATTCAATATTTATGAAGACATGCAGGTTGCTGACCCCCACCAAAAAGTTACACAGTGCATCTTTAACAACCTGTTGAAGTAGTGGGCAAAAATTTTCTCACCTGTTCCAAACACAGAGGAGGTGGAGGATGTTGAGGGCCACTCCACCTGGTTGCTAGGCGTCGTTTCAAACACCAGAGGAGGAGGATCCTGATTGGCCGGCTCTGAATGAGTCACGCTCTGTTGTTGCGTTGGTTGGACGAATGCGGTGGCCTGCGTCTGGACCTGCTGCACTGTTAGCATGGGGCTCTGGACATTAGGGCTAGCAGAGCGCACAGATCCGCTAGCACTGCCGTACACTGTCACATGCTCAACTGGAGGGGCTTCTGTTGACTGCATTGCTATAGGGAAAAAAGAAAATGTTTATTTTAGAGCAATTAAGTTGTAATGAGGTGGTCAAAATTCAGCTACAAACCATATGGCATTTTTGCTAATATTTTTTTGCCCTTTGGCATTACTCATATACACTGCAATGCAATGCAATGCAAAGTATTGCAACATATGTATTTAATTGACCTGCCTAGATACGTATCAACACTAATTGATCAATTATGAAGTATTACTCTTGGAAAAAAAAACAAAAAACAAAATAAGAGAAATTTTAACTTTCCTAAATAGCATTATGGTCTCAATCTATAATATATACTGTATGTGTGAGCCTCTTCTGTCTGTCTTGAGTGTCCTGTGTTTCTTATTTCTGTGTGCTTATTTCTTGTGTGCTTGTTTTGTTTCGTAATGTATATAAAGTTCTTATTGCTTGAATTGTGTACTGTCCTAATTCCACTGTTGGTCCACTTGAACATTTGTAAATTTTAACTTACACTGTTTATAATTTTCTAATTTTAAGTATGTTTTAGGATGATCAGTTACATCGGTCCAGGGACTACGGATGAAAAATAACATTTCTGTAAATGCACCAGAATTTGCCAGATAGGCTAATTAATGTACATTTGTCCCTGTCAAATACATACATAATACATTACATAAATAAATAAATAAAAATAATAGACTCACAGCAACATGCTAGCTAGCTCAATGTGTCTCAAAGCTAATGCTAACTTTTATTAAAAGCATAAAATATAAAATAAATAACCTCTTAAAATGCATTAATGTAAAGACTACCTGATTGTTTTTATATGTAGATTATTTCAGTTTATATGTAGATTATTTCAGTTTGTGGTGTTATTTTAATATTTGTCATGCCTCAAAATTTGCGACAGCATTGAGACACAAACACCTGAAGTGAACAGAAGTGCTGAGACATGCACCTTCAAATCACTGACCACTGTCTTATCTTTAAATATTTATACATTTTTACGTGACTCAGCAAAAACCTCAAAGATAGAATTGGACAGGAAGTAGTAACAATAACACTGAGGTTGCCAGGCGGTGTTGTGCACAGACCCTATAGAACTTGCATGGTGATATAAACAAAACTACTATTATTTTGTATTGAAATGTACATTCTATTGTACAACTATAGGTTTTCAGGCATTACGTTTTTCTCCCTGATTTGAAGGATTTGGCATGACAGCAGTCCTTTATTGTTATAGCAATAGTGCAACTGAAATTTAACTATTATCTTCTGAACGGGGAAAGGTCTTGACAAACTTCACATCAGGAAGGAATCATTCACTTGAAACAGTATCAAATTTTGAATATAAACTATTTTGCATCAGGACAACTCTCACTTGCAAAGCTATTCAGTCAGAGTTAACCTACCTTCTTGCGTCTCCACTTGTGTAGTGGGCATGACAGTGGCAGTGGGTGTAGGGGTGGGCACTGGGGCTGGGGTGATCATGGGTCTGATACTGGCTCTGGGTGTGGCCTTGTTCCCGGGGATGGCCGTCTGTTTACTGGCTGAAGCCACAGGAGTCGGCTTGATGTTTGCAGTTGGAGGCTCAGAGGTGGAGGCACTGATAAAACATAACTGAATTGTCAATATGAACAAAATGTAAAACACATTTTTTCAGCCACTACCAAGTGAGTAACAATAATAAACCTGGTGGGGATTGGAAAGTCAAGAGGTGGCACTTGAAAAGAGAGAGCCACTGCCCTTGATGAAGACAACATTTCATTTTATAGCCATTATACAAAGGAGTTCTGAACAATTAAATATGTCAGTGAAGAGAACTTGTCACACATACCTGCCCCTGTCTGCAGCTGGAGTGGTCTTGAGACTGATCTGCCTTTGTTCGGTGCTCCTCTGCTGCTCCTGCGTCTAAAAAATAAAATGGCATTGGTTATCATTATGAGGTTTTAATTATAATTTCAATTAATACTCTTGCAATCTGCAATTATAAAAATGTTATAATAGAAAAAATACCCCCTGTTGAGAATCTGCGCTCTCATTCTGCCCCTCAAATTCTGGAACAAAGATACTTTTCTATTCTACATTGCTATAGGCAAGTTTTTGATAGTCATTACTATAGTGTAGTAATACATTACAGTAAAAAATGCATTACACCATTGATTCCACCATTTCTCTACACATTTAATTTACTTTAACTGTCTGAAATAATCCTGAATATATCCGTTACCATAAAGAGCAGCTCTAGTATCTTAGCATGGAGAAACCCCCCTCTGTTCCTCTGTCCCACCATCCTGTACCTTGCTGGGCCCTGCCTCGGCCGGCTCATCCCTCTGGTCTCTGCTCTCCTGGTGTCCACGCAGGTCCCTCAGCTCTCGCTCCTGTCGGCTAAGACGACCTTCATACTGGGATTTCAGAGCACTCACTCGCACCTCCAGCTCCTCGCGCTGCTGCTTAAGCTCCTCATTCTCCTTCTGCATCTGCTCCTTGTTTCCTTCAATGAGTGCGTGAAAAGAAGTTGGTTAGATTGGTCTGACATTGGGTATGTTTACATGCACACCAAAACTCTGTTCATCCACTGATTTCTGTAGTTATCTCCTTATTGAAAAGTCATGTAAACAGTTGCACCTGTTTTGTTTTGTTTTTTTCAAAAAGGGCAAACTAATGTGGCAAAGACAACAACGCAAAACATATTCAAGATTGAAAGGCATTTAAAAATTCATTGTACTTTGTCTTTCAATTTTTTTTTTTGATTTTGTTTATTAACACGTCACACACGCCCATTCAAGAAATCAGATTTTCATTGGGCAAGTAAATGCAAAATCATAAATGTTGTGGTATAATATTAGTAAATGTATGTAAGGAAAATTACCAGTGCATCCCTAAAGATAAGCTGCTATTATAGCCACAGCTGCCCAGAGGTACATTGATGGAAGTGAGGCAACCAATCTGTGCACATCACCTTCGACCATCACCAACAATCACGCCACATTCATACTACGCAATGTGGATAAAGTGTCTTGCCTAAGGACATAACAACACTATGCACTCAAACCTATGCTGCTTCACTGTGGAACCTTTTATTCCCAGCCTTCAAGTACTAACCAGGCTTGATTAGCTTCCAAAATCAGATGAGATCTGTGTCTGACATTATATATGGTTGGAGTTGTACCCATGAGCTGGCTGATCTTCTGCTTGGCGAAGAACAGAGCCTTCTTCATTTTCTCCTCTTTGTCGACTGTCTGTTGCCTTTGAGTTTCCTCTTGTGAATTTTTCATCTGCAGCTCCTGCCTCAGTCTGCTCAGCTCCGCCTGCAGTCTGCTCGTCTGCTCCTGACAACTGCGCAGATCTGTGTCTCGATCGGTCGCAACCTGGACAAAAGAAAAATAACATCACATCTGTAGTACACATTTACGTTCAAATCAAATTATTATTTTACAGAAAATAAAACAATACAGTTGATTTATAACTATAGATTTACATAAGGTAAGATTGCATTTTTGTAGGGCTTGGCAAAGAAAATAATTGTGTTTTTTTCTTGTTTTTAAAATTAGATTAGATTCTTTTTTCAAAATAATGCCAAGTAATGATTGGAGAAGACTATAGAGGAGTCAGTTATTTCAAACAACATGCTTTTATTGACAAGGGGTTGACTGTAGACCTCTTGATCATTTGAAACCACTGATTTCAATTCAATTAGATTAATCAAATGCACATGACACAGCAATTACCTTTATCTTAGAAAGCACCACGTCATTTTTACCTTGTTGCTTTTCTCCACTTGTGCCTCCAGGTCTTTCACCTTTGCCTCTGCTTGGGTCAAAGCGTCTTTGAGGGCCTGTATTTCCTGAGCAGAGGCCTGACGAGTCTCCTCATTCTGGGACGGTCCGGCTGCTACTTCTGCTACAAGCTAAAACAAAAATCAACATATAAAAACTTTCCAACGCACACTTTGTGCAAAACTGAATTCAAAAGCTCTGTGCGAGTTATCAGGTTATTGAAAAAGCAACAGCAAAATCTGATGTTGGTAATGTGATTTCCTTCATTTTGTGTGATAATGAGCAAAATACACCAAAAAAGGCCGACTAATGTAGTAAAGACACATATTAAAGACACACTGCGTAACTTTTCTTTTTTTTTTTTCATAGTTTTTTTTCCATCTGCTCATCTCCATTTAGAGGTTTTTGCTTTGTCTGGAATATTCTGTCTTGCAAATTGACATACACTTTTTCCGTACTGTGGAACATTTCAGACAAAGCAATAATATTTCTATGGAGACAAGAAGATGATGAACCCTTACGCCACATATAACCTACATCAATAATCAAATCTAATTATTGGGAAATCTGATTATTCCTTCTTACCTGTCTTGCCATGTAAATCAGTATCCTGTACCTCGACAGAATACATGACGTAGATATGCGCTTAAAATTAGAATAAAATAATCACTCGATCATCAATAAGTCACCTTCTTACTAAAACAGATTGTTTTACAGCAGTAGTTAGCAGGTTAATAATTGTATAATGCAGCTTAATGCATATTGTTTATACTGTCCTGATATTTTGTGCACAGCCCTGATGCAAATGTATCTATTGACAGTTATTACCTTGTCATGCGCCACCTTCAGTTCGTCATATTGAGTTTTGTAACGGCGTCCGATCTTCTTGACCTGCATGATGGTCTTCGCCTTCTCCTGCAGGTCTTGATGTTTGGCCTCCAATTCGCCCTTCAAATGATTCCTCTCCTCAGTCACTTTAGCCAAAGATTCACGACAAGCCTGTAACTGACCCTTCAGTGCTGTGTTCATATTATTGGCCCTTAAAAATGAAACAACAGTTACACAATCAATAAATCACATCAAAGAATTATTTATATGAATTAATATAATTTAGGTAAAATGACTAACTTGGTGCAGTCTTCTGTTAGCTGCTGGATGCGCTTGAGGTGGGCTTCTCTTTCACTTGTCAAACGTTTGTACTCCTCTGGATCTGAATCTTTCTGCTGGGCCACCAAGTGCTGCAATAAAAGAAGAATCAGCAGATTAAAGACATATTCTGCTTTTGTTGGTGGCAACTAGTATTAAACTATAAAATATCTTTTTCAATTTGTTTACTGTAAAATGCAATATCAATCTAAAATTGCTTAACATGAGAATTGGGTCCTTTGACTTCCAGTTCAAAACAGACACATCTCCTTTTTATAGTGGCATTTTACCGTAGCGAACAGCAGATTTTCATTTACATATTTTTACTGATGAGAAATGGCTGTGACATTTTTGAAACCTATATGTATAAGGTAGGTGGAGATGGAGGAGGTGGTGAAAAAAGTATTGAATGCAAGGAAATACAGGATTACTCAAGCATTCATGAATCAATGGAAATACAATTTTGAGTGAAGTGAAGTAATAATCTGGGAACACAACTGCATGGCTAATCAAACAATACCCCAAAAAGTAAAACTAAGTGTGAAATGGCTTTAATATCTGGTCAATTATGTCACTTTAACTTTACTTTATACATTCATATTCTATTCATATGCCACAAACCTCGGTTCGAGCTTTCCATCGTTTTATTTCCTCCTCCAGGATTTTCTTCTCGGTCTGAAGCATCCCGCTTTGCTCACTCAGTTCAGAGTTGGCCATCTGCATAGGCATGATATCCGACTCCAACTTTTGCACCTGGAATAAGACAAAATAAACAAGCACATTTGAATAAAAGTTGACTTGCCAGTATATAAAAGCGTTGTTTTGTTTACATTACCTTTGCTTGGGTTTGCTGCAGGATTTGCTGAATCTTGTCCTTTTCCTCTCTCAGCATCTTGTTGGTCTCCATCAGGATGCTCATGGTTTCAGTCTTTTTCATCAGTTCATCGTGTTGAGCCAGAGTCTTTGCCGTTACCTGGAACAAGTCAAAATAAAAACCCATTTAATGTTAAATCTATAATATTTTAACCATTTACAATATATTTTGAAAAAAGTTCAGACAATACTTAAATCACGAGACAATACAAGAGATAATATTGGGTAAATTATGATAATTGCCATCTACAGTGGTCATGTGTAATCTGACCTGTAGTGGATGCGGACTGAGAAATAATAAGGAAAAATTTCCAATCCTTTTTTTTTTTTGATCTAGTGAGATGTTGTGATAGAAATAGTGCAGCTATATATAGAAGTATTAGCTCTATTTAGCAGGTGTGTTCCAGCACTGGAAAAAACACATTAGTCAGTCTTTATCTTGTGTCATCCATAATTCCCAGTGATTATGCATTAGAAAAAAAACAAACCTGCATCCTCTCTCTGTTTGCGCTCAGACTGTCTTGCACCTCCTTCAGTTCTCTCTCCAAATGCTCCACTCTGAGCTGGTAACGCAGACTCTCTCCTTGTGCCACCTCAAAACGGGATTCTGCGATTTCTTTTTCCCGTCTTACAAAGCTGCAAAAATTCACAAAATAACAGAACGATGAACAACAGTACGATGTAACTAGACCAGTTTGTTGATTGATAGATGCTAATGTAACAGTACTGAAATCTAGTTTAAAGTTTTTTACTCAGAGAAATTGCGTGATACTACTTGATTACAGTATTTTCGGGACTATAAGTCACACTGTTTGGCCTGAGGTGCGACACATACTCAGATGCGACTTATATGTGAAATTATTAAAATATATAATTTGACATCTTCATTATTGTCACAGTGATAACCGCGCAAGGGCACTCTAGGCTTGTATACCAGTATCAACTCCTCCTGTACCATTGAACATTTAAAATTTCAACATTACGGAAATTTAAAAGACATCTGAGAAAGACTGGACAAAAATGCCCCCTAAAAGAAAATCATGTTTTGCCCAGTCTGATGACAGCCATGCAAAAGAGGAAGCGGCCCTTCTTCTACCTTCAGAAGCAACACAGAGGATGAAGAATTCAATGGATTTAGTGATTTGGAGTGAGACTGAGAGTAAATTTGTCATCTTGTTTTTTTATGCTTTAGTTATAAGATTAACCGTTAATATCTTATGTTAACATACAAGACACGTATTCAGTTCAGTTCTGCTTCATGTAGCTGAATAAATATAAATAACCTTATGTGTACTGCTATTCAGCCTGTTCTTCTCTATTTTCTTATTATTATAACTTGCCTTTAAATATAAAATGTCTGTTCTTGGTCTCGGATTTTGTAAAATAAATTTCCCCCAAAAAACGCAACTTATGTTTTTTTTCTTCATTATTATGCATTTTTTGGCTGTTGTGCGTTATACTACAGAAAATATGGTACTCTCTTTTTAGAAATAAGACTTTAGTCATTTTCAAGACATAGTGGTTTCTTTGATATTACCATACCATTTGGTTTTATACTAGTTTTGATAAAGATCCAAAACCAATCTCAAAATATTCAGGAAACGTGAAGACTTAATTCATAATAAACAAATAGTTTATTAAGAATGATTCGAGTTTAGCAACTACTCAATACCCTAACCCCTAAATTAAGTAGTTACTAAACCTGACTCATTCTTAATAAATTATTTCTTCATTATGAATCAAGTCTTCTTTCATGCTTTATTAAGGTTAATGAAGGTCCAGTCATTATAAACTAAACCTATCTGGTCTAGGGACTGGTTTTAGTATTAAATACTATTTGTAAATATTAACTAACAACAACATTTCCGCCCAGTCTTACCTGAGGATCTCAAGTACTTGCTCTTGAGACTTGCCCTCGTCGGTTAAAGAGATATTAAAAGAACTGTCACCAGAGGCCTTCTGCAGATTTTCAGCCATTTTCCTGCTCATCGTTTGGATCTGTTCATGTAACATTGTGTTCTGTTTCTGAAGCTCTTCACTACGGCTCTCAACTTTGGACATCTCCTCCTGTGGAAAAAAAATAAAATCCAATATTAAACAATAAAAGTTGACCAGTTTAATAAATTTTGTTAAACACCGACACATACCCATACAAACACCCACACACCTACATTATGTATCATTATCAGCTTTTGTAAAAAGAAGGAAATGTACATATTGTTTTGTTGCTGAAAAAGGTGAGAAAAACCTTTTGGAGAATATGGTTAAGTCAGACATTTTTGCATCTTAATTCATAATAATAATAATTATTTTATCTTAAATTTTATAGTTAAAGGACATTTAAAAGGTCCTATATTATGCAACATTTGCTCTTGTGAGCTTTAAGCCATGGTTAAATGTTGTTACCTCATCAACAACATACCTGGAGTTGTGTTTTGAACTTGTGATGTCATTAAGTGGTAGTTTTCAACTCTAAATCCTTGCATCCCTGGTATAACCCCATCTAAAATTTACTTCACTTCACAACTAACAGTAAAACTAAAGAGAAATTCAAGGAAAAGGAAATCCTTGTCACTAACCTTGAGCATCTTCTCCTGCTCCTCCCAGGACACCCTTGCCTCTAGTAGCTCCGCACTGACCCTCTGCACTCTCTCATCGAGCTGGTGTCTGAGCTCCAGAGCCTGCACAGCCTGGGCCTTCGCTGCCTGAAGAGCCTCCACATCCGCTGCATGAAGCATCATCTCACGCTCATATTTGTCCTGTGCTTCTGCAGTCAGTTTAGCCTTCAGGAGGATATCACAAACAAATTAGTACATTTAAAAGGGGCTGTAGCATTTTTTCCACCATGTAATAATTAAATTCTATTTTCAATTCAATAACACATTATCTCCAAAGTGGACAATTCAAAAAGCACACAGAGCAGTTGTACATTGTAAATTTAATATCGGCAGAAACGTAAATCCATACTATTTTAATCGGTATTGGAATTAAAAAAGCGGTATGCCTAGGCTCCCATAGATGCATTAGCCAAAACAATGATACAAAATAAACAAAAGAGCCATGGAACAACCTGATAAACTGTTGGGTCACCACCGGAGAATAGTATTTATTGCTCAATAGTGTCAGAATATTTTTGAATGAATGGTAACTTTGGTATTCATCTTATAATCTCTGTTGGTTTATTATTAGGCCAACTGAAAATTCAGATGTGTGACATACAAATGAGTCCATGCTGCCTTTAAAGAATGCCAAGCCTTGAGACGTCCTGAAATTATTTTGCCATATCCATAAGGGTCTCTAACTATATCTTACCTGTTCGCGGCTGTCTTGTAGAGCCTGTTGCTGCTGGGCTTCTAGAACAGCCACTTTCTGAAGGGTCTCCTGGTGGTCAGCCTGTGCACTGCTTAGATCTCTCTTAAGAACGTTTATCTGCAATGACAAACATGTTTACTCACTCAATAGCAGGTCCTCGAGATTCATTTGAGGAAATTATAACTAATCTGGATAAATTGGTCCCAGTTTGTCCCAGTCTTGATAAGGTGCTTTATTACTGTTAAAAACAAGTATTGTTCAAGTAGTTTTTATTTGCAGCATACATACCTGCTCCTCTAGGGTCCCTACTGCAGCCCTCTTCTGCTCCTCCAGGCCCTGCTTCTCTCTCTGGACCTCACTCAGTTTCTCCTCCAGTTTGCGGTACTGCTCCTGAGCCTCCTTCATACGAGTTTCAATAGAGGATCGGGCCTGTTCAGTCACCTGTACAGTCCAAAAATTTTGATTAGATTCAATTTAAAAGGTATACTGCAACAAAATGCAGTGTAGCATCAAACCAACAATGCAATGAAGAAAGTGCTAGATTTAAGATAGTATGTATTACTGTAATACGTCAATAACTGTCTATGTAACAGGATATGTCCTATAAAGAATTACAAGTTGTACAATATAGTTAAAAAAAAGTGCTCTAGGTAAGGTGCTCTTTTCTGGTGAAGGGTGTTTGGGAGGTGGAGGTGGAGGTGGTGGGGTACAGTATGGCATTAAACTTACTGATCTTGCATTTATATAACTACAGGTGTTTTTATAGCCAAAAAATATCAGGTGGCACCACTGCTTGTCTGGAGACATGCCATGGAGATAGACAAGTTAAATATCAAACTGTGGAGCATTCCAGGCCAGCACTAACATCTCCATGAAGCCAAGAGCTGGGATTTTTTGGGTAATCTTGTTCCTACCTGCTTCTCTCGGTCTATGGACTCCTCCAGACTCTGAGCCATGGTCCTGTACATTTCCATGGAGGCAGTGACAGTCTTTAGATTCTCTGACAATTCATCTGCTCTGGTCTCAGCCAAACGAAGACGACCCTGCAAGTCCTCCTGATTCTGGTTCTGGTCCAACGCAGGCAAGTCTATGGACAGAAAGAAATATGGGAATAGACAGGGCTGTGTAATTGATCAAATCTGAAACAAAATCGAGATCCGATCATTTTAAATCATCAATGGTCAGAGTTTTTCTTAAGTCCGTGAGTGCCTCTGACTTACTTTAGATCAGCTTGGGGATTTTACGGCATTCACATTTCAAACTGGTTTGGTCTTGGTTGAGCACAGTTTGGTCCTGATGTATACTTGGTTTGGCCCCAATATAGTACTTGTTTAATCCTATTTTAGTCCAGGTTTAGTTCCAGGTTTAGTCTACATCTCTTAGTCAACATCTTGGTGTTGGTGTTAAGAATGGTCTAGAATTTGGAGGGTTTTTTGCAATCTGCCTTGTTTTACTCATGAAAATGATATCAATTTGAATACAATTTTCACTTTAGTTTCTTTCATTAAAATCAATCAAAATGTGGAAAAAAGTGATTAATGAAGTGTTATTTTTTGCCATATCACCCGGCCCAAGGACAAAGGAGAAAACATTGCAACATTGTTTTGGAGGAAAGAAATTAACAAACCTCATTCAAATACCAGACACTAATAAAAGCTAACCAACATTTTATTGGGTTCAACTTCATTCACAGTTTGTGGGCAAAATAAAGTCACCTCAACAATGCAAAAACAAGTCTAGAAAACTCCACTCCAAACTATCAGGCAATATGCTTAACTTTGAAACAAACTTAAAGGGATTGTCCCCTTTTTTAAATCTTAAAAAAATGTGGAAAAACTGCACTAGTTAGTTTTATACCCTTTGCAGTAGTCCAAATGCATTCCTTAGTTTCATAAAATATTCCTAGCATCTGCTTCATCATCATGAGTTTCAAATAGGGGAGTGGGATTAGTTTATTTATAACAGAGACTGAGTTTTAGTCATTCTTAATCGTCAATGATCAGTTTGGGTCTTTTAATGGAGAGGTCAACAGTGAATCATCGGTCAGTAAAAGCATGTGGTTTGGGCCTCAGACTTTTATATTAATCCTCAGAGTTGTTGAGAGGTGGATCTTACGAGTTATAAATGTACGTTTACTCACTTCGCATTGGTGTAGGTGGAGAACCCAGGCTGCGGCCGGGCGTCTCCTCCTGCCTGGATCCTCAGGGTGTTCAGCTCCACCTCGGCTGCACTGAACTGATCTTTGGTTTTCTGATATAGAGTCACCTGTAACTCCAGCTGCCTCTTCGTCTCTAACAACTGAATCTGTGTCAAAAAAAAAATATTTAAAAAAAAAATTCTCAAAAATTATTTTGAGAAATTGCGATAAAGTTCATTCAGTGCAACGTTAAGGTTGTATATTTAGCAATGAGCTCCACATCAAAACAACAAAAAAACGGTTTGCAATAAAACCATTCAAAACTCTTTATAGGATGTGTCCTCAATATATGACAGTAGGGTTGGACAACTGACAAAAAAAATAAAAAATCTCAAAGCTTTTTTGATACTTTGTTCAAATATTATGAAAGTGGGCCAAATTAACTACAAAAGGACACTTTATAGGTTACACTACATTTCAGTCTATTTTTAGGTAATTATAATGGTTGTAATTATAAGTATGCAAAATTTGAAGATTGAGTATATTGCCAAAACGACAATCACAATATTATTTTGTTATGTCTCCCACATCTATATGCCAGCTAAACGCATACCGGTGTATTTTACAGCTACTACCCTTCACCAAGTGTCTTATGGAGTAGTTAAAAAACTTTTACAAATATACCTCTTGGTTTCTTGTCAGTAGGTAACGCTGTTCCACTTCATTCTCCAGTTTTTTCTGCAGCTGTGAGATCTCACGCTCCTGCTTCTCGAGCTGACTGGTGAGACGCTGACGAGTGTCTGTCTCTGAGCGCTCAAGAGTGGCCTGCAAATATAATAAAAACATTACCAAAGAGTAGCTAATTTTGTGATACAAAAATGTAAAACTTGAGTTTGACACTAAGGAAAAAGCTTTGTATTCAGTGCTCAATCTGAAACCACAATAAAAAAACATTTGCAACAGTGGAAAATATGGCTTCAGTAAAAATTGAGGTACAGTACCTTTAATTGACTTACTGTGTTTAAAACATGAAACTGTTTGCAGTGGTCCAGTGTTACTCCTCACTTAACTTATGCATTTCAAGCATCCTAATTATTGTCACAGTAGTGCTAACCACAACTAGCATGTTAATTACAAACTTCCTGCTTCTCTGACATCAAAATGTTTTATAATTAGATGCAGATGGTACACAGCTGTTTATACCCCAATGTTAGGCTGCTGACGACCCACAGTTAATAACCTAGTTAAGCATCCTGAGTTTTGATGCTCCATGTGGAGTTCTAGTGGCATTACACCTGATAGTGCTTCAATTGTTCACTGGGCACCGAAAAGCAGCGCAGGTGCTCATAATGAGTCACAACTGCGCCCTGCACAAACGGATGGCACATACAACGCTCACGTTTTAACATAGAGCTGCACTTTGGGAACCACTGGTTTATACAATACAGCTGGGGCACTGGGGTAAGACTGGGGTAAGACTGGGGTAAGACTGGGGTAAGACTGGGGTAAGACTGGGGTAAGACTGGGGTAAGACTGGGGTAAGACTGGGGTTTCTCAAATACATGAACAAAAACATAATGGGATAATTATAGCATATAGTTTACCTGTATGCTCTGCAGATTTGTGAGTAGTAGAGTCTGGTTCTGTTGTTGACTCAAAACGGCCTCCTTTTCATGGGTGAGTCTAGACTCCACCAGCTTGAGCATGTCTCTCTCTTTACGAAGACTTCCAACCTGTCCCTAGGAATAACCAGAGTCACAAAATCAGTTCTAAAATCTGTGCACTGTAACGCACAGCCCAGAATATTCCACAGTATGGCATTAAACTTATTAAACCCCACTGAGACAAGAAGATGATTAGTTCCAAAAACTGAAATTATATCATCAAATTCAAATCAAATACATGAACACAACCTATTAGAACACCCGTAACTGAACAAATGTTAGACATGTTCAATGCCATACTTTGGAACATTACTGGCTACAAAATATTTCCATTAAAGAAGCAGGTAGCACATACTTCACCAGAAAAGTTACATAATGCACCTTTAAAATTTGTACAATTATACAAAAAATAGGTAAATATAACATACTTCAGACATGGCTAGTTTTTCCTTGGCAGCTTTCAGATCCTCATTGAGAGTGTGGATGGTCTGTTCATGCTTCTGAATTGCAGTGATCATCTTCTGTTCTTTTTCTCTGAGGGAGGCGATCTCTTTACGATAGCCGTCAACGTTGTCCTGCAGCATCTCATACCTGTACAAGTTTCAGTCATGAGATTATTCATTCAGGTTTAAATGATATACAAGGTATTAATGAAATTAAAACTGTCGTGATAACAGCTGAAAAATATATAAATCTAAAATTGTTACTAGTTTAATGTGTTAAAACCCAGACAAAGCCACAGTATGTAACTTGTACGTAACTATAAAAAGACTTATTTGTATAGACTTCTTTTCCCCCCTCATTTTGCTATGTTCAATACTCTTATTCTGAGCAGGTTTACACAACCAGACTGGAGGCCTGGCCTGGAGGGGATCCTCTTTTTTTTTTCCATCTTCATGAAGAATTTTCCGAAGTATGGTGTTAACAATCTATTTCCATGGAATCATGTATGTGCTACCTCCAGAAAGTTACATACTGTATCTTTAACAACAAATCAGGATCAAAAAAGGAGCAAATTAGCACTAAATTGAGAAGATGACCAAGAGGAAGTCCTCAAATATTCAAGCCATACCTTAAAACACTAAATGAAAACTGCGTCAACTAACAGTGGAACAGTAAACTACAACTTGGGAAGCCCTATAATGTACCTTTTAGAGGCAAATTCAAGTTGGGTGGAGATCTTGGCATTTGCAGAGCGAAGTTCAGAGATTTGTTCCTGGAGTTTCTCGTTCTGCTCAGTCATCAATTTGTCATTTTCCAATCGCTCTTTTTTATAGTTGGTGAACACATCCTGCAACTGAAAAGAATCTGGTTAGTTTTTTTTACTTAATAGAAAACACTCCAACTTTAAACTTCTAAAAAACTTCTAAATTCCATACACCTTCACTAGACTCATTTGGATAATTTTAGCCTTGGAATTGTCAACCTCTATCAAACAAGGGGTAAAAGAGACCTTAACTTGAAAACTACCAGTACATGGCATCACAAGGTGGAAAAGAACATTTTGAGCTTTGGAGATGTAGACAGACTTCTAATAAATGACTAGTCAAATATGTGTGAATGAAACACAACTCCAGATACAAGTTTTTTAGGAGGTAACAACATTATAACATGGCCTAAAGCTGACAAGAGTCAATTTTGTATAATACAGGATCTTTAAGTAGAAAATTTTAAGTTAAAGGTGCACCATGTAAGTTTTCTTGCCGTGCCAATTGTCTCTGGGTAGATGTTACGTTTTAGTAAAATGGTTCATAGAGTGGCATTAAACTTAGCCATCTCCATGGAGACAAGCAGGTGGCTGACCCTCACAGAGTGCACCTTTAGGTATTTGGAGAAATAAATAAAGGCACAAAAGAAAGCAACAGAGCAAGATGGGGTTAAACCTGGGAAAACACCGCCATCTACAGGAACATAATGGAACTTACTTGTCTCAAAGCAGCTTTGGCCTCCAGAGCCTCTGCTGTGTCCGTTGCCATGGAAACGAGAGCAGTGGGTGTTCCCGTGGTGGGCGTAGTTGCAGGTGAGCGTCTTGGGGTCGAAGTCAGAGTCGTCAGGTCCTCGGGCAGAGTACCTTTAAGATAAATGACATGCTCATTCTATCTTTGTATACAGTATAATAAAACAGGGGACTTGATAGTAAGTGTATGTAGGGCTAGGGTGGAGAGTTCAGGATCAAACAACCACAGCTAGATTAGATTTGTGATTTAGGTTTCAACAATATAATTGTGTTCATGTTTTTGGGATCTCTAGTGTTAATGTTAAAAATGTGAATTACAAAACTAATACAAGATGCATTTAAACAGCAATTTCAGTTTGATTGCATTCAGCCCTATGCAAGATTTTCAGACGATAAGCAGGGTTGGGCCTGGATACTACTTGGATAGAAGACTATTGGGAGTACCACGTGCCACAGTTGAGGAAGCAGTGGCTCTAATTCAAACTGTTGTCCTTAACCCACATGTCCTGGTATGAGTGTGGTGTGTGTGTTATTGATGGTGGTGCTTGAAGGAGCCGCTGGCATGAACTGCTACCCTCACTTAAGTCGGTCTACCCCAGGGCAGCTGTGGCTACAACAATAGCTTACCACCACAGCGTGCGGAGAGAATAATGAGAATATTGTAAAGCATGAAATTGTAAAGCGACTTTGAGGATCTGTAAAAGTGCTATATAAGGGTAATGCATTACTGTTACCTTGTTGAGGGAAGCTGACCCCAGTGGCCTGAGCGAGCAGCACACGATACATGTCCCTTTGTCTCACTATGGACTCTGTCATCTTCAGCTGTTGACCCCTCTGCTCTTTCAAGCTGTCCAACTCAGACTGTGCCTTCTCCAGACTCTGCTCCAGTTCAGCTCGCCTGGAATATTTTTTTTGTTAAGAATATTTGGCAATTAAAATATTACATGCAAAATGTATTTAAAAACATTAAAAAAAAGGTACATTATGTATCTTTTTCCCTAGTAATGGCCTTGCCTGAAATGTTCATCATAAACACTCCACCAGAAAAGTTACATAGTGCACCTTTAAAATCATAAATAAAAGTAAAATTTGCGTTACTCACTTGTTGCCGGTGGCTTCAAACTCTTCTTTCTCCTGGGCTTCCCCGAGCTCTCTGAGGGCCACTAGGAGGCGCTGGTTCTGCTTCTGTAGCTCCTCCACACTCCTGAAGGTCACCAGGTGCTGAGAGATGACATCAGACGTGCTGCTAACATCGGCCGAGCTCACGTCCTCATCGTGAAGCACATGGTTTCCACGAGCCTCCTCCAGCTCAATCAGTAACACTCTCACCTGAAAGGAGAATGTCACAATAAATTTAAAAATAAAAACTAAATGGGAACTATACAAAAAAATATATCCCAAAAATCCCAGCAAAGTTCTGCAAAACCTGGATCATTATGATGCTGAAGTAGACCTGTGCAATTGATCAAATTTTAATCGAATAATAATTGAGATCCAGTGATTTCTAATAGTCAATGATATATTTTTAAATCAAGAGGTCTATAGTCAATCCTCTGTCAGGGAAAGCATGTGGTCTGGAGCAGAGTTCAGACTTTGGAGGAAGACATCTGACTTTTTGTTTAATGTTAAATGGCACCAATTAAAAGTCCATATTGTTTAGGCTGAGAAAATTAATATAGCAAGCCTTTTAATTTATCTCAATAAGAAAAAAATTTAAATGTAATCATTAAATGTGACTGATCAGTGTGCCTAGCCCTATGTTGAAGCAATGTTTTCAGAAAAGGGGACATTCACAAACCTGCTGAGCCATATCTGACAGCTGCATTTCAGATCTTTGGCTTTCTCTTTCAAGAACGGAGGCTCGTTTGTTGGCTTCATCTGCCTCTTTTTGGAGACGATGCACCTCCTGAATAGAAAATCATTTAAAAATACATCAGCAACCAAGTCAGTAATTATATTTTCAACTTGTTTAGTTAATGTAGATTTTTTTAAAACACATTTTCAACCATATAAATATTGCAATATGGCAACTGTAGAATTCTAAATAGCAAATATTTATGAATAATATATGAAAGTAGTATTGATGAAAATCTGTAATTATTTTTTCAATTTAATTTAATCATGCCACCAACTTTGTGATAAAACAAATCTTTTTGCATGTGTTTTAGAGTCTGTATAGTTCAGGTAACTATTGTCAAATTACTATTAAGATTATTTTCATAGTCAACTAGTCACGATTAATTCTGATTAATCATTGCAGCCCTAGACCCCCAAGACATTTTCAGGTATTGGTACAAATAACTGGTAAAACTGCACACCTTGACAGCTTGCTCCAGTTTGGCTGAGAGACTTGCCACAGACTTCTGCATGCGTTCGTGTTCGTCTCTTTGTCGTTTCAGAATCGGAGCCTTGGCTTCCACCTCCTGCACGATTTCATCCAGATATTTGTTGACACGCTTGTTTTCCAGACGCTCCAACTGCAGCTGCTCCTGGCTCTCCACATATGCTGTATACAACTGTAATTACATAGACATGAATAAATGTCTCATCCCACCCCTAATATGTAAACATGATTGTTGAGTTATAACTTTCCACGTGAAGTGAGCTTAGGCCCACCAGGACAAAATTTTAACATTAAAAATAAATTTACATTCATTTTAATTATTTTGTATTCCTTGTAACATATGGTGTTTGCAAATACAGCTGAGGTGTAACAGGTTAGACTACCACTTTTACTAAAAATCTTGCCTAGTGAGCCCCAGTTATAAGTTTGTAATTTTACTTCCTGGTTAGACTTGGGCAGCAGATGTGGAATTGATTTACCATGGGCAGTATCCCACCAAACAAAGTAATAATTACAGAAACACAAAACTCTGTCATATGCACTGTAACCTTTTCTCTCCAAGTCAAATGTAAACATGCATCATCTTATATAAATTTAGTTTTTTTTGGCATTATATAATAATTTAAAGATTTTTACATTCCATAAAGAACTACCTCTGTCAGTTTCATTTTAGGCTTTATCTTTGAGACAGCAGCAGCAGTGGGGGACATAGTTGTCAGCTGTTCTTCAGTTAAGGAAGATGAGGCAACAGGACCTGTGACAAATATTATGATTATTATTACTTTTAGATTTAATATTAAAAGGCAACTAAAGACAACATATTTATGACAATATGAACTAACCTCTGAGATTAGAAGAAGCCAGTAGTTCGTTTGCATTGTCCAATTCCTTCTCAAGACTTTGAATCTTCTCCTTTAACTCAGCTGTAGCCTTATCTGTGCCTGCATTCATTTCCAGCACATTTTCTTCCATGCATTTGTTAGCTGTAATCAAGAGTCATACAAATTTGTTAGATGTTACATAAACTGCAGAAGATGGATGAGCAGCTCAAAAAAGTACTTTAAATTTTAAGGCTAGGCGATATGGAGGAAATTGGGATTTCATCCCAATGATGATCTACAATTTTGGTTGTTGTCATCATATCCTGATTCACTACTTGTGTCTTTCCCTACAGTTGTCCAAGTACAGACACTTTTCCACAACCACTTGGTCAGGTTCTGTAAGGCTTTGTATGGGCGACTGCTGGATTTAACCAATTACAGTGTGAGCAACAAAAAAAAAATCTCATATTGATTTTTTTTTTTTTTTTTTACCATATTGCCCACTCCTACTTAATAGTTCAGATGAATCAGTCCCACCTTCTCCGGCATCTTTTAGAAGTTTATGCAGCTCCTCAACTGCCTGGTTCAACTCTTCACTTTTTGCCTCTGCATCTGCTGCTGCTCCCTGCAATAAAATACCATTCATTTTCATTTCAATAACTATTTATATAACAAGGAAAAAACAAGTTAGCAATTTCTTTTTCTCATTAGTCAACTAGTAAAACAAAAGGAAAAATGTTTTGACATTTTGATGTCTCAGCCTTTGTTATAAACAGGTCATTCAGCATGTGCTTTAGAGTGTGTAAAGCCCAGTTAACAATTACAAACATGTGAAAATATACCAAGGATTATTTTAATAGTCGACTAGTCACAATTACTTTAGATTAATCATTGTAGCACTATTATAAAAATAGTAAACATATGATTAATTACACATACCTTGTACAAGTTAGCCAGTTTGATGTTAGCGTTAAGTTCATTTCTAAACCTCTCCTCCATCGCAGCTTGTTGCACCTTGGCCTAAAATAAAAACAAAGTGCTTAACAACTCAACAGAGCATTTAAAATGACGCATTACAAAACCCCACACCTCTTTCAGTTTGTTGACCATTTCTTCACTTTGTTTTTGCAGATTTTCATTTGAAGTTTTGCAGCTGGTTAGTTGGTCGTGAAGCTTGTTCAGCTGCAATAATTGTATATTCTTATAAATAAGAACCACAAGCAATCATATTTTTGTTTACATTATAATAAACATACCTCATCATCTTTATTCTCCAAGCAGCATTTTAGGTCCAGGATCTCATTGCCCTTCTGTCTGGATAGGGACAGCAGCTCCTCAGTCTTCGCTTTAAGCTCATCGTTCAGCCAAGAGATTTGTCCCTGTAGGAGCTCCTTCTCCTGATCCATACGCTTCTCTTTGTACTAGCATATCAAAATAAATAAATAAAAATTATTAAAGAGGGGGTATTTGTATTTCAGTTTGAGCATTGAATTGCCTAGTTGAATGTAATTGGCATTCCTTTGACTTTCTTACAACAAACAGCTTAAATAAAAAATATGAACTGAAGTCATTTGATTGTATTTATTGGAATGACACTACATGGACAAGCCAGCCCTTAATTTACCTTAATGTTAACTTCAGCTGCTTCAAGCTCATCAAGTTTCATTTGCAAAGTTAATCTAGATGTACCAGCTTCAACCAGTTTGTCATTTAGTTGCCTTAAATCATCTGACAAAAACAAAAAAAAAACAAAAAAATTAGCAATTAGGTTACAGTAGTTAAATAAAATTAACTTTTAAAATAAAGAACTTTTGGCCATATACCATTTAAATGCTCAACTTCCAATGACCGTCTTTCCAGTGTCCGGACAAGTTCTCGCTTTTCTGCCTCCAGCTCTTCTCTGGCTTTTGACAGCAGAACCTACACAAAAATAATTGTTTAAAAACAAAAGCTGAATAGGAAAATGTCACATTTTATTCAGCACTTTTCCACCTTCAAGGCACTAAAAGCACAGACATGCGTTACGTTTCTGTTACCTGGTCTGATGACAGCCTCTCCTTTGTGATCTCATGTTCTCTGTTTTTCAGTTTCTCAGTTTTAAATTCCTCCTCTGTATATAAAAAAAAAATATTAATTAGCGAGTGACATGGAAAAGGTCAAATATATTGTGTAAACCGTAAAGTCTTTAATACCAAGTTTGGTGAATTGCTCTTGGAGTTTCAAGTGCTCCTGAGACTTTGCCAAAAACTCTTCTTGACAGTGAGCAAGTTGTTGCACTTTCTCAAAGAAATGTTGCTCTAATGTGAGAGAGAAAGACACATTTAAATTAAAACATGGATGTGGTGGAGCTCTGGAGCTTTGATAAGGTTTTATGTAAAGTGATCACCTATGCTAATTTTGAGGACAAGCTAACGTTACAATTGTTTATATCATAAACGCACATGAAACCAATTGAGCCCGAACAAGTACGTCAGCAAAGTTAGATCGGGAACTTCAAACTGAGCAAGTTAATTTTTTTTAGAACAAAACATTGTGTTATAATCCAGGATTTGTGTAACATTCATACATTTATTCAAGAGCATGGTGAGCAAGTGGCTGAGTTTAGCAAACTTATCCAGTAGATTTTAAACATATTATCTTACCATTGTCCACTCTAAACTGCTCCTGTTGTGCCTTTAAGGAGTCTATTTCATACTGCTGGTCCAAGAGGATCTTCTCGAGTTTGTTTATGATGTTTTTTGGTAGTTTTGCGATCTCCGCAGGCTCCAGCTCTTGCTGTAGCAGTGCCGCCATTTTTCCCACAACAACTACGACGCATGCGCACTTTAGCATTTGAGGCTGTCAATTACACCTAAGCATTGTGGGTAATGTAGTTTTGAACGGTATCTTTACTGTACAAGATTCTTTTGACACAAATATTTTATGTATATAGTCTATGGTTTAGACCTATGTATTTATGTTTGCAGCATTTATAACCGTATCACGTGTATTTATTTGGTTATTTTGTTTTGTCTCACTAACTCATTGTAGGCCCCGTATCCATATTTATATTTTGCGGCAATAAATCATACATAATAAATAAAAAAAATAAAAATCTAACTGTATCTTTGCTTCTTTGCTTTGTTACTGTGCCACTAAAATATACTAGTCCAGCTACTTTGTATCGCGATAACAGCCCATCACACAGTAGATGGCGCTGATACTCTTCACTGGAACATAAAACAAAGATGTTAAAAACTTGAAAAGCCTTGGACTGGTAACAGGCTATATGTTAGATTCATGAAACATTAGAATACTATTTGCCCTAAGGTACACGGATCTATGTGAGTGTGTGCGAGTCAGAGAGAGGACATTGTGGATTGCTCTTATTGTTTGATTGGATGTAAATTCATTGTATAATCTGTTGGGTTTTTTTTTTTTTTTGTTTTGTTTTTTCGTTTGTTTGTTTGTTTTTTTGTAGTATAATGTGTCTGTACATTGTCCCTTAAAATAAAGACAAAACTAAACTAAATAAGCAAAGAGAATCGTTATTTGTCCCACAATTCCTTCATGCAACTTAGACCTAACCATGTAACTTGAGTATGTGAGTATAATATTCATACATTCATTCATTCATTCATTCATTCATTCATTTATTATTGTTATTTTTTTAAATTATTTTATTATTCATTATTTGTATTCAGCATGGCCTCAAATTTCTCTAAGCCTATTTTTGTCAGCCATCCCTCTTCTTCTGTCACTAAAACCATATTTCAAATATATATTCATCCCTCCATAACGATGACTTATGCTCAAATGGTATTTCCTCCCTGTCTCAACTAGCTTTGAATGCTTTTATGAGTTATTAATATTTAACAGGAATGATGCTCCAGGCAGCAGGGCTATTTCCTTACACCTATTGTCACGCCTAGATACACAAATGTACAGTAACCCATGGCAACCAAAACTGAGATCTGAGTCAGCCATGTTGGGTCTGTCTATACTTGCCCCATAGAAACCCTCCAGTGTGGGCAAAAAAACATCACTTTGAGATTTCGGAGCAGTTAAGCTATGACTCATGCAAAGAAGGGATTTCCTCTATTGGCTTTGGAAATCTTGGATACCTGAGTGAAAAGGTGGTTCCAGTGTGTAATACTGGTGGCATTCATTTAACTGATCTGTGTATTATAGAGCCCATATCGTAATCCTTTAATCACCCTTTAAGTGCAGTGAAAGCCAAGCTTCATTCCTCATTCATTATAGCGTGTAGGTGACTGTCACACACACTCCTTTTGCATATTTTATGAGTGAACTTTGCCCTGGTTTCCGTACTCACTGCTCTCAAAAAAACAACTTCCCAAAAACAATGAGTTGTTGAATACTGTAAGTCCATTAAATGTGCATTAACACATACTTACTTTTAGCTATGCACTACTCATTTGTATTACTCATTTCCGTATACTTGGTAATAGTAATTTAACAGAAGTCTCCATGTATCATTGGTGATCTGTATTATTTTCTATGAAAGCTCATAGTTAGGCTGTGCAAGAGTTACTGAAATTCCTGCACATATATAACACATTAGGACTTATGAAACATGTTTAATAAGTTTTTTCTTTGGGACACACAACTACACACAAGCGTACCCTGACATTTTTAAGAGTTTATTGGATTATGAATACAGACTATATACACTCAAAGGTTTGATTTATAATTATTTTATGTATATTTTTATACATTTTTAAAAATGCACATGCACCAAGTACAAATCTATTTCTCTATTCTATATGGGTTTTTTTGTTTGTTTGTTTGTTTGGTTTATTTTTATATTTGGAAATTGTAAATGGCAAAGTGTACTGTACACATTACACAGGATGTGTGTGTTTGAGTGGGTGTGAAGGGTGTGTGGGTCTGTTTTGTTATATAAAATTATTTTATGTTTTCTCACTTAAGTGGCAAGTTGGCATTCAAAAAATTCATTAAGAAAAACATTTTTTTAAAAAACACAAAAAACGTATGTATCTCCATGCAGCCAAGCAGGTGATGCCACCAGGCCAAGTTACAGAAGAGGCATGCACTCTTACGTAAGAGGGCATGCCTCTTCTGTTTGTCAAGGTAATTTTTAGCAATAAAAATACTGTTGAACAAATGCATGATAAAGCAAAATATCTCCATGTGGTTTCAACCCTGGAATTTCTCATCTGTACTGACCTAAAGGTAAAAAGTAGCTATTAACTTAAAAACTACAACTACATGACATTACAATGTGGCGCAGAGCATTTTGAGCTTTGGAGATGCAGACAGACTAATAAAGTGTCACTGAAACATGTGTGAATGAAACAAAAAACTCTGGGTATGTTTTTGAGGAGATAACCACATTATAACATGGATTCAAGCTCACAGGGGTGAATTTTGTGTAATATAGGACTTTTAGTGTTTTAATTCTTATGTTTTGTAAGTGCATTGCCGAATCACTTGGATGTTGACGATAAACAATTCCCCAATGAGACAAATTCTGGTTCCTAGAGCCATTCATTATAATACAGTAATATTGACATTATAATTAAATATTTATTGTATTCCACTACACCCCCTGAAACACTGAATGTTTGAGTCAACATTTAAAATGTATTGTTTGACTTTTTAGGAACCTCTATCTGTTATGTGATCTGTTATGTCATCTCGCTCATATCCGGCTCCATATTTGGTACCGGGGACCCCTTTTACCCCTCATGACATCACCCAAACTAAATGGAGCTTAACTGGAGCGTAACTAGAGCGGAGCAGCTGGACTTTAGCTACACAAAGGTTGTACCAAACACTTGTAAAAAGCCCAACGTCATGATATGTGGGTGGAATCAGGTGCCGTGGTCAATGGTAAACACCCGAGATAAACTTCAGCTGGGGTGAACAGGAAGTAGTGATGAGTCAGGCCATCGCACGGTAAGCTGATTTACAGACAGATATGCAAGCATGGTTTTTGTGAATGGGAGAGTGGAGGAAGGACTAATGAATCATCAGTGGAAATAGCGTAAGAGATGTAAATAAAGACATGACAAAGACATGAAAAGTGAGATTTAAGCATTTACAATAACAGATGCGGCTCCTGTCTTGAATGCCAGTGTGCTCTACATCTTCAGAATTCATTCACTTATTCATTGGTCTGGGCAAAGGTCAGGCCAACAAAGTGTAATATGCGCAAATTAAGGACTAAAATTCTGATGATTGGACAAGTGATTGGAAAATGGGTATGGTAAACATTGCTGTTAATTTGAAATAATAATTAGAATTGAATGCATACTTTTTCATCATGTGTATTTATTTTGGCCAGCCAGTCTCCAGTACAAGCAGGACTCACTAAAACATGTAATGCAAGTGTACATTTGAGGAAAAAGTCCAAATTATTTACACAATTTAATGGATAACATTGATAGCAGTGGGCCGAGCCAGTGACAAAGTAACTAGCGAGGGGAATTCTTTTTCTACTTCCTTCTTCCTTCTTGTCACTTTTACTGCCTTTGTGTGAAACTGTCTAGTAACTATGGATTTAGTTAGTTATAGTCAACTGTTACTTTTCCCCCAAATTAATTGCATTAGCAGCTGCGTTAATGCCATAACAGCTTATCAAAGCCTGATCTCGTCAGATCTCAGAAGCTAAACAGGGCCGGGTCTCCATCCTTCGTGCACTTGAATGGAGACTCCTGAGCGGGTAATTAGGGCCCCGGTACCAGGTGCAGCAGTGGCAAAAACAGTTGGTGTGTCCTTAGGCAAGATCCTTCACCCACATTACCTAACATGAAAATGGCGCGTGTGTGTGTGTGTGTGTGTGTGTGTGTGTGTGTGTGTATGTGTGTGTGTGTGTGTGTGTACATGAGTGTTGGTCTGAGGGGCTGATGGCGCAGATTGGCAGCCTGGCTTCTGTTAGTCTGTCCCAAGGCAGCTGTGGCTAATAGTAGCTTACCACCACAAAGTATGGAGTGATTGATTAATGCACTGTGAAGCACTTTGAGTGTCATAAGAGGTGCTATACAAATCCGATGATTAATTAATGCAAGTAACTAATTACAAGATAAAGTAACTATTAAATTACCAAAATAAAACAAAATACACCCCGGCTGCTTTTTTCAAGTAAAAACAAGCGTTGGCCTTATTTGGCCTGCAAATGACCAACTGCATCCAGAACTAACTTTAAACTCTCCTCCCCAGAGCTTAAAAACACCAAAACGAACAATATAATAATCTTCTACTGTCTTTAAGGGGTTCTCCAAAAAGTATTTTATTTGTATGTAAAAATCATTATAATTATCATTATTTATAAAGTAAATGAGTGTAACAGTACAAAAGGTTAATTTTGCAGTTGTAACGTCACTGTCGGCCCTACTTAACCTTAAAAAGTTGTCATGCACCTACTTGGACAAGATCTTCCCTTCGTGTGACTCTCTAAGCTAAATATGTCCCTCACTAATGGTTTACTGTTTATTCCTGGCTCACGCAATGACTTGTCTTCACTCCGAGTCTATTTTCAGTGTCCCTATGAACCTTCTGAGCTGCCAACTCATTTAATGTACTTTATTATTACAGTATTTTGATACTTCAACATGTAGCACGCAAACATAGTCAAAAATACCCATCGGAGCTAATGTGGGTCAACTTAACATGTTTGGGCATCTTTGAGAAAGCCTCCTCTCTCCTCTCCGGAGTGTTTTTGATTTATTGTTGACACGCTGTTGTGAGATTTTGGGAAGCTAGAGGCTAAAAAGGCGTAGCCAGACTAAATGCAGACACTGGTATATCCTGAGAGAGGAATGAGCTAGCGTGTCACACTTCAAAAGCACTAATTAGGAAAACCCTTTGCAGGCGATGCACTGAAGGTTATGGAGGCCTGCTTACACGATACAGCAAAGAGAGGCAAGTCTGAAGATGCTATGAGGAGGGAGACACTAACCTTAAATACCATTAGTGAACTTACATTTGTACTAAATATAACATTAAAAAATATAGCATTTTTACAAAGGGATTTTTCATATTGATGTTGGTCCTTTCAGTCCTAAAAACATGACAAAGTGAATTGGTATTGAAGGACAAAACAAGACTCCTCCCAATTTTTATGTCAAAAACAAACATAAATACACAAAATTCATCGGAAAAAATAAGAAATTGATTCATATTGTTAATATTGACCAAAATATGTATCTGTTTTAATCAATATCACTAAATATAACATTTTAATACAACACTTGTATGAAAAACCTTGGAGAACCCAAGAACTCTTTTCTTTGGAAAATTATGAACATTGCATTAAATTCCCTAATTTAGGATCAGAGCCAAATTTGACCCATTGGGCTTGCTAATTTATCCAAAAAGAATATAAAACATACTTCTAGACATTCTCCAAGGTATTGCTAAAAAGATGAACAAAAAACCCCCACTATTTTACCAACCGCTGGTTTGCTGAGAAGATGATTTTGTTTGGGTAGTTTTCCAGCTAAACAGGTCAGCCATCTTGTCACTACCACTCTGGCTCATTTTAGTTCAATATTCATCCACTAGGTATCTGTATGCAGGGGCCAGAAGTGGCACTCTGGGCTTTTTTTATTTTTTTAATTGAAATTTTACATATATTTTTTGTTTGTTAATTTTGGGTAGCAGCAATTAACTGCAGCCAAATTTGACCCCGTGGGTCCTCCAGGGGTAAATATTTTTACTTAAGACAGATTTTTTCATGTGATACTTTTACTTACTTTAACTACTTACTTACTACTTTAACTTTGTACCTCTGTATCTATACTTTTACTTAAGTAACAAAATTGACTACTTCATCCACCACTGTCTATCTCTATACAGAGGAGTAGGTTACGCCAACAGGCCAGATCTGTGGAGAGGCGACTCTGCTCAGATTAAAAAACAAAACAAAAAAAAACACCTGTAAATACATAAATGATATAGGTAATGCAATGTTTTAGGTTGCTTCCACTTAAAATCCTCCACCTACAGCGTTTGTCCTTGTATTGAGTTGTTCATCATCTGGAGCTGCAAAGGGAGCAGTCAATGCCACTCGACTAAAGCACATTTTTAATCCTGTAAGAAGATTATCTCGATTAACTTAGCTGAGATCTCTGGTCTACGCATCAACACAAAACACAAGGGAAAGGGTGGGGCTCCCAGGTCAGATCTGAGGAGAGGGGAACCTGCGTCTGCCACCTGCTTGTCTCAGAGGAGATGTTATTGATTTGCCTGGAATGTTCCACAGTATGTCATTAAACATATCTATCTTACTAGTAGTGTGTGTTACTGAAAATTACATTGAAAAAACATGCATTTTAACTGTGAGTGGGGTCACATCTCCACAGATCTGACCTGTAACTAGTGGCATCAACTTGTGTCCATGAGACAATGCCATAGGGAAAAGTAGGGAGCAGACCCTTAAACCATTTTAAGGTTCTAATTTTTAACCCCTATATCCTCTCCACTCGTGCCTGTAAAATCATCACGTCAATGCAATTCTATAAATAGTTTTACAGCTGCTATTTTAAACATGAGTATTATTGTGAGTCAAAGTGTTGGTGAGTAATATGAAAAAACACTTTAGTGCATGCACGTTTATATAATCTAAACAGAAGGGGTTTATCTTCTACGCAGTGACGTCAAAAAGATGTTTCATTCATTAAACTGGACTCTTACAAAAGAAGTTTCCAGATGAGGCTCCATTGCTCAGCCAGGAAAAGGTCGAGCGGTGTGATTATCCAATTTCATTTTTGGCCAACTGGCTCCAACTCTAAATTATGCAAACTGTCTGGACATTTCAGGAAGCCCAAGTCTTACACAAGAGACAAAGGATGAAAAAAAGTTCCACCACAATGCTATGAAAACTCTTTTAATGAGTATTTTAAAACTTATGTACAATGTGTAATGTCTTCTAACATTATATTGTCATTCTGGAGACTTACAGTTATTCAGATTGTGGCTCTTGTCTTGAATGGTGCAGTGACTTTGGACAATTGTGTCACTGTATCAGTCTAAAGACTACCCCCATAGTTATATAGACCCACACAAGGCTGGTTTCACAATGGTTTCTAAATAGTAACAAAATCTGATATCCAAACTGCATTTAAAATATCTATCTTTGATTTAATGAACAAAAAAATAAAAAGACGAAATACTTTATAAAATCAGAACTGCTTCCCCTTTAAAAACACATTACAATACAGGAACACTGGACTCAAAAAGTCCACCCCCAAATAAAGGACTGTCAGCCCTTTAATCGTTATACTTATTAAATGTGCATTTAACGGTTAGCTAAAGGTACAGTATGTAACTTTCTGGAGGTGAGGTGACATACATGATTCCATGGAAATAGAAAGTTAAAACCATACTTTGGAACATTCCCCATGGACATAGATATGGGAGGAGGTCCTTCTCCAGGCCAAAAAAGAGTCAGGTTTATGGAGATGCAAGCCCCTGCATTGTTTTTCAGTGCAATAAATACATCCAAAGTGAAAAAACATGCACATTTTGGATAAAAAGTTACATATTGTGGCTTTAATGTGTTCAATTATCAGTTATTGTTCTAATACAGCATAATGTTCACATTGTATGACCCTCCTATTGGCAAATCAACAAGGTTATGTTGGGTTAGTCATTTTATCATTTTAGATTTTTTTATGACTTTCAAGAACTTTATCGACCACGGCAACAGCCAAAACCCTGTGTGAAACCAGCTTTGGCAGCGTATTATCAGACAGTGGATAATACTCACCTTCTAATGGGCTATAGTAGAGACAGTCTGCTGGTCGTATTGATACTTTGCAGTGACATCACATTGGGGGGGGGGGGCGACTGCATGTATGTCTATGGAAGAATGCTCAGCAGTTACCATGGTGACACACTGTGTTCATTAGCAAACACAGCCTCATAAGGTTTTACATTGTCTGAAAACAAAATGGATTTAAAGAACACATTTTCAGGAGCTTGTGATCAAAATGAGTGTCCATAGTCCTTTTTGGGTTTTTTTTTTTTAGGTGATTTTCAACAACAAAAACGTGAGTGACTAACTTTTGGCTAATGCTAGCTTGTGAGTGAGGGATTTGTTTAACAGCACAAATTAGCTCACCCGTTGTAGTTCCAACTAACTCAGGTCTTTATGGTCAAATTGTGTTAAAAACAAAGCTCAGATTGAACTCTAACTTGAGTAACAGAGCTTCAGACAGAGCAGTACCTCTAGTTAGCCCCTCCCCCTCTTCTTCACATAGAATGTTGTTGACATCAGCCGAAAGGTATCAATAGTCTTTGGTATATCTGAAAGCCCTTACAGCCATCCTCTCCATAGTTATAACTGCAGTCATTCTACATCATTCTCCTCCTCATCCTCCAAAGATGGAAGCTCCTTTTCGGGCAGCAAACCGTAACTGTTGAGAAAGGCTTCCACATCAGTAGCAAAAAACTCCTGGTTTAAGTGCTGCGTACAGGCCAGAAAATTCCCGATGAGTTCTCCGGCTTTGTAAACCAGCAGAGTGGGCAAAACCTCATCGGAAAAACGCTCAGATGCCCCGGAGGATACAGCGTTGATCCGGCAGAACTTGACTGTGGGGTATTCTGTGGCCAGGCAGTCCAGGCAATGGTTGAGGTCCTCACAGCTTTTGAGGCCCAGGTTGTATATGTGGACCACGACCAGGGTGCTGTGGTGCTCCTTCTCTATGACCTCGAGGAAGGCTTCTCCGTTCTCCAGCTCGTGCACGCCCCCAAACTTTGGTCCGATACTCAGCTTCTCGTGCATCTCTTGCATACAGCGCTTGCGGTACTTCTTCAGACAGCCCTCGTCCTCCTCCTTCAGCATCTCGTACTCCTGAACACTCATCTGGAGGAAACAGGACAGGTTACTACAGGATTTACAGGACCAAGATTTTATTTTTTATTTCAGCAAAATTCTCTTGCCCCAGTAAACATATATTCTTCTTGAGGTAAAAATGTCCACAGCAGGTACTCTACCTTTTATTAGGAAGAATCAGGAAGTGCAGTGTTGCTAGTTGATGTTACCTTTACAATGCTTATGAACCTAACATTAAAGGTGCTTAAAAATGTGAGGGGAAAAAAATAGTTAACAGTGTTTACAGAGTTTATAAGCTCTTTAAACAACTTTCGGAGTTTTGCTGTTACAGTAATGCTAACAACAAGTAGCATGCTAATGCACACTTCCTGATTCTCTAACAATAAAATGCTCTATTAGATGCAGTCACTGTTTGGGTTGTTCTACACACAGATCTGTCCTAAAACAACATGCACATTTGTTTTCCAGTGTCTCATGAGTTATTTTAAGAGTGTTTCAAATGAATGAAATGTTGAGTTCATTCCAGGCCGTGCATTAATGTAAAGCCTTTGAGCACAAGATGACAGCACATGACTGTATGAGGCTTGCGGCCTTTATAGCTCTTATGAACACATGCAAAACAAACAATCAATGTTTGTCCTGTACATTTGGAGTTGTTGACAGGCCCACAATCAAGTTTTTAAAGCAACTTAAGGGCCCAGTCAACTCAGGACACATAACACCAGGGTTTGGTATGATGAAGGTTAATACATGAAGAAGAGAGACTGCAGTCAGAACACTCTATGCTACAGCCAAAACAGCACAAGAATAATCAGTTACAGTATTTTAAAAAATGTTTGTTTTACCTAAACGTCAACCCTTGCAATTGTGAATGCTTTCAACTTTGTTCCTTCTATGTAAAAAAATGACATTCAAATTTTTTACAGTACACTATTTCAATTTAGTTTTTGCCCCCAGCCGCAGAATTACATCTTGCTGAGTAATTTATCAGGTGAGAGACCTGCCACCTGCTTGTCTCCATAGAGATGTTATTGCTTTGCCTGGAATGACAGTATGGCAGTAAAGATGTCTGTAATGCATATTTTCAAACAAACAGCTTGAAAAACATGCATTTTTTACAATGAGTTGGCTTGCCTCTCCATAGATCTGACCTGTAACTTTGGCTGGCAGCACTACCACCCTGTATCCATGAAGCTAGAAAGGTTTAAGGCCATACTGTGGAACCTTCTAGGTGAAGCATCAGTTGAATAGAAATAGCAATTTGAACGGATGCAATTAGTAAATCACAAAGGCTTCAATTTATGAAGTGCCATAGTTTCCTCACTAACAACAAAATCTCCTGTCTTATTCTGCATAAAAAACAGCTAACCCTGTAGTTTAGATCTGCACAAACATGTTCTGAAATGTGGTTCTTGTATTAGTTTGTCAGTACATATTTCAGTCTTTTTGCCAATTTAAAATGTGAACTTTAAACCATATTATTAAAACATGAATGGCAAATCTAATTTTTTCCAAAATTGTTGAGCCCTATAGCGGACTCTCCACCAGAAAAGTTACATAGTGGTTTGATCCTGATTACATCCTTTTTTGCACTTGACTGGGATGCTTTCTAGTCCAGGTTTGGTGACATTTTTGATGTACTTGTATGAGTGCAGCCTTTATTATGTGGTAGAGAGATGTACCTTTCTATTCTGCTCTGCGATGTTGTCCCCATCTTTGGGTCTGCCGGGAGAGGACATCTGTCTGAGCAGCTCCCTCTTGGCTGGAGGAAGACTCTCCTTATCCATGCTCTCCAGCTTAAACCTCCGCCAGTCATTGATCACACCCTTTGGCCCTGTGCAAAACCAATCAATACATCCACTTTAAAACCAGTTTATAGGATGAATAAACAGAGCGTTTGGTATTATTCATAATGAATAAGTCACTTATTTTATTTTAGTCACACATCTTTATAACTAACTTCATAACTTATTAAATATCATAACCAAAGGCTTGATGAGTTATTAATATTGTTAAAGACTTCTATGAATTCATGTTCCTTCACCTGTTTGGGTAGCAGTTTCATCAAGGTCCAGGAGTCGGTCAGACATTTTTGCCAATGGTATTGTTGCCTGCACACACAAAAAACATGTCATTAAAGATGCACAATGGAACATTTCTGATGGAGGATCCACACATGTTTCTCTCCATGGAGACGATTTTCTTTTCCTTGAATATTCCGCAGTAATATATTAAATGTATCTTGCATTCTTTCCAAATAAAATTATTTTTAACAGACCAGTATTGTTTACTCATACCTTGACATGATTCGGATGCTTTCTGGTCACATGGGGTCACTTGATGTTACGGTGATGTGTCTTGCCAGCTGATTTACACAGATTTTGGCACCATTTTCCTACATGTGTTAGTAGGAGAATAGCACCATCTTCAGAACAACATCCCATGTGTGTAACGTTGTAACACAAACATTGGATTAAGGAGACTATTGAGATCAGGAAACAAGGCCACAGCACAGTAAACAGGGACAAGCGGGGTTACTTTCAACCTGGGATGCTGCCCTGGAGAAGTCGGACGGCAAATGGCACCAAAGTCTGTGTAAATCAGCTGGCCAGACACGTCACCATAACATCAGGTGACCTTTCTGAATAAGGATGCAGAAAGCATCTGAGACATGTCAAGGTATGTGTAAACAACACTCTGGTGTGTTAAAAAGAACCTTTATTTGGACATAATATTGGAAACCCAAAATGAACTTCTTTGAAGTATCTTGCATTAATTTCATTGCAGGTGTCTTTATAGTTAACATGCATTCTTACTGTGAGCTGTGCCTCTCCACAGATCTGACCAGTAGTTTGAAGTGGTGGTTTCACCATCTTATGCCAAACTGTTGAACACTTCAGGCAAAGCAATGGCATCTCCATGGAGACAAGTATGTGATGGGTCTTCCACCATAAAAGCTACACAGTGCACCTTTAAATGATGACTGATGATTTTTTAATTATTGTAGTGGGACAGTAGAAAAGAGGAACAGGAAAATATACAAGGCAAAAGAATAACATGCATAGGATCATATACTTGATTTTTGAATGTTGCACTGCACCATTTTAATCCCATTTCAAAGAATGAAATGAAGGTACAGTTACTGTCTGAGTCAATAAATCAGTACAAATAGTCTGAGAATAATTATAATTTGTGCATGCATTTGTGAGACTATTTCAATTAAAGTAATGCTGTCTAAGAGGATTACTGTGCAGCAACTGATCAAGCTGTGCAGTTAGCTTTGTTTTAACCAACACAAGATAACCAGTAATACATGAATGCAACAGTGCAACAAACAAAGCTGTTTTAATATTGCATTTTTACACTATAGTATAATGCAAGTCAACTTTAAAGTATGCAAAGTAACCAGAGTTGCCGAGTTTCAGATGGCATCACAACAATTAGGCCAACTATATTTAATACAGATGAGGGGCAGCTACAATGAGTATTGTTAAAATGCTGATTTAAATAGTAATCCAGTGAGTTCCTGGGTCAAATAAGTAATACAAATGATCAGGCTCAGTATTTGTGAATTTACCTTTTGGATATTCAAAGTATGATGCTATTAATTGGATAACACTGCAGTATTTTGACATCATCACATTCTAAATAACTAAATACAAGTTTCTTCTCACTGCCTTCAACTAATACTTCCACAGTCACATTCAAATCAATTTAACCTTTGACCCCTGGCTGTCTATCCTATTAATGGTCCCGAATGACCGGCTTGGTCAGTGCCAAATAAGGAGCTGGATGATGTCAACAATGGAAGCGTGACGTGTGCAGAGCTGATATCTCAGTGGATTAAATGTCCGATCCTTAAGAGTTTCAGTTAGCGCAGTTCTTTTCCTGCTCTCCACATCCACTTCCTAAACCCTAGATCCACACGCCCAGGTTTCTGTTGATTAGCCCTAGTGTGACCAAATGAAGGCACTCACAATTGGATCTCGGCATGCCATGTTAACAAATGTATTTATTGTCTATAGTTTAGCTCAAGTTTAAGCTTTTAAACCTGTAGCTGTTTCTTTAATGTATTTGAGCAAAGTACAGATATATTGTACAAGCAGCTCTTGGAGTCAAATGAGTTTGCTGCGTGCTGTTTGCATCTTATTAGAAAGCATTTTATTGTCTGATGATGAGGAAGTGCATGTTAGCATGCTAGTTCTTAGCATTACTATGGCAGCAATTCTACACTATGTTCTCTGAGAATTATGAAAAGTGCTCATGAGCTTATCACTGTGAATAATTAGGATGCTCTGAATGCATGCAGGTAAGTGAGGGATAATTAAAATGTTTAAGATAGTAAAAATCAGGAACAGCACATTTAAACTGAATGATTTTGATGCATTGTGGTGGAGTTTTTTGCTGCTAGGCTGGGTCCATTGTAGTTTTGTTATAATACAAAATGTAAAATGTCAATACTAAGGAAAAGGCTTGATTCTTGATAATGACTTCAATATTACTACAATAATAATAAACAGACTAATTTTACAACACAGAATGTCATATGTATGTATACAATAATAGTATTGTTTTATATTACCATGTGTTTTTGTACAGGTTCTGCCAACAAGAAATTAAATGTCAATGTTCCACACTTAAACACATTGCATTACTTGTGGCAGTCCATTAGTTACAGACCCATGACTAAGTTCACAATCAGCACGTTGTTCCAGCAGGATTCTACCGCATTTACTAAATACATTTAGTAGTTAGTTAAATCTTGAACCTTGAAAATCATGCATTGTTCAGTAATTAGTTAAAATTAACTACAGATTTTGTGCAAGTAAAAATGAAAATTGCCATAAGATTCTGGATGGAAGAACTGTATATTACCATACTCTATCCAAAGTAACGCTATTAAAGTCTGAGCAGGACTCACAAGTTTGAATTTATGGTATAATACAATATGCATTGTCTTGGAGGACATGTGATGTGTCCTTGTCTTTGTCTCATGACAGAGAAGACAGTCCAAGAGTCTAGTTTGGCCTAGTTTTTTGATTGTGCCACACATGGATCTTCCCATGTATTCTCAGTATTTTTTGAGAAAAGGGAGGAATAGAAGGTCTCTCACCCATCAAATATGGCACTGACTTTGTCTCTCAGTATCAAAAAGGTAAGTTTTAAAAGGATACACGTTTTTGTAAATACTGTCTTTGAGCCATTCGGTAGTTATGAAAGTGGAACAGTACAGTGTCTGTGACCAGAGCCAGGGTTCACATACTAGGGTTTAATTGACAGTCTAACATGAGTCTCAGTATTTTAGTGTATGTTCAAATATTTACAATGTTCCTACAATCAAATAGTTTAATTGTGGTGATATTTATTGTATGATTGGTGCATAGATTTGCCTTTTTAATAAAAGAAACTGTTTCGAAGCTACTGTGTATAAAGGAGTTTTATTTTGAAAAGCATAATAGCATTTAACAGATAGAAGCTGTAAATTCACCAGCAGTAGTGGATTGTAAAACTTGATAAGGTACAGTACACCTGTATGGGTAAGAAGCAGTTCTTGTAGTTGTTTCACCTACTGCAGGCTAAAATCTATGGCTTTGTGCAGGCACATTTTGCTGCTTGCTCTTTATCGTATATAAATGCCCTTTTTTTTTTTTTTTTTTTACAGTTTACACTATGAAACTTTTCTTGTTTCCTTGGAAATGATATTGCTTTGCCTAGATTGTTCCACACTATGTCATCAAATCTACTTAACTCAATGGAGCCAAGCAGGTAACTCCACCAGGCCAACTTACAGGTTAGATCTATGGAGAGGCAATGCTGCTCACAGTTTTCAGTGTATTTTGTAGCATTAAAACTCAAATGCAAATTGGCTAATGTTTATATTGACAAGACAAGTGATAATATCTCAATGGAAACAACAAGAAAAGCTACATAATGCACCTTTAAAGTCCTTCCTTCCACTGCGTAAACAACATCAATCTATAAACTTCAAAGTAATAGCCAAAAATACAGAAATCCTGAAATTGTCCTTACCCTTATGACAGCGCACCAGTTGCTGTTTGGCGTTCCCTTCTCAGCTGTCTGGCCCCTGACTTGTGCTTGTCATGCGTATGCTCTCTCCAACCAATCGGCTTGTTCTCACCAAGCTTTCAAAAAAGACCTATAGACCAACAGAAATAGAACCCAGAGCGTAAGAGGATTTGGGAATTAGCGGCCGCTGCTCTTGATATAACTCCAACAATGTGGAAGCCTGTGCTGACGAAATCCAAAACCTGGAAACTGTACTTGTAATTTGATCTCAGTCAGTTGGACAATTGGAGTCTATTGTTACATAAAGGGTTAAATCTCTGTAGTAGCACTGGATAAATTGGCCTTTTCTCCGCTAACACATGACAGAAATCGCTTGCAACAACTTTTGCTTAAGGCTGGCAAACTGAACCATCACAAGGTTTCACATTATTCTGAGCACAAACATCCATCTGTGTTTGTAGATAGATGTTGAAATTATGACTTGTTCAGAGCACGAAGTAGGCTACTTTTTAATAAAAAAAAAAAACAAAGCTTTTCATGTTCTTTTGATTTTTTTGCTAGATTTACTTGAAAGGGAGATAGACGATAAGCTGAATGGAGACATAAAAGTTGTGGGAAAGTCCAAATATTGGTTTTAAGAAAAGTGGCGCCAGAAGTTTAAATTTTATTAGAATTTACAAAACAAATATTTGCTTGAGAATAAGCTTGCTTAATACATCAATTGAAAGCATGTGACATTTTATGTCTATTGCAATAATAAAACATATAGATTATTGACTTCTAGGCATAATTACTATGAGCAGTTTATGTTTAGCTTTATTAGATGCAACCATTTTCACAAACATACCCTCTTACATGTAGGTGATGGTTCTGTAAAAGCGTTTTTATTTCAGTATTGACCTTATTCAGCCCACCCACTTTTGCCTCTAAATCAGGGGTGTTCAAACTGCGTCCCAGGGGCCAAATGCGACCCTCAGACCAGTTTTTGTTGGCCCTCATGTCTGCCTCCTAAACTGGCCCAATTGATCAGGAAGCACTTTACTACAAACTGAAGAGATTCTACCACTGTAAAGTGAATAACATCACATGGCATTGTGACACAGACCTAAAAATAATCTCCCGAGTCTTATTAAAGGTACAGTGTCTCTGTCAAACCTGTGTTAAATGCACCTTTTGACTCCCTGGTCACTGGTCCGTGGCTCTCCTCTGTTTCAGTATGCGGCCCTCAGTGAAAAAAAGTTTGAACACCCCTGCTCTTAATGTAACTAAACCACACTTTTGGGAATCCCATTCATTTCAGTCTGGCATAAAGCAGGTTGATTGTGTGATTTTGTGTTCATGTGACCAACAAGTCAACACTGCACTGGTTCTCTGAGAGGCTTTGAAACTGCTCTGTAGTCCCTATAGAACTTATTTCCTGTCAAGATCAGAAGCCCCATGCAAAATAATACAACCCTAATGATGAAGGCAACACATAAGGTGAAAATATTCTACATTGTTTTGCCATTATTTAGGTGAGACCGTGACTTGCTGTTGTTTGCCAAAAAGCAAATTCACCATGTGTCAGGAAGTGCCGCTGACAAGGCATTAGCCCAGTTGGCAACATCGTCGGTGGATCCCTACAGTTCTATTTAAGATTACCGATTTAAAACACCCAACAATGACTACTTAACAGCTAAATTAGAATATTATATAGGTTAGTAAGGACAAAACCTTGCACCGTAAAGCTTTATCAAGACCTAACAGAGACCATTTTCATGTTCATACCTCCACCAAGACATTGTATATTTAGGCTGGCCTTCGTTATATCCCATTGCAACTTTTATAGCAACGCCTTGGTGAGGGTCTTTGCTTTTATTTTTCTTCTTTTAACAAATCATTATGATATTTTGCAAGTCTTCTTCATAAGTGGTGGTGGAAGAGGTACTCAATTTTGTTACTTGAGAAAAAGTACAGATGCAGAGGCGAAAGGTTACTTAAGGAAAAGTAAAAGTCACAGGGAAAAAAAACTACTAAAGTAAAAATATTAAAGTACCTGTTTAAAAATGTACTTTTAGAGTAAAAAGTAAAGGAATTTCACAGAGATTTTGTTTATTTGTTAATGTGTAGTGTATAGTGATATTGATTAAAAAATTATACATATTTTGGTCAGCAGAAAAAATACAAATCAATTTCTTTATTTTTCTTATGAATTTTGTGTATTTTTATTTATTTTTTTGTTTGCTCAAAGCCGAAGCTTGAACTCAAAAACTTTAGTCAGTATATTATCACAAACACGGTAAAAATAAACCCTCAAATCATACAAAAAGTACTTTTTACTTTTCAGTCCAGTTTAAAAATGTAGTGGAGTAGAAGTACAAATACTGCTCTCAAATGTAGTGAAGTAAAAGTAAAATGTATCCACTATAAAATGTACTTAAGTAAAGTACAGATACCTAAAAATACTACTTAAGTACAGTACTTTACTACTTTTACTTTGTTACCCTCCACCTCTGTTCATAAGGCATACACATTTATTCGCAAATATCCAATAAGTCGCCCCTTAAAAGTCCTCATTTTGGGGACTTTTTCTCATTCAGAAAGCTATAACATTTAGTTTTGAATTGTTAATTACTATAGCAAAAGTCCTTTTTAAAAAAAATCAATCTGAAACCCATGGAAAGATTATATATACCATTGACTAGTTAGGACTGCATGTACATTGTGGCTAGCTCCCCTATAGCCCCGCCCTCACCTGAGCACATGCGCTCGTCTATAGTGTTTGTGTCCTTGCCTCTCTGTCTGTGTCCTGTATTTATTGGCTTAAAAGCTTACCATTCTTTTGTATTTGGACTTAGGCAGTATGCATGTCAGTCGGTGGGGGGTATTTGACTGGTTTCTCTGCACAGGTTGATCTAAAAGTACCCTGCAGATTAGACCCTTTTCTGTTCTATTTATGTCTGTCGCTAAGACTTACGTTGCTTTAAAACGTCTGTCCCCTGTTACATTTTTAAAGGTTCTATATTAATATTACACAAATTTTACTCATTTGAGCTTTAAGCCATGTTATAATGCTGTTACCTCCTCAAAAACATACCTGGAGTTGCGTTTTGTTTCATTCACACATGTTTGAGTAACACTTTATTATTACTTTGCCTGCATCTCCAAAGCTCCAAATGCTCTGTTCCACCTTGTGATGTCACGAAGTGGTAGTTTTCAGGTTGACTGCTACCTTTTACCTTTAGTTCAGTAGATATGAGGAAATTCCAGGGCAGAAAATTATCAAAACTATTGTAGTGAAAGTGTATGTAGTTTAAAAACATAGTGGAGCACTTCCTGTATTACTGCATGACATCACAAGGTGGAACAGAGAATTTTTAATTTGAGAGAAGCCTAAATATGCAGGGTCTGTGTGTTAAACATGTATGAATGAAACAAAACACAACTCCAGGTATGTGTGTGATGAAGAAACAACATTATAACATAGATCAGAAAACAGTGTAATATGGGATCTTTAATCATACAAAGCTATCAACATCTATGTAGAATTATAACATATATTTTCATTTAAACATTTATATTTTATCAAAACATGGTCCCCATTCCAGATCCACATGGACATACATCCCAGCAGCCAACAGATTGTTTCCTAAAATGTTATGATGTTCTGCATGCTGTTTTTGATTTATTTTGGTGACAAGTATAGAATTATAGAGTGATAGAGTGATATCTCTCTGTATTTTTTTTTTTTTTTTCAAAGGCATATCAGTCTAGTGCTCACAAACTCCACTGCACCTCGACCCAGGGTCAAACACAGCCATTCAATCAGGTTTGTTCATTTCGGTGACTCTAAGCAGCTCATTGGTCACCCATCATTTTGAATTATATTTCTCTGACCTCAGAATACAGTTTAGTGCTTCGCTCATTGATTCACCAGAAATCCATGATGTTTTTCAGTCCCCTGTGATATTTTTTCCTTTATTTTTTCCTCATAAGCAGCCCCAGGCCATACTTGTCCCTGATTGGCTAATCCACATGTCAGTCATGCCCATCTGAACTAGTCTGTAGTGTAGGGAGAACAGTCTGTATTCTGGATCCAAGGCAATTCTGTTTATTCACACAATATGTACAAACATACTTTAAATGGACAATTATGACAAAAATGAAACGCTGATAATTTTGGCAAACTAGGCCCCCAGTTAGAGTCTTGGATCTTGGCACTGGAACCGGCCCTGCTTAAAGGGCTCATGGAATATAAGTATATAAGTTTGTTTTGCCCAGTTCAGATATATTGTAAAAGCAGCTTTCAAAATGGGACCTCTGTGTACCATCTGCATCTAATTATAAATCATTTTTATTTTCAGTGAACCAGGAAGTGCACTGTTAGCATGCTAGTTTGTGTTAGTATAACTGCAAAGATAAAACTCGTTGTAAATCTATATGCTCAATGTGTTACGAAAGTGAGGAATAGGTTTTGGACTGCTGCAAATGTAGTTTAAGTGAACTAGTTCTGAGACTGTAAAAATCAGGTCCAACGCCTTTAAGGAGAGAGTTGATCTGACTCCAAATAGTCTCTTTCGCTATGTTTTCTAGGAAGAGGTGTGTCCAGGATTACATGTAAGTATTCAGCGCCCAGGGGAGTGCTGCCTCCGTGCCTCTGCAATAGTTGAAACCGTGTGATGTTTTGTGATCTCAGCTCTGTGGATCTGGGCTTTGGACAGCAGCAGAGGTCAGAGGCTCCTGCTGTTCATGGGACAGACACTAGAGGTCAGCCTTCTGCCTGTGACGTGGCATTGCATGATATTACCACAACACTTGTAAGATGTGAGCATATTGGTCTCTAAGTTGTAGTTATTAGGTATAATTGAAAGCATACTCACCAAATTGGTCGAACGAGAATTATATAAACATACTTGTTCATTTCTATTGCTGGGTTTAAGATGACATCACAACATTCCAGGACAATTATATTAAATACAGATAGGGAGCAGCTAAAATGTATATGATAAAAATGCAGAATTCAGTTGTTGTTCAGTGTCTTCTTGGTTTATTTGTGAATTTACTTTTTAGATTATTTCAACATACAATTGTAATGTATTCAATAGAGGAACCTGCCTCATGTCCCCAAATGATGACAAAGCCGACCCAAGTGATGCTACTCCTCCTCGCTTCTGCCTGTATATAAATCAAGTTGCTCTGGCGTAAACTTTGAGATTTGAGTTATACTGGAAAATCCCATGAGAATAGGAAGCCAAAGGTGAAGGAAAATCAAATGACCAGGGAGATTTTAAAATGTTTTTTCTACGACATGAGGTTGTCAGTGTAAACAGTGTTTTACGTCTCACCAGCATGTGTCAGGAGTCTGCACGTCTCACTGTATAAATACTGTGTACGCCTATAAACGAGAATAAATGTTTACCTGGTCAGCCAGAATGATTTACTAACGTGGAGGAAGTCAGATGGTGCACCAGGCAAAATATAGGTAGCTGCAGCAGTACTTAGCAGAATGGGAATCACCTCTCCATAGATCTGACCTTTAACATAGTCTGTTTATGGAGGTAGACGTTGAAGTTGAAGATGCTGAAGTTTAATGCCATACTCTGAAACATTCTTGGCACAAAGCAATATCATCTCCATAGAAACAAGTAGCATCTACCCTAAAATAAACAAGTATATTATTATTTCTTATTCTGTTCATTGTAAACATGAAAAGAAAGAAAGACCCTAGATTTTCATTCATTTTTTTGTGTTTTTTTGTTTTTTTTTTCATACAACATGCAACCTGAAGTCTGATTATTATTTTTTTTTTCCCCTCAAATGCAGCAGAATATACGATTACTCAAAGATGCATCAATCAAAATACATCTCAGCATAAGTAAGAGCTGATTTTTCTCCTTTCACTGAACTTATATTTACACATGGTATCAAATGTGTGGGAGGATTGTTTCCTGAGGCTGTCACAGGTGAAAAGTACCTGTGTGATATTTGTGAGGTGAGGCAGTCTCTGGAGCATTCTTCAGATAAGACTCACAATATGGGAGCAGCTGCAGGGAAGCCTTATCAGTTTCTGACCTTATTACAAGAATAGGCTTAACACGAGCAGAAACTGGTTTCAACAATGAGATTTATACAGCTCAGAGAAAATGTGTTATGTTGAGGGTTTACCAAAAATAAATAAATAGATGATTTTTTTTATTTTTTTTTAAATTAAGCATAATTGTAGATATGTTTTTTTATATTTAAATTTAGAATAGATATGGGGATAATTCAGCTTTACCGTTTGATTTATTGTTGTTTATCGTTAGATTCACTTTTTTAATATAGTAAGATTTAAGCATAATTGTAGATATTCACTCATTTGTTATATTTACATTTAGAATAGCACCTTTTATGGAGGAGAGTAGGTCTGTCACGATAACACATTTTGAAGAACGATATATTGCTACAGAGAAATATTGCGATAGACGATAATATTGAAACAACTATATTAAGATTTTTAAAATGCAAGATAATCTCAGTGAACTCTTATAGAATAGACTATTTCATTAACTGCAACAAATAAAGAGCAGAATGTACCAATAATTACCCCAAGAAAAAAATCCTCACAATAAGGAACGACAGTTGCTCAGCTGGTCAACAGTTTATCCACTGACCTGAAGGTTGGCGGTTCAAATCCCGCTCTTGACATAAAGAAATGTTGCTAGTAGAGCAGTCAGATCCACTGACTCACACACCTTGCCCCAGTGTATGAATGAATATGTGCGTGAATGGGTGAATGGGTGAGAGGTTCCTTGATGTAAAGTGCTTTGAAGGTGGAAAAGAGCTATATAAAAATGTGACCATTTACCCATAAATGGATACAGTGATTATCGTGACAGGAGAGTCAGATGAAGCTATTCCACCCTCTCGTTAGTCAACTGGAAATTACTTTTTGCATGTAAGAAAAACATCTGCTGTCCCTTAAAGCTGAGTCACGTTCAAAACATAGAGCTGCATAAACCACATCCAGGAAATTCATCCAGGAGATGTTAGGTTCTTTTAAGTATACGTTGTATTTATGTTCACGAAATCAACAAAGAAAGATATTTTTATTTTGTTTTTGAAAATCAAGATTTATCAGGAGGAGAAAATTGCACTGGGAATAGGAGAATAAACAATAATACCGTTATCATGATACAAAGGGTAGACAGTAATTGTTCAAAAGTACAGTGCAATACAATACTTTAACAGTGGTTTAAATATGGATCCGGTTCATAGCATTAACATTATAATTATTCATATGCATAACATTTTTAAACTGTCAGTAACTTTGATTATTATCGTGATCTAATTGTTAATCTCAATTATTTTGGCCATGATAATTGTGACCCAGAATTTCGATATCATCCCATATATATCATCCCTACCACCAACAAGCCCCAAATATTTCAAATGTTTTTCCTTGTTTGAGTTTAAACCTATTATTGTTGAAAAGTTTCTATGGCAATGAATACGGTAACGGATTACATCATTTAGAAAAATATGAATGAATAATACAGAAAAAGTGAAAATAGACTTTGGCACTGTGTCTGGTTCTTTAATAACACAGATGTTTGCTCAAGGCGCTCTAAAATGAAAGAAAATTTCTTTTGGCACAGACTGAATGAACTAAAAGTATTTTTCCAGTGACCACTCACTGAACCCACTGTTTCCCCTGTATCTGATTCACTTTTATGAGCAAGGCACAAGTCAATAGTAGTCAGTGTTTTATATATAATATGAGGTTCTGTGAAAGTCCAATCTTGCTTATTATAGGAACCAAAAGCCAAATGTTTCAGCTGCTCTGACTCAGTCCTTTCACTTCTGCATCACTAAGAATGACCATGCACATTTTTGTTTTTACGTGCGTTGTTGCATTACTCAGAAAAGATTGGAAAAAACATTTGTGATTTATCACAAATGTATTTATTTACAGACTTTATTTGTATTATTAACATCAGTGATGCCAGTTTGAGTAATCATGTAATATTGTAGAATTTCTGAAGTTTCAAAACTGCCAACTCTGCCAACTCCAGCAATCCCATGATGCACTGCACAAAAGGTTCAATGTGTAGCTTTTCTGGTGGAGGTCCAGAATAATGCTGTAAATGGTCACATTTTTACATAGCACTTTCCACCTTCAAGGTACTCAAAGAGCTTTACATCAAGAAACCATTCACCCATTCACACATACACGTTCAAATACCAGTGTACACAGATTCTAGGGGTGAGGGGGTTAAGTGTATTGCCCAAGTACACAGCGACAGCATTCATCTGTGGGAGCTGGAGTTGCAACCTGTAGGTCAGTGGATCTGACTGCTCAACCAATGTTTTATGTCAAAAGTGGGATTCAAACTTTCAAACTTCGAATCAGTCGACACACACTCAACACTCACCAACTGAGCTACAGTCACCCCTGTCGCCCCTATATTTTTTCTGCAGATTTTTCTACAGGTTATACAGACATGGTCCCCATGGATTCTGTTGCGTCTCAAGCCAAATGTGATCATCCAATCAGATTGGTTTTTTTTTCACTGCATGTGTGAAACGAAGGAGCTCATTGGTCACTTCTGATTTACAAATATAATCTCATTTATTTCACTTCAGATTAACAGAGTTTGGTGCTTTGCTCAGAAACTGTGATGTTTTTCAGTCTTTTGTGGGATTTTTTTCTTTATTTTTTCAATACGAACGGACCATGTGTGTTCCCAGTTGGCTGAAAACATTTGAAAACAGGATTATTCACTGGTGATCTGTCGCCTGCTTTTCCCATGAAAATGACTAAAAGCACAGTAGGAGGGAGAGCTTTCACTTACCAAGCTCCTGTCTTATGGAATCAGCTCCCTTCCCATGTTAAAGAGGCCCCCACAGTATACTACATTTAAGACATTTACTAAAACGTGTTCTCTTTGAAATAGCTTATGGTCAAGCTAGCTAGGACCAGAAATAAACCCTGTAGTTTTAGTTAAGCTGCCTAGGGATAGCCATGCTGGGGGAAGTATGGTAACCTGAGCACTATCCTATCCCTATCAACAACATTTACTATTCAGTTTGTTCATTGCTATTCACATATTGTCCGCTGTCCCTGTGTTGTTTCAGATGCCTGGCCGCTGACCATCTGGTGATGGCTGGACCCTAGATGCCCTCCTGATCGTCCGGTGATGGCTGGACCCTAGATCACCTCCTGACCGTCCGGTGATGGCTGGACCCTAGATCACCTCCTGATCGTCCGGTGATGGCTGGACCCTAGATCACCTCCTGATCGTCCGGTGATGGCTGGGACCCTAGATCGCCTTGCCTGAATGGACGGCTCACTGAGTGGGCTCTGGCCCTACAGCTTTACAAAAATAAAAATTGGATGCGCCTTAGTCCTGGACACATCTAAAGCCTGTCCGTCCATGGGAGTGGATCTCTCCTTCACTGTTGTTCTCCCCGAGGTTTCTCCTTTTCCCACTGGATTTACATCATCTGCTTGTGTCCAAGTTTTATGTCATTTTGGGGAACATTCTAGGGCAAAAAAAACAATCTCCATGGATACAAGAGTCCAGAGCATCCAGTATGCTCTCAATCTTGTGTCCAAAATGGAGATACTAAGTTTACAGATTGATTTCAATTATTTTTTATTCTGTTGATAATTTTAAAACCTTTTAGGAAGTAAAACAGCTTCCCTTGGATGTACACCACTTGACACTTGCCACATAGCCAATTTAACAATTAAAACATGTGAGTGAAAATATGTTGCTTGTTGTAGTGAAATTCCATTAACAAAAGGGATTATAACTTCTGCGGTTTTTATGTGGAATTACAGACCAATCTACCCAGATGTAGAGCTAATCCAGATGTTATGAATTTACTCAATGACAACCTGAACCCACGCTATAGTAACAGTTTGTTTATGGGAATCTCCACAGCAAAGCCAAAGAAGTCAAATCAAAACTGTTTTCATGCCTTGTGTATTTAAGCCTCACACTATTCGCCCGTTAGAAGCTTCCAGAACTTGAATTGAAGTAAATGGTTGTGAAATGTGGTGGAGTTTCGTTTCGTGGTTGCTCACGAGAGTTGGAGCTGAATGAGGATCGTGTCACTGGAAGGCACTTTAAAAACACAGATGTGGCTTGTCTAAATGTTTTGTCTGAGCTATGCATGTGGCCAAGTGTCTGCATGAAACCTGCACATGCAAACTATGGAGGAATGGTGGGAAAACTACAGGAAAACAGCATCCAAAGACTCCGGGAGCAGATGTATTTCCACCTATTTTCAGTGCTTGTGAGCGGATGTCGTGACTTTGGTCATGGGCACAACAATTTGGGATTAACAATTTGTGGAACACTATTTCACAAAGTAATATGACCTCTTAAACGTATCTATTTCAGTGGAGACAAGCAGGTGGCTTCACTAGACCAAATTACAGGTCAGATCTGTGGAGAGCCAAGCCCACTTACAATGAGAATACATGTTTTTCATAATATATTTTTTAAATAGCATTAAGTCGTGTAACTGAAGAAACTGATGATAGATAAGTTTATTCTCATACCTTTATGGATTCTCATACATATGACAAAGAAATAACATCTCCATGGTAACAAGCAGGTTGTGAACCCCAAAACTTACATTGCACAGCTTTAAGTTAATCTTTATTTTCCCACAGAGGGAAATTTGTCTTATGGACGTAGTAAAATAAAGATAGAAAGCTGTTATAGATCAGAGCAACTAAGGTCATAGGCATAAAACGTGCACACCAGTCTGTAAATTGAGACGAGGGGGCGTATCAACTCTTTCACACCTGGGATACAGTTTTAAAGAAGTCGGACTGCAGGTGGCGCTATTGTTCTACTGCTCCAAGTAAGACACTGTTTTGTTTATCGTTGTATAATCTATTCTACGTCCCTTAAGACACGACTAATTTCCCTTTGCGGGACGATAAAGACTAACTTAAGGTGCGAGCTTTCCTTTTTGTGTCTGCAACTTGCTTGTCTCCATGGAGATGTTATCACTCTGTCTAGAATATTCCACAGTATAACATTATCTATCATGCATTTCTCCAATTACAGGTGTTATGGCTGCAAAAGTGTATACAAAATTATGTATTTTAACTGTGAGTGGGGTTGCCTCTCCATAGACCTGACCTGTACCTTGGCCTGGTTGCACCACCTGCTTGTCTCTTTTGAGAAAAATATGTTTAATTGTGAAACATGGAGTAAGCAATAACATCCCTATGGAGACAAGCAGCTGCTGTACCCTACAAATCATAGCGTTCTGGTGCGAGGAAACATGCCAAAGTTCTTCTTATTGTTTATTTTCTGAACACAAGGGCTACTGTAGGCTGTAACCCATGCCAAAACGAGCACAAAACAAGCACAAAACAAGCACAAAACAACAGTCGTCTCAATTCAGCGGAGCCAGTCTCCTAGCTGACTAGTAACTGACAAAAGAACCTTCACATCGACTGTGTCCGGATGTCCTCCCACGTCCCTAACCCCTCATTCAATACACGGATCTGCACTCTTTAACTGACTATATACTGAAGCACCCTTATGCACCTTATGCACAGAGTGATCGGGACACTCAGGTCACTGCATGTAGGTCACATGACTCTGGTGTCTGGAAAAGTCTGCTTAACTCTGATAAAACTTAATTTTGGTCACAAATAATGACCAAATTCAACTGGCACACAAGTATTTATGGATTAATAATCACCATGCACGTTTTTTTTAAGTTGGATCTCATATAAACAAACTGTATTTTTTTTTTTCTGTCTGCAATGTTGAAATAATTGATATTTTAACAGCTCAAGCTAATTATACTTTATACTTAATCAGCGATCAAAGTGATAAACCAGCTCTTCTCTCTGCTTTCATTCAGTCATGTTGTGTCCAGTTAAAGACCTGTCGCTGTCCACTGGTGTTTTTCCGACTCTCGCAAATGCATTGTAGTCTATTTTGACTGGTCCAGTCACCACCGATGCCTTTTCAAAGTGCATTGTGGGAAATTTTGAGTGCACTACTTTTTCACTCACTGGAAGTAGGGAATAGTGCGGACATTTGGACACAGCCATCAACTTGTCGACATAGCAACCAAGTGTCACATACAAAAGCAGTTACATTAACAATAAAAGGTGTCAACACAAAATATCAGATTATTAGATTATTACAATATACATCTTTGATCATGCTGCTGTTTCCTGTGATTCTTCAAATCTCAATATTACAAAACTTTCTACACATGTTGCCAGGATGTTTGTCTAAGGTGTGCTCCTCTTGTTGATTGCGTGGTTTCTGGGAGGAAAGAAAGAGAGAATCCCACCATTACAATCCCCGCCAATCATAAATATTATTCATTCCTGAGCCATGTCACCGTTGCTGTTATGAACAGTTGTCATACTCCTTTGTGTTCCCCACATCGAAGCGGAAAAAATGAGCCAGCCCAACAGGCCGTCTCTGTGATTGATAGTAAATGTATACAATTATGAAATCCAGATCATGACTAATATGTTGATAATTCCGTCGCTGTTGTAAAAGTAGTACTTGAGCAAACCGCACTGTAATTTACGCGTGAATGACTGCAGTGTAATGTTTTTAGTGGTTTATGATAAGTGGGATAATGATAGCTCTTCGAACGGTTTCAGAGGGTTTCAGAGAGTGTGGAGTGGAATTGTTTTTGTCACCTGAAAACACCCAACATTTTGAAAGACTTATCTCACAGGGAGGTGCAATGTCACAAGAACAATACAAAACTGTTTAACCTGAGGTGACTAAGATGTCGCATTCTTAAAATATGTGTTCATTCAGATTTTTACACCTCATTGTGAACATAGCCACCTGTGGAGAATGAACAGATAGGGTTAAAACAACACATGATTCACAGGATATTTATTATCAACCAACCAATCAATCAACCAATCAATCAATACCACTTTATTTGTCCCCGAGGGGCAGTTTAAGCACATTGAGCAGTAAAATACAATAGAAATAGAAAAGCTAAAACAAAAGTCTCAGTGCAGCTCAACAAGTACAGTCATCAGATCCAGTGTTAGGGCAGTTTGAGGAGAGTAACAAGCATCAGGACAAAAGTGTCCCTCCTCTTTGTCCTCTGTGTCCTGCAGTGTCACAGCAGCCTCCAGGGGGCACCAGGTGAACTCATCAATGCTGACAGCGCAACACTGGTTTATGGTAATATTTATTGTTTGCGGTCTATATGTTAGTAGTTATTATATCAGTGTATTTGCACAGCTATGATTGCAAATGTGAATACATGTCATATATAATGACGTTACACAGCCCTGGCTTGTCCTCCATAGACCTCCATATGGGACACTTCATGGTTGTCACTTCACAGGAAACAGTGACACACATTTACTCAGAACTGATGTTATTAACGACACTATATGTCAGCTGTGTACTGTTTACATCTAATTATAAAGCAATGTATTGCCTGATGATGAGGCTAAGTGTTAAGTGCTAGCATGCTAAGTCACTAGAAAACTATTTGATCTCTGAGAAATATGAAAACTGGAAAGTGCATGGAAATCTTCAGCTATAAATAGATATAAATATACAAAACTATTCACAAGTATTGCACACACACACACATATATATATGTTATATGTTATAACATTACACAGCCCTGGCCTGTCCTCCATACGAGAGACTTCCTAGTTTCACCTCAGGGGAGACAGTGACACACGTTTAGTCAGTACTGATGATATTAACAACACTCCGGCTCCAACTCAGGTTCAGACCAGTTATAATTGATCTCACTTTTCAACCCACTCACCACCATAAGACGGAAGGAGAGTCAACACCGCTCATTCAAATGTAGAAGTTATTATAGTAGATTGTTTTGAGAGAAAATTGTGGCCTGTAGCATATAAAGAGATTGTATTTTTTTTTATGTGTTTTTAGTAATATTTTAAAGGTTCACAGAAGAATTTGTCTTTGAAAACTAATTGTATTGGTGTTTTTCAGATTTTTTCAGGGGGGGGGGGTTCAGCTTTTTCCCTATCCACATGCAGCGCCTCACCTGAAAAACACTGTTACAAGATATTTAAAGCCAAATACCAATCATAACCACTTAAAATTCATATAACGATCATTTGGAGGATATATTGAGACGTTTGTGGAAATTCTTGCGAAACATGAACTTACGTCTGGTGCCAACAGAAACCAGTTGTCCCGTATTTGTCACTGAACACCTTGTACTTGACGGAGCCACACCTCTTCCTCTCACCCCACACATTAAAATACTAATATGACTATAACCACAGGCAGCGCACAGGGAATCCTCCATATGTCTCTGTAAAGCATTACATCACATAGTTATTTTTAGAAGAATGTTTTTATTGTACATTAATCCAGCGGAAATCCTGTCGTCATTCACTTTTAAAGTGACTTTACCTGCACCACAATTATCCCTTCAAAGGCTTTATAATCTGGGTGTTGCACCGGTCCACACCATGCACATATTATGGCACCAGCAATCTTCCTCTTTGTTGACATCGCTGTGTTCATGTAATAACACAAATTACAACATGATGTAATGAAGATCTATTAATATTCGGGGTGTTTAAGGGTAATGATGGGGCTTTATTTAATTATGACCCATGGGTTTCAAAATGCTGAGAAATTTAAACCACTATCATTGCGATTCAGATTTGAAACAAAACATTATACCTTCTCAAAGGAAGCGGCTCAGTTGAGTGTTCATCTGATTCAAAGGTTTGTAGTTTGACTCCCACTCACACAGATGCGTGTTGTTGTGTACTTGGGCAAGACACTTAATCTGCATTATCCCCAGCATCTGTGTGCACTGGTATATGAATGTGTTTGTGAATCGTTCCTTGACGTAAAGGACATTGAGAGCCAGCTGAAAGAAAAATGCTATATAAAAGTGATAATTGTATGTTTTAGCTCCCTTTGAGTAGTGTTATATTGTGAGTGCTGTCCATGCTTTGTTAATAAGCTCTTGTCTTTCGCCAGTACAAACATATTGTATGAGGAGCTCTTAAGGTCAAAATATGTCAGGTGCGTGCTTTCTGCATCTCATTAGAAAGCTTTTTATTGTCCGATAATGAAGTGCTTTGTACCACTGCAAAGTGTTTACAATGAACACTTCTGTTTTTCCTATTTTTAATACAATAAAAATTGGGTTCAGTGCCTTTAATTAAAAAAACAAACCTACAGATGAACCTGTCCTCACACTCAGAGCCTTTTCCTCCTGAGCACCTGTCTCATGTGGTCGACAGATGTCACTCACATGTTGTGAGTGACAACACACTGTCTGCACAGGTGTAGGTCATGGAAAATTTATGCGTACACACCCCCACACTCACACACACTCACAGGCACACACTCACACGTGCCAACACATACACACAGTCACGCACACATTCATACATACGCAAGCACACATGTACACACACACACACGTACACGTGCACACACACACACACACACACACACACACACACACACACACACACATACACACTTACATACATGTATACACACACGCACATACACAACTACACACTCACACACATGCATGCACACACACACACACACACTTACGTACATGTACACACACACGTGTACACACACATACGCACACACACATACACACTTACGTACATGCACACAGGCTCATACAAATGCATGTACACACACACGTGCATATGTAGTCACACACGTGCACACACATGTGCACATGCAGTCACACACATGCACACAAACTTGCACACATGTGCACATGCAGTCACACACATGCACACAAACTTGCACACATGTGCACATGCAGTCACACACATGCACACAAACTTGCACACACAGTCACACACGTGCACACATGCACACGCAGTCACACACAGTCACTTGTGCGCAGCAGAGACAAATGAGTGTCTAATTTACATTATAGGGACAGATTCCTTTCATATTAACACTGTGCTTTAACTTGATTAGTCACTGACAGTTTACAGTTGACACACTCACGTTGCCTCAGGTGAGATGAAGTCACTGCTTATGTCTGGAGCCGTCTACATATGTGGACATATTTGGAGCTACATGTGATTGCCTGGAGAATATACACAGTATATACGCAGTACAACCACACAAAAGATTTCTTTATACTGTAACCTGTCCCAGGTGCACAAAAATACTTTCAGACAGTATATTTTATTTATAATTTATTGTCCGGCACATTTAATTCAACTATTGAGGGGGCTTTCAGCTTTTTTATGGGATCCAGATTTTTTGGATCCTTTCATTTCAAAAGCCTGGCTCTTTTACTATGTCTCTGTATGACAGAAGCCAATGTGAGAACTAATTTTAACTACAAACTAATCACAGAGAGAGATGACCCAGACTCAGATCTGTTTAAAATAGTTCAAACTGAGAGTGGGAGTGTGTTTACCCTTTGAAATCATACAGAATCTAAATAAAACTCTTATAGTGTATAATAATAATAATAGTAATTTTGTGTTGTCACAATGCCAAATGTATATTTTGGCATCGTGCACTAAGCTCGCACTCGTGTCACCTGCTCTACTTCTGAGCTGATTCTTGTGTAAGTTCAGAGTTAATCAGTGTAAGCTCACATTAAGAAACTGTTCAAAAGAGCCGACTCACTCACAAACGTCACATCACTGAATTTAACAAACGAGTGACCTGTGCAAAATGTTAAATGTAAAAAATTGAGAAAATATTTTTTGGGAGTGCGCTAACAGGAAATGTTTTATTACTGATCCCTGTTTCAGCTGTTCGTTCTGACAGTTGCTCTGTTGTCTGTTAGATTTCAACACTTCACTGTAATAAAACCAGTCTGAACAAACGTTTGGCATTCACTCAAACTTTCATCACAATCCTATTTGTGTTTTCCTTTTGTTCAATGTTGATTATTTAACTGTGTCAGTCTATTGACATTTATTTAATCAGGTAGGAAAACATTCAAACTCCACACAGAATAGGCCCACACACCAGGAATCCAAGTGCCCACTGTGCTAAGATATTCATACACAACCAGAATACCCACAGTCCAACAGGAATCTCCAGGCTTAAGAAGAAACAGGCGAGTTTTGTCATAATGTAATGGATTTGAATGACCGAAGTATCCTTTACTCCTGAATTAGCCAATTACAAAAATCATTGGTTTTCTTTCCTCTCTAAGGTTGTATTTGCATTAAGTATCATTTTGATTTCACTATAGAAATTATATCATAAAATACTGCACAAAATGATTGATAATGCCCAGGGCTAGTTGGAAGGCCCATGCATGCATTTCAACAACCAAAAGCCAGAAATTATTTTGTGGTTTGAGAAAAATAAATCTTAATTTCACTTAAAATGTCTGTTCTTGTAAATCAATCATGTTTTTGTAGCCAGGAGTGAGAGCACGGTCCAGAAATCACAAACATCAAATGAGAAACAGATGTGTGGGAATTGGATTTGCTCTTACTTACAACACCAGTCAAAGGTTCAGACACACCCTCTCAATCAGGGCTTTTGTTTTCTTTATGTTTACTGCTTTCTGCATTTTTGATACAAGTAGACATAAAATGTATGAAGCCAGATGTATAGAATAAAATAATAAAGAAGTATTCCTTTGCTTTATTGATAGCACTGCAAACCCTTGGTCTTCTCTCAGTGATCTTCTTGGTCACATCTCCTGAAATGGTTTTCACTTCACAGCTGTGCCTTGTCAGGGTCAAGAAATGCCAAACCTGCAGACCAGGGTTCAAAGCAAAAGGTGGCTATTTTAAAGATGTTTTAATCTGAAACATGTTTTAAACTGATGGCATAAACTGTGAAAGACGTGAACAAAAGGAATGTGACGTCCCCCATAGCAAATGAAGCTTCTCAAGGCTTGCAGTTGTAAGGGCAAAGTTGGAACTACGTTTTAGGAAAGTTTATTCAATAGAAAGTGAACTGGACCCACAGTCAATGGAGCCACATGCACCCACACTCACTTCCTATTCGGAATGTGGTGGCTATCTTCTATAAATGCTTTCCCCTTCTTCTTTGTAATAAAATAAACAATTAGTTCCTCCTAGACTGGTTTAGATATTTCAGATATGTAAGGTGTGCAGGTATGAAGTTACTAATGTGGGAAAACTGTGGCAGCCTTTCAGACTAAATAGTTAACATTCTACTTGATAGACAGAGCGCTGTAGTCACTGAGGTGACAGAGAGGTGACGACAATGAAACCAGCCACTCACAGTCACTAACTGTAACTGTCTAGCAGAGAAACGTCTGAATATGAAGTAATGGAAAGCGCATTAGAGTTTTCAATAATATCAATAACATTTCATTCATCTTATATAGCACTTTTCCAGATCCTCAAAGCCAGTTTACAACTTTGTACATTATTCATCCACTCCATACTTGGTGGTAAACTACTATTGTAGCCGCAGCTCCTCAGGGGTAGACTGACACAAGCAAGGCTACCAATCTGCAACATCGGCCTCTCCAACTGCCACCAACACTCAAGCACACAAACATGCACGCACACACACACACACACATGCACACATGCCACATTCATTCCCGGCAATTTGGGTGAAGTGCCTTGCCTGAGGACACACAACAGCAACAACAGTTTTTGCCACTGCTGGCCCACTGTGGCACCAGATATTCCAAGTTGTCTCCCATCCAAATCCTAACCAGGCCCAGCCCTGCTCTGAGATCTGTTGAGATCAGGCTTTGACAAGGAGGATTGGCCACATTTTGCAAGACTTATTAATAAAATTACATTAATGGGAGTTCAAATCCCACAAGACCATTTAAGTGCATATACAATTAAATATAGACATAATTTACTTATTAAAGAGGTGACGACAGCAAAACCAGTCAGACACTGCTCATAATTGTCTATGATGTAATGGGTAGCATCTTGTGGTTTTTAAATGTTTGTGGGATTTATCAAACAAAATATATTAATAGAAGTTGTGGGTTTAATTCACATAAGACCAGAGACACCATCCTGCCAGCATTAATGCGACTGTAGAGGCACATGATTATGTCGCAGAGCGGCTGTCTCAGTAACCTGCAACTGGAGTGAAAGAACAAAAGTATACTGAAGAGCTTAAATATTGACAATGACAAGATGTTATTGCTATGCCTAAAATATTCTGCAGCATGGCATTAAACTCATCTTCAGTATTTCCACGGAGGCAAGTGCATGCAACACGTGTTTTTAAAATCAATACACCTTCACTACAATCATTTGGATAATTTCACCCTGGAATTTCCAGTCTCTATGCTACCTGTCATGACATCACAAGGTGGAAGAGAACATTTTGAGCTTTGGAGATGTGGACAGACTAAAAATAGAATGTTACTCAAACATGTGTGAATGAAACAAAACACAACTCCAGGTGTGTTTTAAGGAGATGACAACATTATTACATGGCCTAAAGCTACAAGAGTCAATTTTGCGTATTATAGGACCTTTAAGCAAGAAATATTTACTGAGGTATGTGAAATGGCTCATGGGAAATACAGTGCTGAAATCTTTATGAAGTTAAATATTGGTTCAGTTTTTGGTTTATTGATCTAAAAATCCCACTCCGCTCATATGACACATCTGTGTGTGGGAAAGGCACACACTGTAAAAGCCTGATTTACCATACATACAGTACATAATGTTCATGTGGCTATAAAGCACATGTTCTTCACTGCAAGCTTTCTCACAGTAAGATGGATTAGTTTATGGTCAGGACTATAAGATATATTTGGACATTGTTTAAATCACTTTGGCATTATGAAATCCCTTAACCTGTTCCATAAACAATAGACAGTGCCAATGAAAAGTGTTAGAGTTATGATGTTGAGCTTATAAAACGCCTCATCTAAGCAGAGATGTGCACATTGTTAAATAGGTCTCACCATAGTTGTTAAAAAGACATGTTGTGCTCTTGACATTTTAAATTAAATTAAATTGATCTAAAACAACTTGACAAAATAAACTAGTCAGCTCACTTATGAGTTGGCCCAATGGGAGCTGACGTCATCACACCAAAGTGTCACTGCCAAATCCAACATGTATCACAAATTAAGAAAATAAAACTGGAGAACAAAGTAAGTATGGAGCAGTGGACGTGTGTGTCGGTGGAGGTGGAAACGAGAAGATCAGATCAAAAATGTTGTGAATACAAGAGAATAAACATGTCTCAAACCTGCATGAATCACTCCAAATACAACTTGAAGTGGGTGTTGTATAATAGGTCTCTTTTAATGTAGCTTTCTCCAATTCTCCACGCTGAGAACTGGCACAATAGAACCAGACTGACTTTTATCCCTAAGCTAAGAACTTATAGCACTATTCCACATTACAAGCTGCAGTCAATGTCCAAATATATAACAGTGAAAATATCCCAGTAGGTTATTAAAAAGAAAAAAGGTTACATGGGGAAGCTGGCCCGATGTGGTCAAAGTAGGAGGCAGACTTGAATAAAAAGCATCTTTTACAGAGTGAGTTTATTAAAAGATGACTCCAGTTGAAAGCAAAATAACTGAAGAAAAAAGCATTAACCATTTATACAATTAAACAGAAAAGAAGAAATTTAAATGAAATCTGCATCTCAACCACATGTACACAACTACACCAAAGTGGAACTAAAATACACAGACAAGACACTGAAACAAAAAACTTAAAACTTAAACCACATGGTCCAGCCCATGATTTCATCCCAAGTCTTTAAACATGTCCGGCACTGGGCACACCCCCACTTTTGTCTGGACCATGTGGAGACTCAGGTAATCATGAGTATGGATGTGTTTAACTGAATTATATAACTGGAATAAATAAGTCACCAAATAAAATAAAGTAACTCTTGTATGTGTGGTATTTAACTTAAAAGTTGGACCATAATTAAACAAAGACTAAAAAATTCTAGGTTAGGTGGTTAGGTTTGGTTGGTATTAAAAAAGTATGGGAAATGAAATGAACAAACGTGTGAAATTAAACAAAATTAATGTGAGTTTAATGGGAAAAAGGCTCACTTTGTCACAGGTTAGAAGGTCACACTTGTCTATAATCTCCATGCCTAAAAAAACTTTACTTATTAAATGAAATCAACTCAATTTATTTTTGTATTGCTCAAAAATGATTCATTTTGTGGTTTATTTGTCTAATGTAAACAATTTATATATTTGCACTTTTTTAATTTTGAAATTTGAATTGTATTACTAACGTTTTGTTCTTTTGAATCGTATTGTAATGCGTGAGCTGCATCCAAGTCATTTCCCATGTGGATCAATAAGTCAAAGTCTCGTCTATGTATTTGATTAGTGTATTACAGACTTTGTAGACATCACTCGTTTCATATCATCAACAAGTCAACACCTAAAACATGTTACATCTTGATCTAGTCTAGAGCATGTGCAAACAGGTCGGCTATAGGCTGATTTTTCTGTTATTAATGTTCATATCTTGATTTATGGATAAAATAGCAAAATAAAAACACCAGGAACATTTTAAGACCAAAATGGCAAGTCTGAGAGCAGCAGTTATAGACAGAGAGGTGACCAATTTTCAATAGAAAGTGAATTGGAGTCGATAGAGCCAGAAGCGTGCCCATGCTCATTTCCTATTTGAAAGCAGCGGCTAGCGAGTGAGCAATGTCCATTTATATATACAGTCGTTCCACTATACTGTACATGCTCTGCTATGACTGATAACAGGTAATGCCTTTCCCACAAACTGATTAGGTGTAACAGGTCTGACAAAGGCCTTGGATATACACCGTGGTGCTCTAACGTGTTTGGTATGTGACGTAACTCTTCCGTCTCCTCTTGTGTTTTCAAACGGTTTTGTATAGGATTAAACAGGTGTTAAACGAGTGAGCAGTGAATACTACATGGCTATCTGAGTCAAACGACATCTGACACCACAAAATCCATTCACTATTCGTTGTCATGCTTTGTCATCCCCAAACATTGTCAAGCAGAGAGCTCACTTCTTTCTATGACCTTAAATGGAATCGGGGGATAGGAAGTTGGGACGGTCCTTTTCAATGTGGGTACCTGGAATTGTTCTGTGCCAAGCCTTAAAAATGAATGGTTGCCTGATATTTGGTATAAACACAAATGAATCACTAGAATTCACCACACTTACTACTATTGCGCAATGTACTATGATGCTCTATTGTCACTGCCCTTCCCTTAATCCCTGTAATTACTCTATCCCATAGGATCAGTTACAGTCTGTAGTAACATGACATAAGCCTTAGTGACGTTAACTTGAATATGAACGATAGACGCAACCCCAGATTGGAAATAGTGTATATTTGCTTATATGGATATGAAGGTGACTTATTATACTTTATATCTGTATTTAGTAAATGTCACCTACATATAATGATTTTATATTTTGTATTTCCAACCACAATATCGATCTAAAACTGCTTAGTAATAGAAACTCACTCACTCACTTCCTTCTGCTACTGGTCCTGCCTCTTTCTAGCAATTCTGCCTTAGAAAACAGCTGATTTTTGTTTACATTAAAAAAAGTTAATTGATTATTTAGCATTTCTGAACATTTGTGTATGACCTTTTTCAAATAATTACAAGTAGGGACAGAGCTGTGGGCAGGGATAGGGAGTGGGTGAAAACATTTTTTTTTCTTTAGGTGCTCAAGCCTCAAATGAAGAAGAATAAAGGATTTCTTGTGCATACATGAATTAACCAAAACTCACATTAAGCTGATGATGAAGCGAAACCATTAAAATATGATTGTTATAAAAGCTGGTTTTGCATAATATGTCTCCTTTAAGGACGAGGTTTGTCTCCAGCTAATCTTGAAATGCCCAAGGCAGTCAGCCAACAGTCAAACCAGTCACCCTGATGTAAACTATAGAGAGAGTGTGTGAATGAAAATATGAAGGATTGCTGTTCAAATGAATCAAATCAAACTTTATTTACAAAGCTCTTTTCATACAAAAATGTGCTGTCATTAAAAAAAACGGCCCACATGCCCTTCCAAGGGAGAGATGAGGCCCAAAGTCTAACCCTCCATCATGGATCTGGGCCCAGAGGAGAGATGAGGCCCAAACACCAACCTTCCACAGGGGCCGAACCAGGCCCAAAAACTAACCCTCCACCACAAACCAGGGCCCAGGGGAGAGATGAAGCCCAAAACCAACCTTGAACCTGAGAGTAATAAAAAGATACCATAAGGAGAGAAAAGCCCTGAGGACTACAGTGTAAAAAGTAGAACCTAATAACCCTAATAAATAAGTAAATATACTAAATACATGTCATAATAAACAAATAAAACAATAAATATTCATCAAATCTCAGATAAAAACCTGTTCATCAAAACATGAGCGTTCGCTGTGAGTGTGTGTCCTGACTTTAGGAATGACTAGGAGCCTGCTGCCAGGGGACCACAGGGTCTGCAAGGATTTAAGGGGTAAAAGCTGTTCTGAAAGATAAGAACTCCCCAACACCATTACGACATAAAAAAAATAAATAAATAAAATCAGTAAAAGAATTTAAATTGATCCTGAAACAAATGTGGAGGCAACACAGTGAAAATCAGAGGCAGTGATTTTAAAACTGGTGTAATCTGGTCTACTTCTCACACCTTTCATTAGTATGAGTCAGTCTTTGTGTCCTGCTATGACATATGCACACAATAGCTTTTGTGCCAGTAGTTCACGTGCAGACTTAACCTTTAGCTGCTCCCAATTGAGTCTCTCAGAGTCTCTCATACCTGCATCACATCACGTAACCAGGATTTGGCTTTTCTCCTGGACACTGGGCCCGAGTGCAGTTCCAGCTCTGGACAAAGGAAAAGCACACAGCCATCTGGTCTGGTCCCAACTGCCCACGGCCTGCCTCCTCTCATTACTTCCTCACAATACCAAACACATACCCCAAACACACACCCCGCCTCAGACCTGAGCGTATCACACATGCATAAGAGATGAAAGGTGCACTCTGGAACTTTTCTAATGGAGGGACTGTCACTTTGTCCTCAATTGAAAATGTATCTTTTTAGTCATAGCCATATGTGCTGTTTTTGTCCATTATTAATCGTGGTGTACCTGTTTTTTAACGTTTTTAAAAATGTGAAAAGCTGAGCCAGATCATTTCCAAAGTTATTCCTCCTTATGCATTCCGAGCATCCTAATTATTCATGGTGCTGACTTTATAAGTGATTTTCACAGCTTTCAGAGATGGATTGCGGAGTTTTGCAGTGATGGTGAGGCACAGCAACTAGCATGCTAACACGCACTTCCTACTTTGCCTGAAATGTTACAGGATATGACATTAAACTTATCTATCTTGGATTATTTCAGTTACATATGTCTAAAAATTTACATTGAAAAAGCATTCTTTCTATGACCGTGTTTGCATCTCCATAGATCTGAAGTTACGTAGTGTGCCTTTAATAACACCCTCTATGCAGCACGTACAATTAGGTAATACTCATGCTATACGTGCCAAGTCACTGTGTTTCCCAATTCCTCTGCTTTGTCTGTTATAATGACAACAAATCTTGTAACATGGAACTGAGAACTGATGCACAATTAAATCTGAATGTTGTGAGAGAGCATGATGGGAAATAGACTGCATGGAGGAATTAAGACAAATTATGGCAAAACGACTCACCACAATGTGCTGCTGGTCACGTCAACCGCGACCCCACGTTTGTTTTGGAGTCAGGAGCTCAGGGAAAATGCTTTATTCCTGTCAGTGCACTGTAGTTGGTTTTGGACTGTGATCCATTCTTCACACATCATAAAATCTGACGACATTTACGAAAAACCCACATCATCCAATACAATACTGCTACCCGTAATGAAACTACAGGAAGGTAGAGTAACAAAAATTGTACTCAAATAAGAATACTGTTAATTTAAAGTAATATTACTCAGGTAGAAATACAAAATGGTGGTCCAAAGAATGACTCAAGTATAGAAAAGTGTCATGGCAAACTATAAGCGTAACTGTCTAAACATAACATCTGATTTATAATTTGAAGTGAATGCGATTGGAGGAACACAATACTGTATTATACTGTATTATATATATGCACAAAATCTGGTGTGTTGAAAATATAGATATTAAATAATAGGAAATTTAATTATGTCTGGAGGAGCAGTGCCAGACACTCAAATCTGAAATAGTAATTTGTAGATTTTTAGTCAAGTAAGTGTACTGTTACACTGTAATATATATTACTTAAGTAGGAGTAAATGTTTGGTGTCTGAAAAATGACCCAGGTAAATGAGTATAAGTCACAAAGCAGCAATAGAGCAAAGGAAAAATACAGAAAAAGCAAAAAGTTTAATATTCAGTTGTCTTCATTGTTGCTAAGAAAAACATCTGAACACACTGATATCTGGGGAATTTTTCCACAAAGCTAAGGTTCATGCCTGGTTACCTCACCACGTGTAAATGCGGGGCAAGTCTCTGCAAGTTTTATTCTGATCTTAAGGAGAGGTAAAGAGCTCCAGGGCCGGAATGCCACTCCAAGAGGGAGTGTTAGGGTGCACCAAGCTGGAGGTTTTTGCTGATATTATGTGACTGAATTAAATCAAGATTCAGAAGAACGAAATCAGAATGGCATATTATGTTTGATTTAGGTTCTTCCCAGAGCCAGTCTCCATGTCCGGAGATTCGTTCATCGATCCCCCCGCCTTCGACTGTCACCCAGATCTGGAGATACGTCCAGGGGAGGACGGCCCCACGTCTCTCCTTTGGGCAATGCCTGACCAGGCCATGTAGGAAAAGGCCTGGCCACCAGGTGCTCGCTGTGGAGCACCCACCCCAGGCCTGGCTCCAGGGTGGGGCCCCGGTAACACCGTTGAAGGCAATGTAATTGGCCTCAATGTTTAACTCATCATGAGGGGCTTCTGAACCACTCTTAGTCTGACACATCCCCCAGTGACCCTACCAGGGGTATGAAACCCCGACAACATAACTCCCAGGATCATTTGGGTGCTCAAACCCCTCCCCCACGTTAAGGTGGAGGTTCAAGGAGGAGTAAAGGCATAACACCTTGAAAATGCCCAATCTTGTCTAATATCTGAGGCTAAGCAGTGCTGGTTCTGGTTAACACTTGGATGGGAGACTGCTAATGGTGCAACAGTAGCATTAAATGCAAATTGTTGTTGTGTCCTTAGGCAAGACACGTCCCCCACATTGCCTTGTATGAACGCCATGTGCGTGGGTGTGTGTGTCTGTGTGTGTGTTGGTGTGTGTGAATGTGTGTGTGTGTGTGCACATACGTGTGTGTGTCTTTGTGTGTGTGAGAGTGGGCGCATACGTGTGTGTGTGTGTGTGTGTGTGTGCGCGCGCGCATGCGTACGTGTGTGTGTGTGTGTGTGTGTGTGTGTGTGTGTGTGTGAGTGTGTGTGTGTGTGTGTGTGTGTGTGTGTGTGTACATGTGTGTGTGTAGGTGTGTGTGTGTGTGTGTGTCTGTGTGTGTTGGTGATGGTCAGACGGTGCAGAATGGTGGCCTGCTTCTGTCAGTCTACCCCAGGGCAGTTGTGGCTACAGTATATACCAGGCATAAACTATTGTTTCTCCCGGCATGGGACTATAACACAAAGAGCCATCATGCTAAAACCTGCTCTGGAGAGAGTACAAGCTTTTCTGGAGACATTAGTGCATTGTTTACTTCATTTGAGCATTCCATAATGATCCATATCTGGATCATTATAACAGGAAATTTTAAAGCAAGAACATCAAGAAAAATAGGTGCTTTGTCTGTTGGTAATTAAAATCTTGATCTGCAACAAATGTGAGCTGTTACACTTCTCATCACATTAACCATTGTAATTAATACATTACATGAAACAGTTTAGTACGGTGGCATTTGAGCCTGGAAGCTGAGGTTCACATAGTCAGTTTTGAAGGGGAATGATTTTAGTATCAGGTTTATAATAAAAGTATTTCCAATGCTGCAGAAAGAACTAAGAATATATATATATATATATATATATATATATATATATATATATATATATATATATATATATATATATATATATATATATATGAAAGAAAAAAACATTCTTTGTAAACTTCCAAATAAGAGAAAAAAGTGATACTTCGGCGGCGTTTGCTTGATACTTAAATGTCAGCTGACATATTTAAACACCTGTTATGGCAGATTTCTATTGGACCACAAAAATATGTTCTGAATATTGTTAGCTACAACACTGTATAAAATGTATTTATAAGGGACTACATGTTAGACTGCCTGAATATCTCACTTGCTTGTTGAGCTTTGATACGGGAACTTTTAATACAAGCCCTTGTGATTGTCTAAGTCTGAACACTGACCACACCAGAACTGAAATGGGAAAAAAATCTTTTGGTTATTTTGCTTCACCAAAATAAAATACATTTCAAGGACATGCAAAACTGGACAGACTGGTTCCACAAAGAGACTTTAATAATCTTTATCACCCCTGTTTTAAATGTTTTAAATGGACCTATGCACTTATGTGTTTTGTTTGTTTTTTTGTTTGTATTTTTCTGCATTTTAATTGGGCTCTCTGTGTTTAAATTCAGATGAAAAAAAATGTAAATGTGAATAGTCATGAAAAAAATTATTGTTTTTTGTCATTTTCCTATGAAGGTGTTATTGATTTGCCTAGAATGTTCACAGCTTTAAACTTTTCTTTCTCCATGGACACAAGCGTATGACATCACCAGGCTAAGTATATAAGTATAAAGTATATATCAGGTAAGTGGAAAGGCGACCTCAGTAAGAATGCGTTGGTTTTTCAATGTATTTATAAGCAATAAAAATACACCTAAATGAATAAATGGAAGAGATGTTATTGCTTTGCCTGGAATGTTTCATAGTATGGCATTAAACTTATTTATATTACATTTATTCAGTGACAGATATCTAAAAAATACCGTGGGATAGCACTCTTTCTGTTAGTGGGATATTAATTTGTGTGATTATCGCCCAGGACTACAATAATTATTAGGAATTATTAAGCAACAGTGGCTGCGGTCACATGCGCATGTTAATCTGATTATGAGATTTCTTGAGTTACAAGATGATTAAAATGACAGGTAAACAGCAAAAATAATTTAATTTCTTTGTGATCATGGTGCCAATGTTTACTCCCATCAGATGTGGTTACAGTAAATGTAATTTGAATAATCTTACATGTCCAGAAATCAGATTATAATGATTGATTTTGGTGTGCATGTGAACAGAGCCAATTATTAAAGTGGAACTAAACACTAACTCAACTCTTTTTGCTACTAACGTGTCTATATGGTGTTTGAATAGCATCGTCTACTGTTCCTAGTTTTTTTTTTTTTAGTGCTAGATCTATCTAGATGTATTTGCAGTTTTGTGGATCCCCCACAGACAGACCACCTTTAGTCAGAAAGTATTATCTGTCCAAGGTGGGAACCTGTGGAATAGTCCCCTGGTATCTCTGAGAGAATGTCAAACCACATGCATCATCTATAGTGGCAATGGGATTTTAACTTTTCTATAGACATATTTTGCATGTACGGACAAATATGAAGGGGGTGGGTGTAAAATGTAAATAATGGGTCTGTGCAAAGAATGGAATGTGCAATATTTTGTATGGTGCAACAATGGGAACTGTACAATGAATGTAATGTGCAATTATGGGAACTGTGAAATGAGTGGAATGTGCAATATTTTGGATGGTGCAATAATGGGAAAATTAGCCTTTGGCTATAATCTGGTGTGTTTACGTTCATATCTGTCATGTCATGTCTGTTCATAAACATGCTTTGTCCCAACCAAATAAATAAATTAAATAGAAATTTTAAAAGTGTTTTGCTGTTTAGTCTCGTTTTAATCATTGCTGACTTACACAGTGAATCAATTGTTCAAGTCTCTTTTTTCCTGGTGATCAGTTACAGAGTAAAGATGATTTTTCTCAGAACAGTAAACCATTTCCTGGTAGGATTTATTATAAAATGTCAAAAGGCAGTGAGGAAATATCCCTTACAATGAAATGAGGCTAACACAGTGAGATTATCAGTCGTGTTATCCACTATAAATATTATCATACGCTGCTGCAGTTTCACTATAGTTTTTACATGAGGCACTTATATCAATGAAAACACAAGGAACATTGTAACAGACAACAAAGCAGTTTAAACTGTAAACTAACCTTCAAGTATCAAATTACACTGAGGTCATTAATGTGTGCAACAACAATACACTTAAACTTTCAATAAATAACAATAACAATAACAATACAAACATACAAAAAATATGTTAAAAATCTAGTTTCTTTCAATTTAAATAAAAATAAATATAAAAATAAATAAATATTAAATAAATATAAAAATAACATTCAAACTAGAATTCAGTAGTCCTTTCTTTCAGTATTACAGTGGGGTTGATTTCGCTGCCTCCTGAGTGTGCTGCACTGGAGTTGATAACCACTGCGCCTGTGTCTTTTACATCAGGCACGTGAAAGGACGCCACAGGGCAAGGACCCCGCACGTTGTTGCACACTAGCTTCTGTAGCGAGGCCGTGTTGATGATGTCGAAGCCCACCTGGCCTCCGAAAGTGCTTGGCTTCCAGTATTCTGGGGAGCAGATGGCGTTTCCCATGAGGCCTTTAAGGGAGAAGGGGGCACCCATTTCCACCATGGTCTCCCCGAAAATGGCGTCCTGTCTGGGCTTCTCAACCAGCAGACCCGGGTACAGCTCCACGGCATCCACGTGTCCATACATCTCCTCCAAAATGGCCGCCATTTCTTTATCTCCTACAATAAAGAAAAGGACAGAAGGTTAGAAGCGTTGACTAGCAATTTTTATTAATGAACTTGAACACACTTTCATAAATTTCATGATGAAAAGTTAAGACTGTTACCATAGCAATTAACAAAACAAGGCTGACTTTTCACTGGTCCTCAAAATGGCACCATATAATCATGTACAAGACCATTTTTTGCATAATAAAATGGCTCTGAAACCTGTCCCATTCTAGTGATATTATCAATCCATCCAAAATCTTTATGCAATGCTATGTTTGTCTAATTATATGTAAAGATACAATTCATGGGTTTCAGAGTGTCTAAATATTAGCACTTTTGCCATAGCATTTAGAAATTCAAAACTAAATATTCCATCTTTTGAATAATAAAAAAAAAAAACTCAAAATGGCAGCTATAAAAATTTCAAATCCATGAATAGTCAATCTTTTTGGCCATGGAAAGTTCCGTTTTAAATGTACTCTATGACCTCTGGCTTTGAAACCTTTACTAAATCTATTTATCAGAGGCGTAGTATGTTGTATGCCTCACCAGAGACCCATGTTTATGCTTTGCTCTGTGTGTTGACATCCTGCTTACTTTATCCAAATGAATTTTACATCTGCCTTCTTAATGTCACTGTAACTTCTAATTCCTCATCACAAACACAGGGGTTCTCAAACTGCGGTACAGGTGTATTAGTATAGTACACAAGCTTCTTCAAGTTGAAATATTTGATTCATTTAAAGTCAATCTCAATTATTTCAGTTTTATCATGGGGCTCTCTGTAACTGGTGTACAAGTAATGTGTTATTTTAAATATAGATATTGTCTTCTTTTGGTTTAGTCTTTGTTTAGAACGAGTAAGCAGCGTTTGTCCAAGTTTAGACCTAGAATAGTCCTGTTATAGATCTGGTAGTACTCTGAAGGTCAAATATGGTACTTGTGTGTACGTGTGAAAAGTTTCAGAACCACTGCTCAGTTTTTTTCCTGTCAATAAAATGCTGTCCCAAATCTAAAATGTGATTTCACAACAATATATCTTAATGTGTTCACCTAAATATATCTAATTTTCTAATTATATAGACTTATCTCACCTGTCATGTCTTCAAATGAGGTGTAGGGCTTCATGTTGAACCTCTTCCTGTAGGCGTTCAGAGACTGGTATCGCATTTTTCGGCTGTTTTCAATGGACTTGATGGACACGTACAGAATTGGGCCTGGGACATTTCGACCACCAGCAACCTAAAAAAGAATTACAAGGTAAAAGTTAGCAACACAATTATCTGAATATTACACAAAAGTAAAGTGGAAAGTAGCTCATTACAAATACTCTTTACTGTCAGTACTCCATTACTGCATTACTGTAACTGAGTACATTTTTGAAGTAACTGTTCCTTTTTAGAATACATTTTAAAACCTATACTTGAAATGGAGAGCCTGCCACCTACTTGACTCCGTGGAGTTGTTATTGCTTAGTCTTGCATGTTCTACAGTATGGAATTAAACTACCTTGCATTTATTTACATTATTTACTGAGGAACATTCTAAGTCAAAAGATTACACCTCCATGATGACAAGAAGGTATTGAAAAGAGTTATGTATTGAACCTTGAAGGACAAATTTGGCAGTAGTACTTTTAGATTTTAGCCACGGCTTTTACTTGAACATAAAAGTTCTTTCTGATTCTCCTTACCCGTCCAGCGATCTGCTTGGTAAACGAATCCACCAAGTTGCTGATGCCGTGTTCAGTCACTACGGTTGTGTTGAAGACAAACTCCTTGTAACTGTAGTCTCTCTCCTCGATGTGGAAGGAGTCGGGCATGAGCGGGTGCCAGTGGTACAGGGTGTTGAACTCAGAGGATATGCGGTTCTGATATTGAAATTTCTGGTTAAAAAGAAGCTCGGGGTCAAACTTGAGCTTAAAGTGATAGCCACTCAGATGCTGCACGTAGTCTTCGATCACAATTTTGATGGTTTCGCCTGCAAATAAAAATAAATTAAAATTAAAACTATGAAAAAATATTATTATTTACTGTGTATGTAAAACAAGCTATTAAAAGCAAAGTAATGAGTCAATAGTTAAACATATTCAAATAAATATAGATTCATTTGCATTCAAAAGGGTGATTTGTTCCCAGACCTGAAAGGCTAGCATGCATTTTCTTTCTTCTTCTTCTTTCTCTATTATTGGCTACTTCCTCTGTTAAACAATTTGCAATTTGTTCCACTTACTGATCAAGACTGAAACTGTGATCAAAATTCTTTGAACCTGAACTGAAATAAACCCACAGAAATCAGACAAAGTTGGAACTTCCCTGAATAGTTTAAAAAGGTCTATATATGATAAATATGAGAACTAGCATAAGACTACAGGATATGATTAAATTTTTTAATAACTACACCGTAATCAGCCTTATCACTGTTGTATCAAAATCAGTAAGAACTTTACCTTACTACAAGTGTCAAGTTTGAAATTTTTGTAATGTATGTAGTATTGTATTCAGTATATATATATGAGTAAACCTACCAATCAGAATGAGTCTTGAAGTCTGGAATATCCTCTCATCGTCCCAGTGAGGGTGGACCTCCTTTAGTATATCACATACACGGTTGTGCTCACGCAGCCAGATCGTAGCATACATCATTAGTCCAGGGACCAGGCCAAAGGCTTCGTGACCCACTGCAAACCGCTGGGACTCTGCGACATGTGGGGGGTAGTGCATGTCCACACCAACCTCCCTCACTGTCGGGGGATACATCTCACCATTCAGCATCTGTGAAGTGAATAGATAAGAAATTGTAAACAAGATTGTGTAGCTAAAAAATTATAAGAAAAAAAAAATGCATTAAAGATGCTCTATGTAGTCTATGTAATCCCTCAGTTGTCCATGAAAATGTAATGCTGGGAAAACGTATCCGAATGTTATTTTTCATTTACTCAATTTGCTGTGCTTTATTGCCAAAAATACTTGGTTTATTGGAGTCACCTGCTCTATACCCATCTCCATGGAGATAGCTACATTTAAAGCCATTTTGTTAAACATTTGAAGGTATTTTAAGACCCTCTTCCTAAAAAGGCAAGCGTGTGAACACCAGTGAAGTGATCACAAATATTATTGGCCACTTCCTCTGTTAAAAAAGTTGCTATTTGTTCAACTTACTACCTAAAAATTTACATTGTACCCTTTCAAATGTTTCCACACATTGTTTTCTAATTGGCACTGAATCTGGACTAAACCAGAACTAAATCAAGACCAAAGCAAGTCTACATCAGGACTAAACTGGGCTAAAAACCAGGACCAAACCAGGACCAATGTAATCGCATCTTTAGATACATACCTGATATTTGAGTTTGCCATCTTTGAAAAGTCTCAGCTTGTGTTGTCTGTCCAGAGAAACTCCATAAATGTGAGTAAGATCCACCTGCAAAACAAAACTACTATTACTATCATGTGTTTTCTAAAATGTATTCATAAGAGAAAGGGATATTATTTTATATACATATTTCGTTATGAAATTCTTCAAACTTACCCCATGGCCTAGCGCTTCGGTGAAAGCAGGGCCCCTCTTCATGTCAGATTTGAAGAACTGGTGTGTGAAATGTTGAGCGAAGAATGCAAACATGAGGCTGGTGCCCTGTGGGTCTGGGATAAAGCGTCTTCGTGCTAATAGCTTCTCTGCCAATTCCTTTGCATCGGGCAGCTCTTTCTTACCTATGAAAAAACATAAAATTCAATTATAAAGTACAAATAGAAGTTGATTTCACTGTGGTTAAAGCCAGAGGATAAGGAATGGTGACTGGTTAAATGAAATGAGTAGAGACTGTTTTATTCTATATAGATGTGGCAATAGATAGGACACAGGATACACTGTGTAATTACTTCATTGGTTTAAAAAGCTCAGGTAATAGTCGTGAGATCAAACGTGCACCCTCAAAGTGTACCCATTCATATGTGGTTAGCCTATGCAATATACCATACAATGCTATATGATCCAATCCATAAACATCACCATTCAAATGATCTAAACTTATGCTCAGCTTATTATAAATTAAAAAGCAGTTTCTAACTTGGTCGCTAGAGATGTAACACATTGTCCTGCCTAATCTATTCAGACAGATAATTATATATACTACGCGCTTCCTGTGACGTAATGACAACAAGACACTCTTCGCTAGGTTACAAAGAATCTGAATGAACTGGTTTTCTCAGAGCTACAGAGGAAGAAATACATGGAGACTGTAGTGTGCGCTTACCTACTACTCCCATAGGTGTTGGACAATCCTCCGGAACAGGGGGGAGTGTCCGGGTGAAATAGGACAAGTTTGAATAGGCTTCCCAGCTTTTGTAGCCGTAGGCCGCATTGTAAGTTGGTGGACTGTCAATCATATGTGAACGAGCTGTAGAAATGGATAAATACAATTAATACAATTGCTACAACAAATACAGCATATCCAAGTCATTGAAATGTAGGACAAACTTACATGTGAGGACGTATCTCATGATGGCGTCCCGTAAAAATGAAATTCCATTGACAATATTCCAGAAACCCTTAAAATGTGTAAGTATATAGTGCACTGTATTGGGCGATGGTTTGAGGGTAAGTTTGAGCCAGGTCATGAATTCCGCTAAAAAGTGAAAAAAGATAGTACGTTATACGACATGTAATTACATATTTATTACATAATTCATTTGCAACATTTTTTTGTAAATTTACTACTTACGTTTTGTGCAGTTTTGACCGTAAAACCCTGTCCGCGTACAGTCACATTCATAACTGTCTGTGCCTAATTCCATGCAGACGCCTCTGTTCTCGCATGGCTGTGAGCAGCACGGATTACCTGGAAAAAACAATCATAACACTTAATACAATGTCTGAAAATCAAATAACTCCATATGCAAACATCTTTAGACTATAGTTACAATGAATAAAAGCGTATCTTCTATTAGAAATACCCAAATAATATGTTCTAAGCAAATGCCATACAGTATTTGGTGTGGTGTAGTTTAAACCAACTAATTGTAATAGTTATAATGGCAAATAACTAGATCAAAACCTAGTCTGTAAAATAAGTTTCAGTTAATGCAATGGATAAACTATTATCAAGCAGACTGAAAGTGTATAATCTTGTATTAGAGATGCCAAAATGTCTTCTAAACAACTCTTTTCTTGGGTGTGATGTAGTTTAAAGGAACTGATAGTAATAAATAATATTTAAACAGTAAGAAAAAATACATAAAACCCATATCCAGTCTAAGATAAGTTATCAGTGGGTTTGATTTCTACACAAAACAAGGTTGCACCAAGAAACACGTGTAAACAGCAGGTCTGAAACACTATCTAGTCGACAATTCAAACTTTAAGCCTACAACTTTGCAATTTTGAAGTGAAAAAGCTGGTCCTTCTTACCCCCTTCACAGACCAGGACGCCAAGCGCAAAAAGCAGAACCGCGACTGTGAGTTTGTACATACTCCAGATACTTGTTGTAGTTGTGTGTGCTTTCCTTCTCTCCTTTTTTCTCTTCTCTCTGCCTCTCTCTCTCTCTCTTCTGTAATTGTGCTGTGTGAACACGCGACCTGTCCATGGTTATATATACTGAGGCCGGGGCTACGTCACAGCTCGCCCCGCCCCTCTCCCAGTCTGAGCGCGTGCACACATCTCGTCAGGACATCTTCTTGCCCAATTAAACTCGTTTCCGCCTTTCGCGTTTGAATCTTACTACATTATCTTTTAGGAGCACGTCAGCTGTTGTCAGTCGTTGTCATTAATAAATCATGAAGTAACATAGATTTGTAAAATGCCTGTACTATGACTGGCAGGTGATGTATTTCATATCAATGTTCACTATTTCATACGATTCAACATGCGTAATGCACTATCCCAGTTTTACATTAGTCTAAAAGCAATTATAAAGACTTAATGTTAAATAGAAATGATAGTCTATATATGTATATAACAGGGATTTGTAAAATACCTATACTTTGACTGAAGGGTGATGCATTTCATATGGATGTTCTATATTTCAAGCTAATTAATAAGCGTGATGTACTATACCAAACTGTAACTTATTTTAATATTTGCGTGAAAGAGGAAAATATAAGTGTATTATATGATTTCAAATATAAATAACAGAAAACCATTTAATCTAGTTCAACAAGATGTATGTTAACGACGCTTTTCTTATTCTTATTCTCAGCATTATGATTGCTTAATTCAACACAAAAAAATACAATAAAATAAAAAAAATATTGACTTAAAATAATTTCTTCGGTCTTAGGGACATCGTCACCAAACATATATTTCTACGTGTCTCCAAAGTATAACCTGATTTTATTTTATGTTTTTTTAAATAATCAATAGGCCAATTATAACTTCCTGCTGTGAGTCAAGTTTTGAGTTCCTTTCTGAGTGTGATTTGTTACACGAATAACGCGTTTTACACATTGACACATTTTAGGACTTTAGTTGAAAAAGGTGTTGCTTTTAGCGCCCTCTAGCGCACATGTGGTGTGCAGCGGTGGATCGGGAACAAGGTGGATACTCGCGCTGGAGAAGTGGAGGAAACAGCGCTGAGTCAATGTCTGACTTTTGACGGAGTTTCTCGTTACTCACTCTTTAACTCACTACTGTTCGTTTTAACTCAAACTGTGTTATTTTCCACTGCGGGAAACTGTGTGTTTTTGTTAAACCTGTCATCAAGTTTTCGTGCGTATTCCGATCTGTGCGGTGACTCCTCCTTCACCTCTACCCTCTGCTGGAGCGATGACCGCGGACAGCATGAGGACTTTTTTAAGGATAACCAAGTTCAAAACGCTTAAGGTAAGTTTTACTTGAAACTTTGACTCTGTTAGTGACTCGTATTCAGTTTTACGCAACCAGGCGCGAGGGGAAACCAAGCTGCAGTTTCTCAAGACTCTCAACTTTACGGAACTCATTGGACGAGGAACAATAAAACACGTATTAAATACTCTCCAAAGAGAGTAGTTTCTTTTACACTTACTTCGTGTAAACTCTAGATTTGTCTTAAGAAAACATCCAGCCAATCAACAAAAGCACCAGTGTTTTCCCTGGGCCATACGTAATGCACACTCAGGTATTCAGTATGGATGCAAATATTCCATTACTTTTTTACTGACATGACAATACTGCAGACACATTAATCATGATATATTTGTCTTGTTAAAATGGTTTGTTTTTGCACTCTCTCCCTCAGATTCGACCTTATTGTGGCTCTTGAGAACTCCACTCATACAAATCAGGCAGAACCTGTTTGTAGCACCTTAAGCCTGTCTTGTGTTGCAGCTGCTGCCCACTGAATAGGTGCCCTCATTGATTGTCATCAGTGGGTGTCACTTGTAATGGCAACATGCACTTTCATTCATAAAGTCATTATTGCCTTGATTGTCCTCGGTCTTGAGAGATTGTCAGGTGTGCTTTTAAAGGGGCACTGTGTAACTTTTCTGGTGGAACAGCCTGCTTGCTTGCCCCAGTACGGCATCTAATATATCTATGTAGCATTATTCAATTATAAATGTCTGTTTTATTACTATAACATTATTACTGAGAGCCTCTCCACAGATCAAACCCGTAACTTGCCCCTGATGGCACCACCTCGTTGTCTCCATAGAAGTTGATATATGTTTACTGCCATATTATGGAACATTCTTATTAATGCAGTTGGCAAACTCTTCACCAGAAAAGTTATATTGTGTATCTTTAAAAGTTTTTTGTTTTTTTTACAAGGATGACATTTCAGAGATCCCTTATCCAACACCTGAATTAAAGAATTAAATTAAAGAAACCATAGCCATTATTAACCCACTACCAAAATCCAAAGCCAGCCACAAGGGCATAGAGTTTATTTTCACTACTTATTTTGATCTAAATTCAAGTAGCAGCAACTCAAAACAGTTGAAAACATTGACTTGGATCAGACAGAACTGCTACAGCTGGTCAGTGCTTGGCTTCTAAAGCTGTAATTCCCGCAGCTGTTTTGCATCACTGTTTCCCTTGTGTGTCTGTCTCATTTTGTGTCCTCATATGAAAATCCATCCCATTCAGCTCAGAGGGTAGATTTGGCACAGGCAGGACCATGGCATTACTGTCTGCTGCCTCCTTCCTCCTCTCCTCTCTCTCATGTCCGGAAACAGGGGCAGACTGACCTGGCTTCTCAAAAAGTTGGACCATTGATGAACTACGTGACTGGTCATGTGCACACATAGGGATACGTGCTGTCGGACCACTCATTTCTAATACGCTTTGTTAAGCATCTGAGCTCTCTGACCTTGATGTACTGGATATTACACACATCACATGCTCTGTCCCCTATTGCCCAGTCCCTAATCAAAATGCCGAGGTTGTGTTGATAAGTGTGCTTTAGGAGGACAACCAGAAAGTTGACTTATAATGTTCAGTGCTCTTGGTGAACAAAAATAACTTATAAGAATGTTTTGTTTGTCGTTAAAGCTGTACTATGTAACTTTTATGGTGGAAAGTCAACTTATCTATCTTGTATTTGTTCAATTACAGGTGTTTTATTGCAAAAAAAATACCTTGCAAAAGATTTATTCTTCTAACAGATCTGTCCTATAAGTTCGTCTGGTGGCATAACCCTGTCTCCATGGAGATCGATACAGTACAGTACAGTAATACCATGCTAGTCTAACTAATGCCGTACTACTGCACATTCCAAGCAAAGCAAGGACTTCTCAGTGGTAAAGCAGGTGGCAGATCTTCCACCTGAAAAGTCATATACTGCATCTATTGGAAAACCATTTTTTATGTTATGAAGCAATATTACATAACTACAGATAGTGATGGGTAATTATTCCCATTTTAATTGATTTAGTCCTTTCTAACTGTCAATCATCGGCTTCGGTCTCCTTAAGCGGTCTACACCCAGTTCTCTGCCTGGAAAAGCATGTGGTTTGGAGCAGAGTTCAGACTTCAGACTTTTTTTGTGTGTGTGTTAAATGGTGCTGATTAAAAGTCTGCATTTTTTTATGTTCAGGATAGTAGCAGATAGTAATTTTATATGACAAAATAACATTAAACCAAATACTGTGATTGATCAATATGAAAAACAATAAAAACATATAGCATATATTTTTGTCATTTGACCCAGCCCTAATTACACCCAGCTGACAAAAATACTGTGTGTTTGGTGCATACTCCACTGACCTCTCTCTCAAACTGTTGTGCTATTTGCTAAGTCCCTATCATGGTTTTGTGGCGGCTCACTTCCCCTTGGCTGTGCCGGGCAAGAAATGTTTTACTGTTATCTGCAGACTTCAGCTCTTTCAGCAGAGCTCTGTATTAACACGCCGCGTTGTGGCTTTGCTACCTCTGTTGCAATGGGGATATTCATGATTCCTTCCTCATTCTGTTAGAACTGTTGCCCATTCAAAAGATGTAATAAATTGATATGAATTGCTTAATTGCTATAAAGAGATGGACGACCTTTGCCATAGCTTGTTGAAAGTGCTGGGGCTACACAATACACCACTATTAAATTGAAATGGCTATGTGAGTTGGCACAATAATGAAATGGCGAAGGCTTCACTTGTTTAATAGAATAGAGAATAAATAACAAAAATCCTGTGTTTTTATAGAATAATCTTGTTGTATTTATACTTTAGACGCTATTTAAACATGTTCTGAAATACACGGGGTGATATTTCAGCTTTATTTCAAACATGAATGGTCTTGGAGTTGTGTACAATACATACTCTTTTTTTTTTTAAAAGTACGATTCTGTTCAAACATAATCACAATAAGAGAAACTGCAAGTAGACCCCCCCCCCCCCCCCCAAAAAAAAAAAATTTGCATCCCTACTTGAAATCTCTGAACACCAACATTTGTCATAATTACAGTTACTTTAAAATGTGGACTTATCATTGGCCAAATTTGAGCTAAAAATATAGTGGGGTTCCACATGTATGCATATTTAATAATCATCTAACATGTGAGCTGTAGCGTCTATAACTAACCAACCAAGTGTAAAGATGCACTATGTAACTTTTGTACTTTCTTCCACAACATGGCATTATCTCACATTTATTCAATCGTGGGTGTTTCTTTTGTATTCCTTTAAAACACGCATTTTGAATGGGCTTGCCTCTCCACAGATCTCAACTGTAACTTTTCCAATATGCTGCACTTCAAAATGTGCTGTCATGACAGGTCTAAATACCTATTTTGGAGAGCAATTGGATTTTTTCAATTACATGAGTCGAATTGACCCATTTTATTATGTCAAATTAGAGAGAATAGGATAGCTCGTATAATTTATAAAGGGATACTTGCCTTTAACTATATATTTAAAACTGCCATCTTTCAGTATGCAATTAACCTCCCCTGTTATTTTTTTTGCAGTCTCTGAATCCTACACTTCTTGACTGACAAGTTCTTCTAACGCAAAACAACCGAAGTCCGAAGAAATGGCTTCTAATATTATAGTAAGTATTTGGACACACAGTCTGGCCTCAAATCCCAGCTTTTGCATAATGGTATACTTTTTTTTTTTTTTGGGTAATTTTTTTGACCACTACTTTGTACTTCTACTTGAGTATTTGGCTACTCCACCCACCTCTGATAGTTTGCATATCTGAAGAGTAGTCATGCATTTTTTGGATTTCGGCGTTAAAACATTCTTTACTTATTTAGTGTAAACCTATAAATCTGTAGCTATGTGTCAGTGGAGACAAAGAGAGACTTGTTTAAGTGTACTGTCTAAACGGCTCATATTTCTCGGTGCATATAACCAGGATTGTTTCAACAGACTTTGGCAGGCAGCAAACATTAACATGTTTTATAGAGAACATATGAACATGCGACGTGTTTAAACCTGCCTAACGCTCACATTTGTGTCTTCTCTGCAGATTTAGAGTGTTATGTTACACACTGTACTAACTTATAAATATGCTTTTCTATAGGTGGAGCATCAGTTTTCTCATAAGTTTACAGTCACCGTGGTCAGAGCAGAAAGTGTGACAAAAGGAGCACTGGGTGACTTATGTGAGTATGAATTAAGGCTATGTATTTTAGACTAAATACTTTATACATGAAATTATAATTAGGCAAAAAAGCACACGTCTAGAGCCTGCTGGAAAATGGACAATATTGCATTTGTTGTTTTGTAGATTTGAATATTTAGTGTATTTCTGCATTATCTGTGGTTTTGTTATGTTGTTTTATGCAATATTTGAACCTCAACCAAGACATTCACAAACACGTTTCAGCACATATCCAAAAAAATTTCATTTTAACATCCACAACTTTGATTCCTTTCTGAGTTAATAAGTTAGGACATGTATTCACCTTGTTGACATGTGTGGCTGCTAGCTAAACATGGCTTGCAGCTTTCAACACAGTTCTGATGGATTGCAACTTTAAAAAGGGTGGTAGTGGTTAAAGCACTTCCTGCAATCAAAGGGTCAGTGGTACGAATCCTGCTCTCCACACTGTATATTCTTGTTGCGTCCTTTGGCAAGACACTTCCTCTTGCCATGCCTTGTATCTACGTGGTTGGTAAAGGTCAGAGGGGCCGATGGCTGTCAGTTTACCCCAAGGTAGATGTGATTACTGAAGTAGCTTACAACCACAACCAGTATGATGTGAAGTGAAAATCTCAATGTAGTCAAGTCTTCACACACACATGCACACACACACACACGCATGCACGCACGCACGCACGCACACACACACACACACACACACACACACACACACACACACACACACACACACACACACACACACACACACACACACACACACACACACACACACACACACACACATTATTCTTATTATACTTTTCTTTCCAGTGGACACTCCAGACCCATATGTGGAGCTGTTCATCCCCACTGCTCCCGAAAGCAGAAGAAAGACAAAACACATCGACAACGACATCAACCCGAAATGGAACGAGACTTTCCAGTTCATCCTTGACCCAAACCAACCGAATGTCCTGGAGGTATAAGCCCAGTTCTACTGTATTACCATTGTCTCTTCTGCAAAACAGTGAATTAATTACTGCATTTGTCTAATACTTTCAGATAACTCTAATGGACGCCAATTATGTGATGGACGAGACTCTCGGAACAGCGTCGTACGAGCTGAACAAACTCAAAATTGGGGAAACAAAGACAGAGACTTTCCTCATCGGCAAAGTAAGACATTATCAGCAGTTTAATTAAGGCTAAAAGAACTGGCAGTTCAATAGTGTCAATTTTACCTCCAATCTTATGTCAAGGTAAAGAAACATAAATATAAGGGCTAAAAGGTCAGCCTACAGATAGAGTTGTGCAATTAATCAAATTTAAATCCAATTGACATCCAAATGTTTAAAATCATCCACAAGCAGTTTGGGGCCAGTCCTTTGACAATAAAAGCATGTGATTTGGAGCAGAATCCAAACTTTGGAGGAAGATATTTTTCATATTTAAAGTGTGTATGTTGTTTATGCTCAGTTTTGTTTAAAGGTACACTATGTAACTTTTTGGTTGGGGTGTTCGAACATGCTTGTCTCCATGGAAATGTTATTGCATTGGCTAAAATTCCACAATATGGCATTAAACATCTTGTGTTTAGTGAATTCAGAGTGTTTCTATTGCTAAAAATACCTTGATAAACATGCATTCTTACTGTGAGCGGGCTTACCTGTTACATTGCCTGATGGTAGTGTCTAATGAGGCTAATTAAATGCCATACTGTGGAACATTCTCTATGAAAACAAGCAGGTGGTGGGCTCCACATATTCCATATTATTTCAAATTTTAAAATGTTTTTGTTGTATGTTTTTTGTTTTGCTTTTACAGGCCACCAAAGTACACTTGAAAATGTCTTTGGAAATCTGGTAGGCAACATTTTATATATAATTTTAAATCTTAACATCAAAGACAAAAGAATTTCCAGCTAAAATTAGACGTTACAGTTTTGTGAGTCACTCATTGTCATGCAAAATAGTATCTGCTTAAGGTTTCAAACAATATCACAGCTCAACGTTTAACAAACAATATAAAATGCTGATCATTCCTCTGAGCTTTGTAATAGTGGAAAGAAGAGTGGTGAATGTAACAGAAAGGGCATGACTCCTGTTTGACGCTAACCGCTCTCAGACAGATCTTATCTGCACAGTGGGAACAAGATATAAACACTACAGGATCTTCTTACACATACAAATACAACATACAAACTTTGAATATCCTGTGTATCCTAACAAAACAAGCTAAAACAAAGGCCAGTGCTATCCATCATTCATCAGTGTTGTGTTGTGTTGTCATGACACTAAAACTTCAAACTTGACTTCTAGAAAACAATTTAGATACCACAATGATAATAAAAGGCTCTTGTTTATGAAACTATACGGAAAAGAATTGGTCTATTTTATGTATTTTTTTCAATATTGATGCCTAGTCAGTTTAGCATCTACTGTCATTTTGAAACTAGCTTTAGTATTAACATCTTAGTTTGGGGAGGGGTACGTCGGTAGTCATTTGACCCAGGCCAGATTACCATCAGAGATATGCTACAGGAATACTGTAGTTTCACACCATGTGAGAAAAAAAAAACTGTGATAAATGGAACTGTTTAAAAGTTTTATTTCATAAAATTGATATTGAAAGGCCCTTTTTCATTTGCTTTTATTCAAAAATTATCAAATAAAACAGAAATTTGTGATGGATCAATATGAGAAAAAATAGTGATTATAAAAAGGTGCTCATTTCCATCTGTTGTCTCTCGGTAGGACATTTTTCAGCTTTTTCCAATTTGTACTACACTTCCTCACCTCAACCAAAACATTGTGGCACATTTTTGATGGACTGCAAAAAAGTAGCTGATTATTGCAATTTTTTATCTGTATCTCCCAGTCCTGATTCCACCATGTTTAACTTTCAGCACAAACCAGGACCTGCGCTTCAGTGTGGCTCTGTGTGATAAAGAGAAAGACTTCAGACACACGCGGAGAGAAAGAGTGATGCTTGGGATCAAGAAACTACTGGACATGGAAAAGCCACGTCACCTGCCCAGCTCCCCAGAGGAGGTGACTTAGTACGCAATATTAAAGGCTTACACAATGACTGGGTTTCAGATGACGTCATAATATTCTATTGGCCAATAACTGTTAATATAGATGGGAGGGCAGCTAAAATGAATATTGTTAAAAGTTATCGGGTCTTGTCACTAATAGAAATCATCAGGTTAAATATATGTGAATTTAACTATTGGATATTTTCATGACAAAGTACAATGTAATCAACAAGAAAAAATGACTGTTGCCCCCCATCACATTCTAAAATCTGAAAACCACCAATATAAGGTTCAAAATTAGACAAATTAATGTATTTATTTGTTTTACATTCTCCAAGGCCAGGCAAGTTTATTTGTATAGCACAATTCATACACAAAGTAATTCAAAGTGCTTTACAGAATAAGAAAGGCATTAAAATCACACAAATCAAAACATAAATAATCACAAATGATCATCATAAAATTAACATTAAACAGAAGAATGCAGAATAAAAAGCTTTCAGTCATATGCACAGCTAAACAGAACCATTTTGAGCCTGGATTTAAACATTGTCAGAGTTGAGTCCTGTCTCACACTTTCAGGAAAATTGTTCCAGGTTTTAACTGAATAAAACTGAAACACTGATTCCCCATGTTTAGTCCTGACTCTGGGCACCAGCAGGAGGCGGGTCCCTGAAGTCCTCAGAGTGTGAGATGGGTCATATGGAGACTTGTTCACAAGCAGAGCTGCTTTAAAGTCTATTCTCTGAGCCACAGGCAATGCAGAGACCTGAGCACAGGACGCATATGCTCGTACTTCCTGGTTCTATTCAGGCCTGAGTCCAGCCTTAGTTTTCTAGCCTGATTTGAAGGTTTTAGAGAGAGAGACTGGGGGTGACTGCTGATACTTTCTCTTTTATTATTATTATTATTCTCACATTATTGCTGCGTATTAACTGGCCTAATGGCAGCATGTAGAGATTGAACAACAGGGGTCCCAGGGTTGACTCCTGGAGTACCCCACAGGTCAGAGATGCCCACCCAGTCCTCTCGTCTCTGTAAGAGGATCCCATGATCCACAGTGTCAAAAGCAGCACTCAGATCTAACAGTATCAAGACTGAGACTTTGCCTGCATCAGTGTTCAGGCAGATGTCATTTGTCACCTTGATAAGAGCAGTCTCTCAATGGTGTGGTGGGATCTAAAACCTGACTGGAAAACATCGAAGTTGTTCATTTGGAGAAAGTTAATAAACTGTTGGTAAACAACTTTTTCGACGACTTTGCCTAAAAATGGCAAATTTGAGATTGGTCAGTAATTGTTCAATATTGTGGCATAAAGACTGCTGTTCTTTAGGAGAGGCTTGATAACCGTAGTTTTCAAAGCTCTTGGGAATGTTCCAGATTGAAGTGACATGTTAACAGTTCTGTTTAGCTGTGCATATGACTGGAAGGTTTTTATTCTGCATTCTTCTGTTTTAATGTTAATTTTATGATGATTGTGATTATTTATGTTTTTATTTATATTTATGATTTGTGTGATTTTAATGTCTTTCTTATTCTGTAAAGCACTTTGAATTACTTTGTGTACGAATTGTGCTATACAAATAAACTTGCCTTTCCTTGCCTTAACTTAGCAAGCAAGTGAGCACAGGCTTTAGAAATTTAGTGGGTAACACATTGAGGCAGCATGTAGATGAACTCAGACTGCTAACAATCTCTTTGACAATTTTCTCAGTTATAGGTGCAAAGTGAGTCAGGTCTAAGTGTCTAGGCAGGTGCTAGGTTGTTATTTGCGTTGTGGCATTGAATACTGCAAACTCATTGCACTTAGATATGAAAATTAGTTCTAATGGCAGCTGAGCTAGAGGGTTTATAAATCTGTTTACTTTTGCAAACAGGACACAAGAGTTGTTACTGCAGCTTCCAGTAATATCCAAAAAATATCTCTCCCTTGTTCTACATAAACTGTGGTTGTACAGCTTTTATTTGTAAATCTCATAATGAACCTGGAGCTTTGACTTGCGCCATTCCCGCTCGGCCCCCCAGCACTCCCTTTTCTGTGCCCTGACCAAGTCATCATTTCTCCATGGCGCTTTCTGCTTATCTTTAAACATTTTAACCTTCATCGGGGCAAGGGTGTTATTGATTCAACTAGGCATGATGTAGGACCTTGAAATTAACAAACAGTGGAAGTTCTAAGGTTACTTGAGTAACTATTGGAGTTCGCCCCAGACAGTTGTGTTGACATTTCAATAGTAAAGTGTGGGATTGACCACAAACTGTGTAAAGAAGTGGACTAAGGGAGTGTGACGTCACCCATAGCGTTGGGCTCCAGTCAAATTAAGTTAGTCGAGGTTAGCAGTTATAGCGGCGAATTTGAAGCTGAATTCCATATTTAGAATCCCGACTGCAAGTATCATAGCAACTGAACCAATCCAGAGTGAGGCTGTTGAAGGTAACGCCCTTTCCCGCCCGCACCGCTCGTTTAGAAGGGAGTGGGCGCTTAGCAACATTAGATATGTCCATTAATATATACAGCTGATATATATAGAGCACCACATGCCCCCAGGTTCGAGACCCTTGCTCATTGGTATTGTTGATCGCTAACCAATAATTTGAAAAGTAATTTAAGTTTAAAATGCTGTTTTAACTGCAGTTAATTGAGTGAACAGTTTTTGCCCTGTGAAGAAACTAACTACCGGTAGTATGGCAGCTTGACAAAGTATTAGTAGTGACAGAGAAATTGCCTTGTGAAAATAAAAGCATATAACAGTTAAAATCCATCCTGCCCAATTGTACTCTTTTCTGTATTTTTGCAAGCAATGGATATTGTTTATTTCTCATCTTCTTTTATCAAAATTAGTCGTGACTTCAAGCTATTTCAATAAAATTTCATATTACAGCATATATAACTTTAGCTGAAGCCTGCAGCTGCACTGAGTTGTGAACCATGAGTCAGAGTTTCATTTTCTCACTGTTGTGGTTTTAGCTGTTTTCCCTCGGCTGTAACCTCCTACCCAGGTCTGCTCGTCCCTACAGCATGTGCTAAGAAGTTGGTCAGAGAAGCTACCACTCCTATCTCGACTTGTCATGAAAAGAAATGGCTATATATTACTACAGAAAAAGTACATAATAAATAATATTGTTGAAACTACTTTAGCTCAGTTGAACACTTTGGTAGTAAGTTCTAGTATCTATAATGGGTCATATATGTTAAAGGGGCTGTACCTGAGCTTAAAAATCTGAAAACAGAACTAGAAACAGTTTGCAGCAGTCCAAAGTTATCCTGCACTTATTATTATTCACCACAATGAGTTTATAAGCAGTTTTCACAACTTTCAGAGACCAGCTGCATCACCACCATGCTAACAGCAACTAACATGCTAACTGTGTACTTACTGATCCTTGGACAGTAAAACACTTTATATTTAGATAGTACACCATGGACTACCTCAAAAGTTGCAGTTCATAATGTGTCTGTACTGGGGAAAAAAATAGGTACAGGCCTTTTGATTATTCGACAAACCACTGCTCAAATGTTAGTCATAGGTGTAATAGGACAAAAAAGAACAAATAACTTTTTTGGTGCATAATTAAAAAGGTGCACAGGATAAGTATTGATCCAGAAAAAGACTTTCTATCACATAATGAAACCACATGCCCATACAGTAATTATCTGGACAGGCCTGACCCTGTCTGAACTTAATGAATGAGTGCCCTAGCAGTGAAATAAGGAAGTAATTTTGCAATAGAGCTTACAAAATAAGTGTAAATTCCAAAGCCTGGATTATTTTTTTGAAAAAATATGATGCAATTGAAGGCGTCCCGAAAGAAGAGGATGTTACTCAAGCCGCAAAAATGCCATTGAACAAAAGTGAGAATGCTGCCTCATGCTTTGTAACATGTAATTATGTGATTAAGGAGGTCATGTATCTGCTAAGTGGGATTCGTCGGTTAAGGTTGTAAAAAATATGGATAGCATCTAGCAGGTTAGCTATGTCCATTTAAATATAAAGTCCATGGTTTAAACAGGTATCAATACTAAAATAGTCACATTAGACAGAACTGGACTTTTCCTGGATGGTTTCAGAATAGTCTTGATCCATAGCAGAGCGTGAGACCACACAGTACTATTATAGAAACAGATTTTCTTTTGGGATGGAAATAACATAATTTTGTATTGAAAAAATAGTATATTGGTGTCAAGTATCAAAGTTTCAAATTTAAAGGTGAACCATGTAACTTTTGTGGGGGAAGGTCCATAGAGATATTTTTGCTTTGCCTGGAATGTTCCACACTCAAGTTAAAATTCATGTTTGCAATGTATTTCTGACTAAACACTACTGAATAAATGCAAAACAGATAACTTTAAAGCTAATGTAGAGAAGGTTTCAGCGGTAATCATTTGTTTTTGGACTTGCTGCAAGCCAGTTTCAGTTTGACATTTTATTGAAAACCATACATCGGAGCGCTGATGGACAATTGAGGGACTACACCGTCTTATTTATGAGTTTCAAGCTACTGTATGTAACTTTTTAGCCAGAAAATAGACTAACATAAAAGCACTCAGACCCCCCACCAGAAATGTTACATAATGCAACTTAAATTATAATGACACTATTGTTGCTGTGTGTTTCAGGTCCCTGTGATCGCCATAGCGGGGTCTGGAGGTGGGTTTCGGGCCATGGTCGGGTACTCTGGTGTTATGAAGGCCCTGTTTGAGTCTGGAGTTCTGGACTGTGCCACCTACATCGCAGGGCTGTCTGGGTCCACATGGTCAGTCTGAAATTACTAAGTTGAACAAATTTACCAAATAATACCAGTAAGTATGAATCATGCAAATGGTGTTACAATTTCTAAGCTCTTTACAAGTTTATTTAATGTATTTTTTACCTTTATTTATCCCGGTTGATCAGTTAAGAACAAATTGTACTATACAACAATGTTCAGGCCTTTTAAAATCCATAGTTTTAGTTGGATTTTAGTTGCTCTTATGGGGCTTAGATGTGCATGTTAGAAGCCTGTTACCTGTCCAGAATCCAGAATGATATTGCTCTGTATTTATTTATTTTTTTATAAAGAGGGATGTCAGTCTCATCCCCACACTCTTCAGTTCAATTTTACTTATATAGCAACTTCAGCTGTATTTCAAGTGTTTCACCTAAAAAAAGCAAACATACAGGTAATATGATACAGGCATGATATGATATGAGGCAAAGAACAGTAAAACAATAAAACACCAAGACATCATATCTAGCTAGAATTCATAAAGTACTGGAGAAGTGTTTTTTCTGAATCCCTGCCAAAGGGGATGCTAGGATAGACACATGAATAATATAATATTCCATTATTATGTGAAGCAGTTTCAGTTTAATTTGTACAGAAGCATTTAGGCGCCAAAATTCCAGTGTACTCCCACCTTTCCCCTTTCTTGTGGTTGATACTGGTGTAACACTTTGATCATGTTGTTAGGTATTAATTCTGCTGAAGTTCCTCCCTTTAATTTGTGCTTTTTCCATTGTCTTTGTGCATACCTGCAGGTACATGTCCACTCTCTACTCACACCCGGACTTCCCAAATAAGGGCCCAAAGGAGATCAACAGAGAATTGATGAATAGAGTGAGCAGTAATCCACTTAGGCTGCTACTCCCCCAACATATTAGAAACTACATCCAGGCTCTGTGGACCAAGAAGGCCATGGGACAGCCAGTCACCTTCACTGATATATTTGGGATGCTCATCGGAGAGACGCTTATACCTGCGGTGAGAGTCAGATCTGAAATAACTGAGTTAAGGTTAAGGTACACTTGATTTTCCATGTACGGAAATTTGTCCTCTGCATTTGACCCATCCTTCAGTGTTGCTGGGGAAACCAGTAAGGACCAGTGCGGCACCCGGGGACCAATCTCACAGACCTTGAGCTAGGCTTGGTCAAGACTGCCTTAGCTGGTGGACTTTACCAGCTTACTGATGTGTTTGTATTGTATTGTCTTCCCCAGAGGATGGACACCAGACTGAGTGACATTCAGGACAAAGTGGACCAGGCTCAGAGTCCTCTCCCTCTCTTCACCTGTCTGCACGTCAAGCCAGACGTCTCAGAGCTCATGTTTGCAGGTACACAATCAGAACTTTTAGTCACACTGTATTATGAATTGCACATTACACTACATTGACATTATGCCTTTATTGTGGAAGGTCCACCACCTGCTTGTCTCCATGGAGATATTATTGCTTTGCCTTGAATATTCCACAGTACGTCATTCAATTTATCTAACCTGCATTTATTTAATTTTGGATGTTCTGATACCATAATCTGACCCTTAACTTGCCTGGTGGCATCATCTGCTCATGTCTATGGAAATATAATTATTTTTTTTTTCTCATATTGTGAAATATTCTAGGAACTGCATCTCCATGGAGACAGGAATAACTTCCACCAGAAGCCTTTAACTGCCAAGTTATTATCTGGGTATCTGCACTAGACCAGGACTAGAGCAGGACTAAACTAGGACCAGAGGACCAACCAGGGCCAAACTGGAGTCAAACAAAATAGAATGTAAATCCACCCTTTGTTTTCTACAGAATGTATATTAGATTATATTCATAAAACAGTTGTAGTTATTCTGGTGTTAAGGCATTGGTTCTATAGATATATATAATCTATAGAGCCAATGCCTTAGATTTATATATAAATCTATTTTATGTTAAATACAGTGAGTAGCAGAATCATATGCAAATTAACATGGGTGTTCATATTTACATAAAACTCACACTGCTCGTGTGTTACTGTGTGATGTGTTGCCATGTTTGTACTATATTTAAATTTCAAATGTCTCTTTGTGCTAGCAGAGGACACAGTATGCAAAGTTATTGAAAGGACATTCCATTATAACTGTACACCTTATTAGTTCAGAACATTTTAAATAAATATACAGTGGTTATTTTTAGACACAATCACTCCAACCTACCATACCAACAATAGCTTTTGTGAGTAAGTGGCAATAGGCTGCACAGTTTTGGAATTGTGATTTTTCTCATGGTACCACAATGAAGATAAAAATGCTCCTCTTTTAGCAATAGAATGTTATTTTCATATACAAAATAATAGTGCTTTCTTTATATTACCATCTTATATTCATTCTGATAAAGCAAAATCATATTACAACTTAAAACACATTTGTTAGTGATTTTTTTGCAGTATTTATACTAGCTCATAAGAGTGTCCAGTTTCGATATTACTTTTAGTATCGATTTGTGTCAACCCAAATTCTGAGAATAATTTTCACATGTATTGGCTATTTTTGTTATTTTGTGCTATACCGGATTCACAAGAAACTCTCATAGCTAAAAAGGCCACTGTAGGGTCTATCAGTTTCTTGTATCTTTTTTAGTAATTAAGCAAAAGTGACTCTAAAATTTCTCCTGTTTCACACCACTTTTCACATGGTTAAATATTTCTTAGCTCAAAGGCAAAATTCCCAATAGATTTTGAGAAAGAGTCATCTGGGGTTCACCTGGCCCACGGCAGATTGATATATGTGGTTCACTGAATTGAGTCCTACTCATTTATCAATAGGGAACGGCTCTCGCTGAAAGTGATCAGGAAAAGGCAGAATGTCATGATGAATAGTTGAATCCAAGATGGCCAAGCTGAAAAATCAAACTTTTGTTTCATCCAATTGAGAAAAAAGCACAGACATTTTCCCGGTCCATAAATGCACAAAGCGCTTGCCTTCTGCACATTTTTCACAAACAAAAGAATCAGTATTTTTGCTACAATAGGCTGAAGTACATCTGTTGGTGTTGCCATGTTTGTTTTGGTTCATTTGGACAATTCGCCTTTGGCTTCTGCAAAAAAACCCTTAATGCTGCTCTGTGTTTGGTCCCCCGCTGCTGGGCAAATTTAAACCTTACAGCGAGAGTATCTCAAGATGGATTGTTGTGAGTTTGTGAATTCCCAAAAACTGCAAGAATCCATCTTGCTGTGCAATTCATCTTGCTGTGTGTTTTCAACAGAAACCTAACATAGAAAGTCACATGCACACTTTATAAATTGTTGACTTACATGTTGCTTAAGTGTCTCTTTTGTTCGTGTCTGTGTGAATGTGTGTGCCTGGTAAGTGGAACGCTGTCTAAGGGTCTGCATACATGTGAACTAAGGCAGATTTAACAACGGTTAAATAAGCAGGTTTAATAACAGTAAAAACAGCTCTGTGCTATTTCTGTCGACACTTGAAAAAACAGAGTATTGTGCATGCTAGAGGAAAAAAATACTGCTTCTAAAATTGTTCTTAAATAAGTACTTCCCACTACATACAAGCACAATATGACACTTTTTAGCTAATAGAAAAACATGTAACTGAAAACACATGTGTCCTTCCTGTGCCTTCTCCTGCTGCCCCAGCGGCATTGAAGGATGGGTCAGATGTAGAGGACACATTTTTCCATGTGTTAACCTTAACCTTAGTGGCTTAGAGTGATTGAGTTGCTATTGTTTGTCTTACTCATATATACCTGTAAATACATGCTTCACCTGGCCTTCTGCAGACTGGGTGGAGTTTAGCCCTTACGAGATTGGGATGGCCAAGTACGGCACCTTCATGACCCCGGATCTGTTCGGGAGCAAGTTTTTCATGGGAACTGTTGTGAAGAAATACGCTGAGAATCCTCTGCACTTTCTGATGGGTGAGAGCCTTGTTTTCATGTTCAACAGTTAAGGGCACTACGCCCACTTGTGTACCTCCGGTCTCACTGTGTGTTGTCACAAGGACAGGTGTGTGGGGCAGTGCCTTCTCTATCCTGTTCAACCGCGTGATAGGGGTCAAGGACACCACTGGAGGCAGCACCATGGAGGAAGAACTCGGTAAGGCTTGCGCAAGGTTTGGGCCATCTAAATCATTAAAAGTCCTGTACCCGATTTTCCCATTCATTTGTGCAAATGCTCCAGTATAGATATATTGTATAAGCAGCTCTTGAGGTCAAAATAAGTCTGCTGTGTACTGCCTGGCTCTAATTAGAGCACATTTTAAGAAAGTGGGCATTAACTTGTCACATCAAAGCTATGGTCTTTGAAAGTGTTTTACATCTGTTTTTCACTTTTTTATGACTGTAAAAATCCGGTACAGCACCTTTAAGGGATTTAGACATCACACTCACATTAGGTTTAGGGATAACTTTATGAAAGGAGCTCACCAATGGTATTTCTGCTTGTCTGTGTTTATGTTTTTAAACAATATGTACCTTTTATTACTTCTGTCACTTATTTCAATTTTAGGAAGCACTCATTTCACTGTTTGACCTAGATAAAGCACATTAATTGAATACACTATATAGTTAATTATAGTATATTAATGTAGTTTAACTATTGCAACAATATTTACATATGTCGATCTGCATAATACTGAGACAGCAAAACTTTTAGAGTTTCCGCAGTCATGTCTGACTGAAGATTAATCATCAGAAAACAAATGTGTATATTTATATATTGATGATTTCTGTTCCCTTTTTCATTCTACACTGTTTGCATATTTCACCATATTTTAACAAACCTTATTCTCATAACACACAGAGGTTGTTGTGGTTTTCCTAGTACATTTACTTACTGTAAGTACTGTCAACACTATCAGATTAAATATTGTCAGGTGGGTAGTACCCAGTTACATTTACAGAGTTACATTTAATTGACTAACTTGAGTAAGAAATTGAATTTGTTTTCTAACAGCAAGATTTCATTCCTACTTGAGTAGTGTTTTTATTGAAGTAACAGTACTCTTACTTGAGTAAAAGCTCTGCGAGTAATTCTGCAAGTGACTAAAGCTTTACGTTGACAATATTACGTTTTTTAAACATTTGTGTTTTTTGCATCCCTCCTTCAGATATAATGTCTTTCTCGTCATATTCCATCACATTGGAATGGAATTCTTTCTCGTCCTTCCATTCACATTAACTTTAAATTATGAATCAGAAGTTATGTACTTGAGTAGTACTTTCTTGGACCATTACTTCATACTTTTACTTGAATAATGTTATTTTGAATTAATGTTACTCTTATTTGAGCAATTATTTTGGCTACTGTACCCACCTATGAGTATTGTTACATATTCATCTAATAACTGTAACCACAACAGAAGTAACTGATATCTTGTAGCTGTTGTGGTTAAATCTTCAAATCACTGCTCAAATATTTGTTGTTTGGTTGCTATGTGTAACCTCATATTTTCTTCATTCAGAAAATCCCTCTAGACTCCGCCCTCTGCACACAGCCGATATGCCTTTATTGTTATGTGTTCTTTGTGTAATGATCATTGTCACTATAGTATTTATGTTTAAAAATAGTTTGGTTGAACTTATCCCATCAGATCTGACGTTGTGTGAAAAGGATCCTCTCACAGCTCATCGGATGTTTGTTTTCTTGCAGTGACCTTTTTCCACTCAAACAAGCTCAGTTAGTTATAGTTCCTAAGAATGTGTCCGCCTTTTGCAAGAATGTTTGATGTTTCTTATACTGACACTTTAGCAAAGTTTGGTTTATTTCTGTATTAACTTATAATGTTTATGACAAAGTTTCTTGGTAATGCAAGGTCATCTGATGCAGATTAAAATCACATAATAAAATGACATAATATGCTTTTCTATGCTACAGTAACAGTTACTTATATAGTCACAGTAATCATCTAAAACAACTTAAAGGAGTATTATATAAAATTTACTTTTTGGAGATTTTAACCATGTTATTGACCTTATTCAGCCCCACCCACTTTTGTTGTAAATGTAAATTCAGTGATGCCACTTCCGGTTAAGTACTTATTTGCTCTCAAGATCGGCAGCCCCACGCAAAACAATACAACCCGAATGACAATGCTGGCACCCATGGCAACTTAGAGAATAAGTTGAATAATGTTGTTCCCTCATCAAACACATGCCTGAGGTCTTAGATACCATCAATGCATGTTTGAGTAATCTTCTGATCTCTCCCAGGCCCTGTTCAAACCCTCCTTACTGATAGGAATATGATTCTGCCCAATGCTCAGCCTACAAATCTACGTAACACATGCTCTTGCACCATTTTTTAATAAATACATAATATTGCATGAGACAAAAACAATACACTACAACTTCACAAACCTGATGCGATGTGGAGTTGTTTCTTAATGGAATGCACGTTGGTACGTCTGTAAATGTCATCAGAAAAAAGTGTCGTGTTGGACCATGCTAATACCTTGTCTTATGAATAGCTATTTCCTGGTAGCGAGTGGTGGGTTTTCTTATTTTTTAGGGATTGGCCTCCTGAACTTGCCATATTAATCTTACGGCTTAAAATCCTTTCAACTGACAGCAATCACATCTTTGGGGTTGAATAATGGCTCCACTTTCTGAAGTTAATGTGAAAAAATATTTATCTTTTGTATACGTATACTCATCATAGCCTGTATATATTCATGGACATGGACATATATATAGGAAATGAGCATGGACGTGCTTCCAGCTCCATCGACCAAGGTCGCTCCTGGTAGCATTAGCAACAGGTTTGATTGACAGCGTTGCTAAGCGGGATGGGCCGTTACCTTCAACAGCCTTCCTCTGGATTGGCTCTTTCGTTGCTATGATACTCACAGCTGGAATTTCAAATATGGAAATCGGCTCCAAGTTTGACCCTGTAACCGCTAGCCTCGATGAGCTTCATTTGACTAAAAACTCTGGGTGATATCACACTCCCTTAGCCCATTTCTTTATACAGTCTGATACTGACAGAGAAAACGTTACACTTTATGTCAGTTTTTGTTTCATGTGGACAGGCCCAGAGATATTAACCTTAAACCAGGTCAACAAATCAGCAGTCTGACAGTGTAGATTCTGGCCTGTCTCTAGCTCAGTTTAAACTTTAGAGATTGTAGAACACTGTAATCTCACCTGAACACACCTGTTTGATGTGTGTCTTTGTGATCATGTTACAGAACAGATCAAACCTCAGCACATCGTGGGAGAGGACAGCCTGGACAATGACGACGAGCCGCGGAAAGGTGAGATCCCATCTGCGTTTAAAGATACAGGCGATAAAATGTGGTTTAGTAGGTCTGAATACCATTTAAGTAACTTATAGGTGCAAAAAAATATTTCCACTCTGATGCAATAAAATACAGAGAGAGTTGGGCAAAGTTGGACTTACTCATCAAAAGGCTTGTGTTGTAAGTTCAGGGATATTCATTTAATACATGGTAAATAATAATTTCTTGCACTTTCAGAATTATTTAAAGTGGAGGTTAGCACTAGCTAAATCAATCTTTTATGGTGTTTTAATAGCATTATCAACTCCTCCTAGTCATTTCATTTTCTGGAAACTTTTTGTGCAAACTAGGTACATTTGTAAGTAAAAGTGTGTGCTGCCTTCAGTGGCTTCTGCAATTTCCAGTAGTTGGTGACATCGCAAAAGACTGCCCTGGTTATTGCCAGATGTTTCTGATTACAAACACCTGGCTGAGGGCTGGAGTTTGACGTGCTGATCCATGTTAGATCAATCACACTGTTCCTATACACCAAAACAGCACAAGAGAAATTGGCTCATCAAAAACACCTGGTGACATGTGACAGGTCTAGGATTCACCACCTTCTTGTCTCCATGGAAATGTTTGCCTGGAATATTCCACAGTATGGCAATAAACAAATCTATCTTGCTTTTCATTGACCTATAACTTGGCGTAATGCTTGTCCCCATTGTGAAAGGTAAGTTTAATGCATTTCAGGCAAAGTAACAATATCTCTATGGAGACAAGGAGGCCGCGGACCCTACACCAGAAATGCTGCATAGTGCACCTTTAATGCTCATGGAGTTGTTAACAATGTGCACTTTTAACAGGATCCTACTTTTTAAACTAGTATTTCAAATATAACTGCATTTTTAGTGTGCATATAAACATAGCCTCTGCGGTCACTCACTTATTTACTTTGCTGTCAGTTAAATTCTCCGTAAACATGTTCTTACAGCAGCTGGCTCAGAGAACCCAGAGGCAGACGAGGAGTACCACCGCACAGCACAAGCCAGTTGGGTCCAGAGAATGTTCTCATCTTTCGTCAGTGACTCATCTCTGTTCAACACGAGAGAGGGACGAGCAGGGAAGGTATGGGCAAATACAGCTAATCAAATTTTACAATTTCCAGAAACATTTAGACATTTGTAAACATAAACATGCAAAAACTATCCCACTGTTGGTCATCACTGTCTATTAGAAGAGAGCAGCACTTTACACAGCAATTTATCTATAAGGGACTACTTCAAAAACTGACAGAATACCTCACCTGCTTCTTCATCATTGATACCAGAACATTTAACACCAGATCATATGACTGCACAAGCCTAAGCCCCTAGCTGCACCAAAACTGAGATGGAAAAGAGGGCTTTTAGCTGTTTTTAATGTTTTAGACTGACTTATATACTTGTTCGTTTTGTTTGTTTTTCTGTTATTTTATTTTAAACAGAGTGCCCATGAAAAAGAGAGCTCAAGAGCTTTCATTGCGTTCCCCTGTATGAATAATAGATAAAACAAGAAGAAAGAAAAGATTCAGCCATGGGTGTTTTTAACTGCGAGATCTACAGCCAATTTTCTGTCAGTAAAATCATGTAGCTGGGAGGAACACATTTGACTATTCTGGTGTTAAATACCAATGATTACGTACGTAAGCACGTATTGCTTAGGATCAGGAAATTAATATTGAAATCCATGTTAAGACAAAATGGGAGGAAGCCCCGGGGATGACCCAGGATGCACTGGAGGGATTGTGTCTCTCAACTGGTCTGGGAATGCCTCAGGATCCTCTTGGAAGTGCTGGAGGAAGTGTGTGTGCAGAGGGAAGACAGAAGAATTTGAATGGATGGATAGAATATTGTAGAATATTGACTATTTTTGTGTCTCTGTTGGTTATGTTCCAGAAATTAATATTGACATCCATTTTAATTATTTTTGAATAGGACAAAGTAAAATAGAATATTGTGATTAAATAAAACGTGGGGAAAAAAGATATAATATTTTGCCATATCACAAACCCCAGTATGACAGCTCATTGACTGACCTGTTCCTCTCTCTGCAGGTTCATAACTTCATGTTGGGGTTAAACCTTACCCCCAGCATTCCCTATAATCTGCTGTACACCTGTGAGGCCCCCACACCTGAGGATGAAGTGGACGCTGTTACAGGTGAAGAACAATATAGTCTAACAAGTTTTGAATGAAAACTGTGTGTCTTTTTTACTGCCATATTTACATATACTATTATTATTATTTTACAAAAGTGCTTTTAATTTACATTTCAGTCAGATGTAGGCTATAGATGCCATATATCATTTATATTTGTTTATTTAGCTTTAAAGCTGAGCTGCTTTCTATGGTGAAATGCCACTATGAATGTGGCAGAATATGTTCAGCAGTTTTGAACAGAAAGCCATGGACGCATTTTTAACACTAAGCCATTTTAGATCTATAATGCCGTTTATAAAGGACAAAGTGTAAAATAATTATCTACATATGTTTAAGTTTATAGTCTAAATAGCCAAAAAAACATATGTCCTTTGCCTAACTGAAATTACTTTTACTCCCAATCGCCTATCCCATATCACAACTCTTCTCTGCACCTTTGATTTGTTTTCAGACCCAGACGAGTTCGACCGCATTAACGAGCCTCTGGATGTGAAGAGTAAAAAGATCCATGTGGTGGACAGCGGTTTGACATATAACCTCCCATACCCCCTCATCCTGAGACCACAGCGAACCGTCGACCTCATCATCTCCTTCGACTTCTCTGCAAGACCCAGTGACTCCAGCCCCCCATTTAAGGTCAGTGTCAAGTCCTGTTCGTCACTATTATAAGTATTATGTCATGATTTTGATTGAGTTTGAGATTCAGTTGTTTCTACTTGTCATCAGTTGTCATCAATGATCAGGTTGGGTCTTTTTAATGGAGCAGTCCTCAGCCAGTCCCCTGCCAGTAAAAGCATGTGTAAGTTGTCATAGCAGTAATGTGATGCGAATCTAAATATTATATCTATTAAAAGGGGAAAGGTTTTAGAAAGGACAAGGGCAGGACTAAACCTAATCTACATCATGACTAAACTGGGCCCTAACCTGGTCTACACCAGTGTACACAAGTGTTAACTCACTTATACGCAATACGTTTAGTGGTAGTTTATGAATCCCAATGTAGGATGTTTTTAGGGCAACTAAACAACCGAAAAAAGTAAACAGTATAGTACCGTGATTGCCCACTGATCCGAAGGTTAGCAGTTCAAATCCCACTCTTGACATAAACATCACTGGTTGAGCAGGCGGCTCTACTCACCCATAGGTTGGTAGTTGGTTCTAGCTCCTAAAGATGAATGTTGTTCATTCAATGATAACTTTAAATCAAACTATTTTTTAAAATAGTATCAACTCTGTTTCAACTTGCAGAATTAATTGATCATGTCCTGAAAAATAAATTTGTTATCGTCTGCAAAAATAACCAACTTCAATATTTTATGTACTTTACAAATGTCATTCAAATAAAGAATAAATCATTTTGGCCCCAAAACAGAACCATGGGAAATTCCACATGATAATGTTTTATTTAGTGCTACTGTACTATTCATTTCTACATATTTAAGTCTATTGTTTAAGCAGCTTTTTAACCAGCCATTAACCACTTCTCTGATCTCATAACAATCACACTTCTGTAAAAGTTACTTTTGGTCAATAGTATCCAATGCTTCACGTGCATCGATAAATATACCAATTGTATTATGTTTGTTGTCAACTGCCGATGTTACATTTTCTATAAAATCCATCACTGTTAGAGATGTAGATCTATTGACTACAAAATCCATACTGTTGATCACATAATAGGGTAGATTTATTTAGAAGTTTTTGTAGTTGTTGAACAAACAATTTTTCAAGTATTTTCGAAAATGTATTTAATAATGAAATCGGTCTATAGTTAGTTACTTGTTGCTTATCACCAACTTTATAGATTGGGAGCACTTTAGCCAGCTTCATTTTGTCAGGAAATGTTCCTGTTACAAAAGAACTATAGCAGATACAAGAAGCTTATGGCTGAACTGTTCACTAATCACTGACCTATCAATATAGTAAAAATCTGTAGATCTCTTTCTTTTACATTTTCAGACCACCTCTAATATGTCACTTTCACACAAGGGCCCATAAGACATAGAACTTTGATTCATGTCAATACCAAGTTTCCCGTGGGCAACGTGGGTTTGATGTATTTGATTTGTTGAGTTTGTTCCACATTAACAGAAAAGGTATTACATTTATTAGCAATTTCATTGACATTGTCAGTTACTTTGCATCATTTTTCATTATTTGTGTTAATGAATGTTTAGAATTAGGCTTATCTATCCCCTCCTTAATTATAGTCCAAGTTGGCTTGATATTTGTTTTAAACTTTCCCAATAATATGCTATTATAATTCTGCTTCTGTTCTCTTATAATAGTAGTTAGTCTACAGTGTATTTCTATACTGTGTGTATTTTTCTTCATTTTTCTTGGTTGGATATTTTATACATTTTTTATAGAACAGGTTTTTCTTTCTACATAATTTTTCCAGACCTCTTGTTTTCCATGGATTATGTCTACTTTTATGTTTAACTTTGACTTTCCTCACTGGACAGTAATAGTCAAACAATGACATAAATGTGTCAAGAAATACATTATAAGAATTATTTGTGTCAACATAGACCTCATTCCAGTCATGATTACCTTGAAGGTGGAAAAGAACTATATAACTACCTAACCATTTACCACTTTAAAAATGCCTAAATAATTTCAGCTCAAAATATAATTAAAAGCCATGAATATATATGTATTTTCTCAGGAGCTGTTACTGGCTGAAAAATGGGCACGGATGAACAAACTCCCCTTCCCAAAGATAGACCCCAAGGTGTTCGACCGCGAGGGACTGAAAGAATGTTACGTCTTCAAACCACGAAAAGGAGAGAAGAACTGCCCCACCGTGATCCATTTTGTCCTGGTCAACATCAACTTCAGGACTTACAAGGCGCCTGGTAAATGTCCACACATCCCCATGCGTAACTATGGAAACTGCTACAAAACCAAAATTGCGGTTTCAAATGGCGTCACAACATTCCATGGGTTTTTGCCATTTAACATCACGCACGATAATTACTTTTTCAGCTATATCAATAAATGATAGCTGATGGTAGATAGTGTGCACATTTTCTTGCAATAGTGGAGAAATTTAATTTGTAATGCAATAACATTTGAGCTGTACAGGATTGAGTAACTGTAATGGCTCTGTATTGGTTCATTCTGCTGTGTATGTGTTGCAGCTCATGCAGCTCATTATCTTGTTTTTTTCAATCCTAAGCCTTTTGTAGGTATTTTAGTTAAGTCAATTAATCGGTTGATGGCGTCTTAGTCAATCATGTCATTTAGATCATAAGGACATGGAACAACAGCAGAAAGGAGTAGTTAGTGAGTGAGTTTGCTGACTTTGCAAGATTTTGGTATGTAAAAAAGCCAATTCAATTCATGATTTAAATTTAAACAACCCGATCTTTTTTCTGTACAAATAGTTGACAGTGCAGCTGTAGTGTGAGCGTGGTTAGATAGAGCTACACAATAGCGGAGAGATTTTGCCATGCTCCCTTTTTACTCAGTCGGTCGTCAGTACATGCCTTTAGTCGACCAAGAATTTCATTTGTTGACTACAGCCTCACTTACTTTATTGTTTTTGGACCAACAGCATAAAGTAGTATCTATATTCTCATTTATTGCAATATTTCTCTGGTGCATTGTATTGTGCTTCAAAATTTGTTATTGTGATAGGCCTACAGTCTGTGTTTTATCTAAAGGCTTCTCTGTGGCTTTTCATGTACAGATGTAGTTACTAATCTAAGAACTGAAAGCTCAAAATCACCTAAAAACTGGTTTACATAATACTGGTAATTTGTCAGTTGTTGCATGCTTCCTTTGGAGTTTATATTTGTTTAGATTCGCAACTAGAACCAATATGGTGGCAGGTTGAAGGTACATTATGAATTTTTTTCTGGTGGAGGTTTGGTCACCTGATTGTCTTATGAAAATGTTATTGCTTTGCCTGGAATATTCCACAGTATAGTATAAACTTGTCTACTTTTCATTCGGTCAATTACAGGTTTTATTGTCAAAATACTTGGTTTGATGAGTCACCTGCTCATCTCCGTGGAGACTGCTAAACTTTATACCATTCTGGGGAAATTCCAGGCAAAACAAGAAAAACAACGACGATCCCCATGCAAAAAATATGTTGCCAGACCATCTAGATAAAAATTTACATTGTGCCCCTTTAATACAGCTACATACATAAATTATGTTTAAATATAGATTTTAGTTGTAATATAGTGAGTTTTAGACTCTGGTTTACTCAGACATTTATTTTGAGAATACCATATAATCATAAGAAGAAAATATTATATCTCTATAATGCACAGAAGTCCTCAAAATGTCTCCTATAAACAAGAAGTTTAAACCCATGAATAGAGAAAACTGGCTCTGGGAGTCTGGCAATTTGCTGTTTACTTTGCAGATTTGTTGACCTGGTTTATAGTTAATATCTCTGTAATTACTGGGCCTATCCACATGAAACAAAATCTGGCACAAAGTTTTGCATCTTCTCTGATGATGAAATTATTATCTCACAATAGCTGTAGAAAGTGGTGCCATTATTCGAGCCCAAATATGTGATTCTTGCCAGTCAAAAGAACTTTAAGTCATGTGATTAAAATTGTAAGTTTGTGGAACCAATACCTCCAAAATAATGTTAAGGTTCAACATTTGTACATCATCAGTTTGGATATTTCTTCCAAAAATAGTGAACCTCCCATAGAGTTATATAGACACCTGTCCTCCATTTGAAATCATGACATCATCAATTTATAGAAAACTTAAACACAACCTGTATTTCCCCCTTTACCGTCATGGCAATGTGATGCACTACTTCCTGGAAACTGACGCAGCCATTTTGGGCTTTGTGTCTGTAACCTGTGGGCCCCTCAGTTATGTGACCCCAGTATAACATGCTTCAGTTGTGGTGTGGCTGCTAGAAATGAGCTAAAGCATACCTTCATGGTTAACTACATTTTATGGGCAGCCCCACTGAATTATAGCCCCTTAAGGAGAAAAGGAGGAGCACTGGGGTTGTGTTGATGCTCTTTGCATAAACAGACCATGCGTCACTGTTCAAAACTCTTCCTTGCTTTACATTCTCCCACATATACCCTGAGTTATATAAGCAAAGGTCTCTGGATGAAGCCCATATATGGAGTCCCTGTTTGTAATTAGAGGCATGCATTTTCCGCATGACTGACGTTCCACTCTCTTTGTGCATTAATAATGAGCTATTATTCACATGTTTGTAAGATGTAATGGACAGTGGGTGGACACAGCATGTTTATGAACTTCAGTGATAGTTATCTTTAATATTTGTAAGTTTTTGTCTTTTTTGCATTGGGCGAATGAGAACCAACCACAAATTTAGTCTGTAAATATAAATAATATGGTTTTGTTTTTTTTAATAATAGCTCCAGCTCCATTTTAGGTATTTTTAAATGCTCTGTTGTTGCATAAACCTTTATTGATAGAAAATGACTATGAATATTGAATGTATTTGTAGGTGTTCCCAGAGAGACAGAGAAGGAGAAGGAAGCTGCTGATTTTGACATCTTCGATGACCCAGAGACGCCTTTTTCCACGTTTAACTTCCAGTACAACAACAAGGCATTCACCCAACTGCATGACCTCATGGAGTTCAACACGCTCAACAACCTGGAGGTAAAGTTTTTAAAGCAGACGTATTATGCAAAATTGACAATGTAGTCTTGACAAATAAATATGGCTGTCTAAATTCATGAACAGCACTGTTTTCCTCCATGAGTTGAACTGGATTTAGATCTGGTTAAAATTGTATTAATTATAAGGTCCTAACTGAATATGTAGTTGTTTACATTTTGTTATGTAAATGATGCCCATCTTTGCAGTTTGATCATTTTGATTCAAATGCTGTATATTGTCTGGCCCTGGCAACATACTCTACATATCACTGCTGACAATTTCATTCAAGATTTGCAGATGGGGGATTTCTATTGTAGTTGTGCAACAGTAGAATTTTACCATTTATAAAACGTTTTGCTTTATAAATGGCCAGCTGGTGCTTGTTTGAAGGGGTAAGGTGTGCCAGTTGTGTGTGAGCGGTCAATCTAACCTTAAACAGTCTGAGTCACTTCCACTGAGTAACGATGAAAGATGATGCAGAATGTATAATCTGCAGTGAGCTCATCGCATTCAGAGCTTCCTGGTTGGGTAATAATAAACAACCCAAAGTACATATTTACCTGTAAATCTAAAGTGTATTTGAATAGCAAATAATAGGTTCTGTGGAAGTTCAAAGGTACTTGGTCTAAAAATAAGTTAATAGCGGTAACATGCCATCCAACCAGTTAAAAAACAGATATTCTGAGTATCTGACACCCCTAACCTGAGTTTTTTCTCCTCTCTAATTGTATAATCAACTTGAGAACCAACATGCAATGTGCAATTGGTGTAATTGCCAATGTATTTACCAGTGCATTTTAAAAATATCTTTCTTATATAGTACTAGTTTAAATTAAGGAAAAAGCTCCACGGCTCTTTGTTGTGATGATGTTTGCAGCACTGCCAGCTCCCACAAGGCACCGCATTTAACGTGGAAGTCAGCAGACTTGTTTCTTTTATTAAGTCACTTTAGATCAATATTGCAATTTAAAATGTGCAAATTATAACATAATGATTCACGAGTGTCATATATAACTATAGAGCAGACTCAATCACAATATGTCGTCTTTAAGCTTATCAGAACTGGCATAAGACCACATGGTAGTATACAGAAAGTGTGTTGAAAATTACAATTGCCTTAAGTTTTTATTATCTCTGTAATATTGAAACCAGTATCAAGCCTATTCCTTAGTATCAAAATCGACTTGAAATTTGAGCATTGCGACAACACCAATGCAATATATAGAACCTTCAAAATATTGTATGCATCCTTGTATTGACCTGTTTTGTTTTTTGCAGGTGATAAAGGACTGCATTAAAGACTGCATCGTGGCCCGTAAAGAAACCCCCTTGTGTGGCGGCCTCCCCTTCTCCCTCAGCGCCATCCCCAAAAAGAAGCTCGTCAAACGGGACTTCCAAAGCAAACCGTGGAATAACTTTGAAAATAACCAGCAGTAGTTAAACTTCGGGATTTAGGGGTAAATTGAACTTTAGTTTTTTACATTTTTTCTGTTTTTGAAACAAGAATACCTGTGAAACTTATCTTTACCTGGCTTATTTGCACAGCTGCTGCAAAAACGGTTACGGACACGTTTCTGACTGGAGTTACTGCGGGACTGAGTTATTCTCATTATTGACTTTTGCAGATAATAGACTTTTATATGCCTTATACTACTTTACATTGAATTTATTTTACATGATTTTATATTGGCATGAAACTGTATAATGATTTTTTTAATGAGTTCTCTGGAAATTGTTTGTTGGGTTCTTCCAATGACTATGAGTTCACCAACGTTTGATATTTTTTAGCATTGAATATTTTTTATTTGTTATAATTCCTATGACGACATCTGCCAGGTCTCCTGTACAGATAACAAACATAAGGGACCAAACTGTGGATATGTGGAAGTTCAATATGTTTTTATTTAATACTTTTTATTGGGTTTATCACATATTTTTTGGAAAATAAATTAATAAATGTCACATGATTTAAAATTTAAATATTCGGTTTTGTGTGTGGAAATTGTAAAACAGTGCCAGTGCATAAGAAAACAAACTGTGAAACTGGGGCAGGGTCTGTCATCTGTTTGTTTCCATGGAGATCTTACGTCTTGCCTGAAATGTTCCACTTGGTGTTAAACATATCTGTCACCATGGAGACATGCAGGTGACGCTACAAGGCCAAGTTGTAGGACAGATCTGTGGAGAGGCAACCCCACTCCTAGAGATATTGCATTTTTGAAAAAAACAGCTCTAATTGAATAAATATCAGAGCAATATGTTCTTTGTAGAGAGAAGCAGGAGGTGAAGTTACACATTGCACCTATAAGAACCAAACCCTATGCAAAATCCTTTATAAAGTTAGTAGGCTTTTCTAGATGTTTTTATATTTCTCTACTAGAGCTGTGGTCATAAATTCTTGTTTGACTAAAGAGAAGGGGCATGGCAAAAACTCAAATCTATTCTGTATCTCTCTATCTGACGCAAACTGCACTCATAAGACAACGACCGCTCCAGAGTTCATGCAAAAACAACTACTTATATATAAAAAAAACAAAACAGAAAACTATTTATTTACATATTAACAGATTAAATTTGTGAAACATGAGTTTAATCTGCGTTTTTACATATAAATGCCACATCTTTAGCAAATTCACTCACTTCTCCTTTCTGCTGTTGTTCCATATGAATCCTTATAATTTAAATGAAATGATTTGTGGATTAATACAAATACAGTGACAAAGGCCTACAGCGCTATTTGCTACATCTGGTGAGTCAGGGTATTTATTGGTTTGAACTTTTGCCCCCTTTGTCTTATTACCATACATAATGATTTTTATGACTGAAATGTATTTTTTGTTTCCTTAATTTGTTATTGTTAATTACATTTTTTAAAAACATCCTTGCGTTTTCCCTGTGTTATTTGAGTTCATGTGCAACAGTAGGATACCCATCAAAACAGTATGGGCTACCTTGATGACTGGCCCAAACATGTAATCCGTTTTAAATAACAGAGGAGGTAGTCACGAGATGATCCTTCCCTGGTGGAGACCTCATGTTTACCCACCTACAGCACAGGCGCGGCCACCATTTTGGAAAACAACTGAGTCGCCATGGAAACGAACTCTCACTTTCTCCTCGGGAGTGCGATAGGGCAGAGGTGCGGTCGCTGATGGTTTTACTTCAAAGTACATTTGACAGGTTAATAATTGTTATGAGTTGATGTGGTGGGATAGTAGCTGTGGTAAATATTTATTATAGTTTTACAACAGTTAAGGGGCAGTGCATGGAAAAATGTACAAAACAAAAAGTTGGAAAATACAGGAAGAAAAACTAAGTCTCTCTACCTATGTCATCGACTGTCATCAATTCCATTCAAAATGCAGAGACAAGTTTAAACCATAGACTGAATGAAAAAGTGGACTATGGGAGTGTGACGTCACCCGTAGTGTCCGGCTCTGATCAAATGAAGCTCGTCGAGGCTAGCAGTTATAGGAGCAAATTTGGAGCCAGGTTGCATATTAGGAACAGCGACTGCGAGTGTCATAGCAACCAAAGAGCCAATCCAGAGCGAGGCTGTTGGAGGTAACGCCCCTCTCCGCCCACACCGCTGGTTTAGCAGGGAGCAGGTGCTTAGCAACACTGTCAATCAAACCTGTTGCTAACGCTAGTGACCTCAGGGGAAAGAAGGGCCCTGATTTGTGTGTTATTAATGTTCATATCCTGATTTACGGACACAATAGTGAAAGAAAAATACCAGGATTGTGTAAAGGAAGCTAATACAAATGTTTTAAGACCAAAATGACAAGGCTTAATACAGCAGTTACGGAGAGAGGGCTGACAATTTTTCAATAGAAAGTGAATTGGTGCCATAGTCAGTAGAACCAGAAGCGCACCCATGAGCACTTCCTGTGTGGAACCTGGCGGCTAGCGTGATAGTTACACCCATTTATATGTGGTCTATGGTTTAAACAATGATTTAACAAAATTAAGTTTTTGTCATTTATTTGTATTTTTACCATCATACTATTGTGTAATTTTGTTAGCATTACGGTTGTTAGGTAACAGTTATGGCATTACCTCTCTGCATATCATGACTGCTGCCAGGAAGTAGGCTAAAATTAAAAACTGTACCAAAATTAAATGAGTCAAGATTCTAAGTTTAATCTTAACGAAAATCTTTAGTGAAATGTAATCTAACCTGTCAATTCTCTTTTACAACTGACCGTGTCACTTAACTAAGGTGAAACTATGACAAAGGTTTTCCACGGTACTATCCCACCAAACTGTAATATGTAACTCCTGAAAGTGATTGTACATTATGGTATGCAGAGTACTATCTGGGGGCCCTTGGTGATCTCTGAGCAAAGGAAGGCCACAGTTCCTCCTGGTTTTTAATCATATACAATTAAATAGAGTTTCTAAAGGGAGTTAAGAATACTGCTTATAAGTTCAAGAGTGGTGGATTTGACATATCCTATTGTAAACAGGACTTTTTCGATCAAAGTGTACATCAGACTTGTCATTTGGGAGCTTGTAAATGAATTAATTAAAGAAACCATAAAGGGTATTCATGGGCTTCATCTTGAGAACTTTTCCCTATTCAAAAGATGTAATATTTCTGTATACTGTAAATTGCATTTCTTATCAATCAACAATTAGAAATGTCTTGCCACCTTTGAAAAAATCTAGATCATATACATAATAAAAGCTATTAAACCCAATGTAAACTACACATCTAAATTAAGTGCGCTATGTAACTTTTCTGTTCATCCCCTGCTTGTCTCCATGGAGATGATAGCTTAGACTGGAAAGAAAACGCAATGGAATAAATGCAAGATAGATATGTTTAATATTATACTGTGGAACATTTCCAACTATGCGCCGGTGGCAAGAACTGTTGTCGTGTCCTAAGGCAAGGCACGTCACCTACATTGCCTAGTAAAAAAGTGGTATGTGTGTGAGTGCGTTGGTGGTGGTTGCAGGGCCCGGTGGCATAGATTGGCAACCTCACTTCCATCAGTCTGTCTCTGGGCAGCTGTGGCTATAATAATGCACTGTAAAGCACTTTGGGTGTGATGAAAGGTGCTATATAAATCAGTTAAAATATCCATGGTGAAGAGCAGAAACATTACACAGTGTAATTTTAAGTCATTTTAGCAGGGGCTGGAAATGAACTTCTTTCAGTGTCTCTGCCTGTTTAATGCCTGACATGAGCAGACCGTGTGCTCCATATCCTATAGACTGGACTGTATTTGCATTTGTCAGTGGAATTTCTCACTGTCCTCCTTCAGCCCGAGTGCTCACAGGAATCTGACACAGCCCCTCCGGCGCTCTCACGATTGTCAGACAGTGGAAATGTACAACAAGGTCCTTCCATACGACTGACTGAACACGCTTAATAATCGTAGAGTGAGGGCGACTCTTCTGCGCATTGTGGGAGCTTGGGCTTAATAAAGTAAATTAAACTCATTTTAACCTATAGGAGCACAAGCAGACCTATTATGAAACTAAATATTAATAGAAAAATTCAATTCTGTCAACAGGACAAAAGTTTTAGAGTGAAGATGTTTTGCTGCTCGTCCAAGGCGCTTCTTCAATTCTGGTTAGATAACTTGTGGACACTGCCTTATCTGAGGGGATGAGCTAATTACACTGAAACTAACACACCTGTTTGATTACAGTTTCTGTTTGTTCACTGGGTCTGTTGCACTATAATAAGTGTGAACGGCGCCAACTGAGTCATATTTTGCCTCATCGTTCAGGCCCCTAATGATCTCACACCTCACACATAGGAATTCTGTCTGTCATTATTGTTTCCCCTGTTTTGATTTAGGTCTGAGAATGGAGCGAAATGTCTCTTTGTCCAGTTGACAGAAGCTATGGATCATACCTGGACGACTGAAGGATCACACTGACAAAATATTAATGTTACAACAAGACTAGAAATGTAATCATTTTCAAAATAGATGCATTTTTGTGATATAATATAGTTCTCATATATTGATGAGCAAATGACCCCTTTCTTCTAATTTTGAACATAATTTACCAACTCTGTTCCAGCAAAGTATTTGGTATGTTTTTCTGGCATATTAAAGGTTTTTTTTTTTTTTTTTTTTTTTTTTACATTTTTAACATTTTTGTATTGGAATTTCATGACTTTTTAAATGACAGTTTTACGACAGCTGTAAAAGCAGAGGAAGTGTAGGTGTATGAAGAAAGAGGGCTTAGGTGGAACTGAACAGTGTCAGCCTGCATAGAACTAACATACATTTAACATACATTTACTCAAACATGTATCAATGATAAAAAACATATCATTTGTGTATCATATGTGAAACATCATATTTAAAACTCATTTAGGTGTGTTTACCATAATGCAATACCATATAATAAAAGCGCTCATGCATTCCAAACTCTATAATCCAGTGAACCTCAAATATGCCAGCCTTTTGTGCTCCAGGAGACTAAACTAAAAATGTCCCTGGAGAAAGTTTCACCACCCACACCGAGACCTGCTCCAACACCTGCTGAAGCGCACACTCCCCACTCGAACCTACAGCTACAGACGCCACTAATTATGCACCCAAGGGATACTTTGTGGAGATGTCGGGACTCCTCTTTGGCACGGAGAGTCCTGGCACATGGCCGGGTGGAGCTGAGTGGAGCGCTCACAAAGAGCAGTGCTGCATGAAGTACTCAGTTTTGTTACATAAGTAAAAGTACAGATACAGAGGTAAAAGGTTACTCAAGTAAAAAATGAGGTATCACATGAAAAAATCGACTGAAGTAAAACTATTGAAGTACCCATTTAAAAATTGACTTTAAGAGTAAAATGCAGAAGTATTTCACACAAGGGCTGTTCATTTGTTGTAGTGGTATTGATAAAAACAAAACAAAGTATTTTGGTCAACAGTAACAATAAGAATCCATTTCTTAATTTTTCTTATGGATTTTGTCTATTTATTTTTCAGGTGGGTAAAGTGTCTTCCCAAAGGGCACAGCAGTAGCCAGTACAATGATTGGAGAAGGGATCAGTTTTTTCAGTTTATTAACACTCATCCAATCAAAGATACATATATATTTTTCAGGTAAACACAGTGGGTTAACATGTAATACTGATTTACTGTTTGATTTTATAATTTTCTATTGGTTAAATGGTCCATATTAGGCTGTTTTCAGATGTTTCCTCGGCAAAAACAGACCTGGAGTTGTGTTTTGTTTCATTCACACATGTTTAACACAAACCCTGCATATTTAGGCTGAGTTCTTCTCTCAAACAGAAAACTCTCTGTTCCACATTGTGATGTCATGTGGGAATACAGGAAGTGCTCCACTGCGTTTTAAACTCCACACACCTTCACTAGTGTCATTTGGATAATTTTAGCCCTGGAAGAGCCGACCTCCACTGAACTAAAAGTAAAAGGTTAACTTGAAAACTACCACTTCATGACATCACAAGATGGAACAGAGCATTTTGAGCTTTGGAGATGTAGACAGACTAATAATAACGGATTACTCAAACATGTGTGAATGAAACAAAACACAACTCCAGGTGTGTTTTTGAGGAGGTAACATCATTATAACATGATTTAAAACTCACAAGAGTCAATTTAGGAGCTTTAAATCAACAGTTTTGTTCAGTCCTGCGAGGCGACTGCTGTTGTGATTTTTGGCTGTATAAAAATACATCGAATATGACTTATTAGGTGTAAGTATTAGGTGTATATATAGGTGTGGCGAAGTAATTACAAAAACTGGCTCCAAATCAAATATGACAATTAGCAGAAGATTTTGCTCATTTAGAAGCAGTTATGTGTATAATGACTTTCCCTCCAGTGAACACAACCTGAGGACGTCTTATTGAAAACTCTCATTTATGAGTTGCACGTAAGCCTCTGGTGTGAGCCTCTGCTCCCATCAGCTGAGTCAGACACAGGTGGGGCAGAGACAGGCCCAGACAATTAGCAACTTAAAGACAATACGAGATGTTTAGGTCTGGAGGAGGAGGCAGTCAAAGGACACAACAGAGGTAGTACTCAGTTACACCTACTCAATTACCTTTATTTGAGGAGCTTTGTAAAGCAATTGTATATTATTATTATTATTATTATTAGTAGTAGTAGTAGTACTATTTTATTGAGTGAAAGTTTTGGTTACTGTTCCCACTGTGAGTAAGTGTACAAGTGAGCTTTCAACATTTGTAAACTTTTATGTAGATTTAATGCATTGCTTTACATTAGCTTGAAATTATAAATCAAATGTAACTTATGTACTGACTTTTTACTCTTACTTGAGTAGTACTTTTTCACTGTCACTTGAGTCATTTCTCTGGCAACTACTTTATACTTCTACTTGAGTAATATTATTTCACTACAATCACTACATTTGATGCTTTAATAATTCTAAATCTCTCTGCAAATATTGTTTCTACCTTTAAAGTAAATTTTTAAACAGGTACTTTAATACTTTTACTTACATTTTTTTTTCATGTGATGCTTTTACTTTTATACTTGAGTAATCTTTTGCTTTGCTTTGCTTAAGTAACAAAATTGAGTACTTCATCCACCACTGGGATCTAATTTGTTCTACATTTCTACAGGACATTTAATATATGTTGTGCATTGGAGGGATGGATTGTGGATAAAATGTGTCTTTTGAGAGATTTTGTAAACCTTGTAAAAGTGCAGGGCATCAACATAAAAAGTTATACATTGCCAGTGGTAGAAGTACTCAGTTGTGTAGTGATTTGATATGCATTTGTGCAGAATTTTGTTCAATAAAAACAACTGAATCAAAAAGTAAAGTACAGATGTGATGTGTACATATGTGTGCTTAAGTGCTGTACTTTACGACTTTTTTCTCATTACATTCCATCAGTGTACATTGCAAAGCTTAACGATCTATAACACTGCTTTAGGATGTCATGTTTCAGTTATGAGACACATATAGGCTCAGAGTTCACTTACAGTAAAGGAGTGTCTGTTCATTTATTGCATCCTGTAAATTACACTCAGGTTTGAACAGTGACCGTCTGCCTGTCTGTGAATGTAATATAGCCCAAATATGCAGAGTCTATATGTCTGCGTGTAGGAGGATCAGGAGGGATACAATGTTATCCTTTCATTCCCAACGGCACTGAGTCGGAAATCTGAACTTAAAGATCCGGAAATTATACATTCCAGTTATAAAACATGTTAGAGGTGCACTGTGCAGCTTTTCTGGTGGAGATGTTACAGTTTTGCCAAGAAGATTCCCTAGTACGGCATTAAACAAACACAGCTTTCTCCATAAACACATGAGTTATAGGTCAGATCTATGGAGAGGCAAGCCCACTCGATGTAAGAATGCATGTTTTTCAAGGTAAAAAAAAAAAAAAAGCTCCACGGTGGAAAATTTTCCCTTTACCAGAAAAGTTACACTGTGCACTTTTAATACGCCATTTTTCGCCAAGCTTCCAGGAAAAGGAATTTTGACGTTGGTTACAGTAATCTTGGCAATTTTGTATTCCTGTTTTCCATAGTTTCTGTAACTGGAAAAATATACCAGTGTCCAGCGCCTGACTCAGCTCTGTGGCACTTTTTTCTAGTCAGAACTTAAGTGTAAAATGTCTGGAAAGATTGTTGGCGCTTCCTTTGCTGAGAAAGTGACGCAGCTCGGCCTGTACGTCACGCAGGAGGACTGAGGGAAACACATGCATGCAGACCACCCACTCGTAAGAGCCACGTAGGGTGAAAAATGATGGATGATTAGGAGGGAGTCAGGAAACAGGAGGGAGATAGAGAGGAGGATAGAAATTGGATACAATCATAGCAAGATCCAAATGCTTGTACAATGATGCAAGTGAGAGGTGATGTAAAACAGTGTCCACACAAAGAGGCCCTGCTTTGTTTAGTCTGTTGTAGAAACAAGCACTGTATTTGTAATAGTAATTATTAATACAGTAGAATGTGGTCTAAAAATATCCTTATGCAAAACATGTCCAGTTGTGTATTTCTGTCTACATTCAAATGACTACCCATGAAATAAAAGTAATCATTCATAATGAGAAGAAAATACAGGCTAAAAATAAACATATATTTATCACTCTGTATATTATGTTACTCAACATCTAACCATTTTCTTCACTTATCGCAGGGTGATGGCGAACCAGCCGGACATTGTGGTGGTGGATAATCACAGTACCAAGTGATGGGAACATCAGGAAAAAGTCAGGATGGGAACATCAGGAAACTAGAGAAATACCAGGGGCTCAGGGAAGAGCTGGAGAAGGCCTGGAAGGTGAAGGCCTCAGTGGTGCCTGTGGTCATCGGAGCACTCGGGGCAGTGACCCTGAAACTAGAGGAGTGGCTACAGCAGATCCCAGGAAAAACATCAGACATCTCAGTCCAGAAAAGTGCAGTACAGCACTAGGAACAGAAAAGATACTGCGCAGAACCCTCAAGCTCACAGAGGACCCGCGAAGGGTGAGGATGATGCCTTCACCTTCCAGGCCTTCTCCAGCTCTTCTTTGAGCGTCCAGCGTTCTAGTATTCCCCACTTGGTACTGCAGTGTCCACTACATCAGCTTTGCTCTGCTGTTCCATCACCACAATGTCCACCACCATTCTGTGAGTCTGTATCTAGAAGTCCCTCAGGATCTTGGCTCGATCATTCTCCACTACCTTTGGAGGTCTTTTCCACCTTGACCTTGGGGTCCCCAGTCCGTACTCTATATAGATGTTTCTGTGCACTATGCCCGCCACTTGGTTTTCCCTGCCAGCATCTTCCACAGAGGAGCCTCCACAGCCTCCTTCCCTGCAGCTCGCGTACAGTCTCAGGGTGCTTTATTTGGGATAGAACCTCCCATGCATGATCAGCAGCTTTCATATCTTAACATCTGTGGTCTGTATCTCTTCCTTTGGCCAGCTTATGATTCCTGTTGGGTATCTGCTTACTGGCAGAGCATAGCCGTTTACTGCTTGGATCTAGATAAACATTACAGTTTCAATGTAATTCCATTGGTTTAAACTCTCTGATTTGAATCCTCACTACCTAAACCCCAGCTTTATCATTAATCAGTGCTAGTGCAGCCTCTGCAGCTCAGTGAGTGAATTGTAGACTTTTTGAGCTTTCACGTGAGGCATGTCCTTTACTGATAAAAACTTGTATGTGCCCTGTGTGTAAGTTAAAGCATTGATAACCCGGGTTTAATTGTGACTGCAGTACCTTTTTTAAACCGTAAAAACACACACTGCATACATTGAGCAATATTTTGAGGGTATGTACAGTACATTTCTTATGCTATTGCTCCCTCTAGCGGGAAAAGATAAAACTACAACCCCGAACCTGCGCTCCTGGTTGTGTCCACTGCGCATGCGCCAATCCCGGAAGTCCCACAGAGCGCACAGAGGAGAGGAGGAAGCTGCTGTCCCGGTGTTTGACACAACACAGCCCCGGGATCAAAGAACAGCACACGCGTTTAAAGGTTTAAAGAACTATTCACCTTTTTACACAGGCTAAATAGGTCCAGATTGTTGGGTTATAATGTCTAAACAGCCCACCTCTGCGCGCTTCCGGAGGGTGGACGTGGACGAGTACGATGAAAACAAATTCGTGGATGAAGAGGACGGAGCAGAGAACCAACTGGGTCCAGACGAGGCGGAGGTGGACTCTCTTATCAGACAATATCCTTTACAAGTACAAGAATCAGCCTGTTTGTTAGTTCACGCAGAACCCGTGGCTGTAGTGTGTTACTAACAGAGTGTGAGTGAGTCTGCAGACAGTGGCCTAGCGCCTGAATCCTGCCCAACAGTCAAATAACAAGACTTTTCTTACTAAAATGCTGTAAATCTACCTGTTATAATAGTCTGTTTTCGTCCCTGCTTGGCCATAGAAGCTGGCTTGTAGAGAGACTCCTACAAAGGCTACTTACCTACAAAATCTAGGCCAGTTTAGAGGTGTGTGCACTGCATTGGTTCAAATTAAGAGATTTATAACTGGAAAATGCCTTAAAAGTGCACTGTGCAACTTTTCTGGTGCAGGGTTTGCCACCTGGTTGTTTTGTTTTGTCTGGAATGTTCCATTGGTATGGCATTAAACATCTACATCTCCATGGAGATAGTTACATCTAAGATCTGTGGAGAGGTGATATTAAGAGTACATTTTTTTCAAGGAATTTGCAGCAATGTCTCTAGTGTATTGTTTTATGTCGTTTTATGTGTGTGGGTTGGGGTCATTTTGTTCAGTTTGTCATGTTATTTGAAAAAAAAAAAGTGTTATATTGTACATTTCATTGACCTCTTACTGGTTAATAAAAAGACCTTTGAAAGAAAGAAAGACTTGGCAGCAATATAACTCATTGAATACATGGTAGATGAGTTTAATGCCATACTGTGGAACATGTGTGTTTTGTTTTTGAAAATATATGATCTGGATGGTGTAAGTTTTTATCAGTTTAACCCTTAACCTTTGTGGCACGGGGAATCTAATCGAGGCCCTGCATGCTGTTTTGAAGAACCCACCAATCAACACAAAGAACCAGAACGTCAAGGTGAGAAATTCTGAATGAAATGCATTTAAAATTGTAAATATTACCACAACATGCAACGCATTTGGGAATTATTTGGGATTTTTATTTAAAATATTTTATTCCCTTCCCACCAGGATCGAGCCGAGGGTTTGGTTCTGAAAGTGCTCACAGCGTTTAAGAGCAGTGACATAGAGAAAGGAGTTCAGTCCCTGGACAGAAACAGTGTCGACCTGCTCATGAAGTACATCTACAAAGGCTTCGAGAAGCCCTCAGAAAACAGCAGCGCTGTCCTGCTCCAGTGGCACGAAAAGGTAACAGTCTGAACTTTGTTTTCATGTATTTTAAATATGTGTATTCTACTGTGTTATATTGAGGCATGACTAACTTTGCCTGATGATAAAATGGTGCTTGCTAAACTATTTTTGGCCCTCAAGCCTCATTTAGGTCACTGGTAGTTTCACTTCTGGGTAATACTGTCTGTCTGTTTCATCATTGCTACATGGTCCTATGAATCCATTTTCACCATTTTCAGGGGTTTTTAGCCTTGTTGTTTTGTCATCACAAACGAACATAGAGCTGGGCTTCATACAGGCATGTTTCAGTAATCTTAACTTTGATTGTTGCATTTAGACTATTAAAGCTGTACTATGTAACTTTTTCTGGTAAAGAGACCACCGTCTGCTTTTCTCCATGAAGATGTTGTTGCTTTGCCTGGAATGTTCCACAGTTTTAAATTAAAAAAATCTATCTTGCCTTTATTCATTTTTTTATTCAGGTGTTTTTATTGCTAAAAATACTATGGAAAAACATGCGTTCTTACTGTGAGCAGGGTTTGTGGCATCACCTTCTAGTCTCAGTAAAGACTAGAGGATGATGAGTTTAATGTCATACATTGGAACATTCTAGGTAAAACAAACCATTTCCCTGGAACTCAGCAAGTGCCAGACCCCCTACAACAAAAGTTACATAGTGCACCTTTAAAATGCCATCTTAGTAAGAGGTATATCTATAGGTTCCCAGTGACTTGAATATAACACATTATAGATATTTAATTTAACCTTTAAAAGTTGCTTACGCAAAATTGAGTCTTGTGAGCTTTAAGCCTGTTACTTCATCAAAAACATACCTGGAGTTGTGTTTTGTTTCATCCACACATGTTTGAGTAACACTTTATTATTATCTATCTACATCTCCAAAGCTCAAAATGCTCCATTCCACCTTGTGATGTCATGAAGCAGTAGTTTTCAAGTTAACAGCTCCTTTTACCTTTAGTTTGGTATAGATTTCAATTCCAACCTTTATTATCTTGATTCTAGTGAAGATTGTGGAGTTAAAAACGCAGTGGAGCACTTCCTGTATCCCAATGACATTCAAGTGGAAGGGTGTTTCAGTTTGAGAGAAGAACTCAGCCTAAATATGCAAAGTTTGTGTGTTAAACATCTGAATGAAACAAACACAACTCCAGGTCTATTTGTGATGAGGAAACGACATTATAACATAGATCAGAGAATACTGTAATACAGGCCATTTGACTTACACCAGTTGTTCACTAAAATACAACATTATTTACAGTTTTTTTGATCATTATTTCTCCTATACTCTTTTTTCCCGTAGGCTCTGGCAGTGGGTGGAGTGGGCAGCATCGTCAGGGTCCTCACAGCCAGGAAGACGGTCTAAAGCAGGAGCACTTACCGTCACACGATGAGAGCAGCGCGTCTGTATTCACTCAACCAGATGGACAACGGCAACCTTTTACCCCATTGAAAGCCTGCTGCTGAGTGCAAGTATAATCCGGGTTTAGAACGGTTCACTCCTATAATTGAATACAGCCTTTTTTACTATATTACTACAGGGTGCTACAGTAAACCATCTCCAACACTTATTTTACTAATGGTTGTTCTGTTTATTGTTCCCTCTGGCTAGATACTCATGTTTGATTGCAGTATTGCATTACATATTTATTATTACTTCATATTTCACTATATTTGAGAAAAGGTATCTGTACTTTATGCTAACTCCACTACATTTTTGAACAGGACTGAAAAGTAAAAGTATTTTTTATTATTGTTTGAGACCTGCTGAAAAGGCTGAGGGTTTATGTTTTATTCTGTTCATAATCTGAGCAAACAGAACAGCCAGAAAAACAATTGGTTCGGTTGTTTCTGTTCCACCACAAAATCCAGCACAAATCTGAATCAAAATTACTACGTTTGAAGCTTTATTAAATCTCCAAATCTGCGTAAAATACTTTTACTTTTTACCCTTTAATTACATATTTAAATTGGTCTCTGTAATTTTACTAAAGACAAAACAAAATTGAGTACTTCTCCCACCGCTGCATTTTGGCAATAACCCTTCATGTTTATACTTTGAATTCACCTTGATCGTTGCTGTCTATAGGCATTTAGAATGAGTAACAAATTAACAATTATATAAGATAAGATATAAGATTAAAAACAAAAGATGATAGCAACCTGTGAATATTACTCACAATTATGACTTATGATCCATATATTAGCTTCCATGTTGAAATATGATGAAAGTGAAAGTGTTTCTGTACAGATCTGTGTATTAGGATTAATTTGACCTCTGTAGCTGAAAACGTGTGAGGTTTCATTACTTGCAAAAGCACAACCTTGTAAATTATATGACCTCGACACTCATTTAACACTTTTTTCATTTAGTGTATGGAGTAAAAGGAAATTAGTTGAACTAGGAAAAAATATATATCACGTGTCACCTAATGTTATTGCGATTCCTGGATTTCAGATTTGTGTTTATAGTTGCCGTTTTGAGGACTTTTCACCTTTCAAAAGTTAGAGTATTTTTGTTTGATTTGTTAATTTCTATAGCAATGCTTACAACTCAAGGATTCCACATTATGCCTTTAGCGGTTGATGTCACACACACACACACACGGGGGAGGGGGAGAGATCTCTCTGTTCATTTATTCATTCATCCGCACTGTCTGGCCCAGTTTAGGATTATTATTACCCACCAATGGACTAATCCCACCACTTGACACACCCAGGGCCTTTCTGCTGTGCTGTGAAGGGCACTGTTCTGTTCATCGCAGGTGGAAGTTGTTCATGAAAAGTGATCCAACTGTGTCATAATAACTGAGATGGTATTTATATTTAATTGCAAATAGAGGTGGGAGATGTATTGAAAATGGTCTCAAATCACTATTGTTCTTTTAGACATATGTGGAATTATAACGTTATCAAGTGTATATGAACAGAAACTGGCTGTAATTTTCCAAACAAGGGTTTAAAGTAACACATGTGCACTTTGGTATTTCATTTTCATTCTGTGTGTCACTTGACCCTAATTCCATTACGTTTTTGCACATTTCTATTGGAATACTTTAATATTGTCATTGGAATAATAATAATGTTTTTTTAAAAATCACCCACCCCTAATTGCAATATGGAATAAACTGTCTTTGCATAAAATGTTAATAATACACATTAAGTACATCACATCCTGTCTTTTACCAAATCCAGTACATTTCTCAGTAAGGTTTTCATATTAAAAAAAACATTATTTTTAAGCTTAAGAATCAGTATTATTTTACATACATCTTCAACCCCACAAGTATTGAAGGAAGAAACCTGAACTGCAACGCCTGCCTCATGAGGATGTATAAATGTATGTTGCCAAATAATTATTTCATATGATTGAAGTAATGTATTGATTAGTATTAGTTAAATGTGTAATATGTTTGGTTTTGCTTCTTTAACTTTTTGATATTGGGCATTTAGTTTTTATGAATCACTTTGTGTTTTTATGTTATCATCTCAGACTATCTAAACATGCTTTGAGATGGAGATGGGTGAGGTATTGAAAAACTTGTGTCGCTATTCTTGTTCTGGATATATGCAAAATTAGATTGTAGGCCTGTCACGATAATTACTATATCGACTTTTCGTTTTGTATGATAGCTGGGATGACACATCTTTAGGTTTAATATTTATCATATGTATATTTGCTTTTCAATAGTGAAGAGATTTTAATTATTTTAGCTGTAAAATGATAAGATTTGAATAAGGCACTTAAATTGGTAATTATTGCTTAATTCTGTGTGTTTGTTGCAGCTCAGGCCTTTTAATGATGCTGTTTATTTCAAATTTCTTCACTGGGATTATCCTGTTTTGTCTGTGGCATAAAGTACTTTCAATATTGTCGTTTATTGCTATATTTTTCTGTAGCAACATTTTGTGCTTCAAAATGTGCTATCGTGACAGGCCTAATTGTCTGTAATAAAAATAATAGAAGTAATTGATTTGTTAATATCACCCACTGCTGTTTTGGGACATGTTTAAATCTATAAGGAAGACAGTGTATAGATGTGTTTTTGAATTGCAGTGGTGACTTGAAGACTAAAATAACAGTTATGTTTTGTGAATTTCTGGTCTAATACCATTTTTGCTTTGACTGAAAAGAAAATGTGAATTGTTTATGACTGATGGACAATTGCCTTATAAAAAAACTAATTTTTATGTTTTGTTTTTTGATTAAAAATAATAAAATGTAAGATTTCTGATGATAAAATTTGTTGTATTTTGATCAATTCATTCTTAATCCAGTACCTTCAAACATAACAGATAACACACACATTTACAAGCTTTTCAAGTCTCTTGTAATGTCATTTTAAAGGTGCACTACGTAACTTTTCTGGTGGGATGTTATTGTTTTGCTTGGAAGGTTCCACAGTATGACATTAGATATTTCATTTTCTTGCATTTATTCAACAGGTGCTATTGCAAAAAAAACCCCAAAAAAAACAAACAATGCAACTCTCCATCTAACCTTTAACCTGCTTGTCTCCCTGGATATAGACACAAGTTTAATGCCAGATTATGGAACATTTCAGGCAAAGCAGAACATGAGCAGGTGGTATACCCTCCATTTAAAAAAGTTAAAGTATCAGTATAAACAGAGCATTAATTCTTAATACATACTAGTTTTTATAATTTTTCAGATGTCTGTCAGTCAAGCATCTTTACTACAGCGAATATTTGTTTCCTTTTTATTACAAAATGAATACATTACAGACAACATCCCAATACATTAAGATAAACAATAGCTATGTACAATTCATAAAAATAAAGTACATCTTTGTTGTTGGTTGATGTTTTTTTTGGTGCACACGTTACAGTACAAAGTTTGGATTTTGGGTCAAGTTTTACCACATTACTTTCTAGTTCTTCAAGCACACACCAATAAGTTAAAAAATAGGTAGATGCAAATATGTTCAATTAAAAAAAAAGTTGTTTCTATGGAGAGGGGATCTTTGAATAATGAAATTTCCATAAATAAAGTTTAATGACAAAGACAAAAGAATATTGAAGTCCTTGAGGCTGAAGTGAGGGTTTCAGGAGTCAAAGCCTGTTTAGTCCATCCTCTTGAGTTTCCAGCCTGTGTTAAATCCACATTAACCACAGTCTGTCTGAGCACTACTAGTACTCAAATAGTCTTTTCCAGTTCATTTTGTTTGTATATTTTGTAGGGATGGGACAAGATCTGTGGCCACAAAATCTGCAAGATATAAAGTTAGTAAAGTTTGTGCACGTATATGGAAAATTGTCTTATCTTAGATGGAAGTTTTAAGAGCTGATGGGTAACATTTTGAGAAGCTCTAGTATGACAATGGCAGATAACTTATCATATTTAATTATATTTTGACTGTGATACTGATATTTTAGTTTTCTTAACTTTATTTTGAGCTGCATCACTGGGCCTTGAGGAACACATTTCGTTCTGTCATGCTTTTTTTGCATTGGGATAACAAAAAATATAAACACCTTGAACTTGTAACAAAAATAATTTCCCATTGGAGTAATAATAGATAGTCCCCCAGTGTTTCCGGGGAAGACCCAGGACAAGCTTGGAGGGACTATGTCTCTCGATTGGTCATGGAAATGCGTAGGGGTCCCACTGGAGGAGCTGGGAAGTGTCTTGGGCGAATGGAAGTCGAGGAATCCCTGCTTAGACTCCTGGTCACGTGCCCCAGCCCCGGCTATGCAGAAGAAAATGGCTGAAAAGAGTAATAATGGTTCTGATTTTGAAGTGCATATTTTTGCATATTCCTTATTATATACTTTGTAAAAACTGTCCATATCTCCTTGTGAACCCAATCTTCTGTCTTGTATCATCTTATGGAAATTGCATCTCATCCCATCCCTAATAATTCATTATATAGGTTATCCTTTGGCACACATTTGCCTCTTGCTGCGGTTTAAAGTGCTACTTCAGTAGGGGTAGGCAGACACAGCGATGTAAACTATGAAGGTGGTCTGATACTCAATGCCCCCGTCTTCGCTGTAGGACAAAGCTCGGACTTTCATACGATACGTGTGGGGTTCTTTGAGGGGTCTTGTGGTAAACAGGACCCCCTTCATGTTCTCGTCCCTTAAGGCAAAAGGCAACGTGGTATCTTCATCCACAACTAAGAACGAGGTCCTGGGATGCATCACTCCGTCCTGGGTATAGGCGACGAGACGGATGAGGTCCTGATTGGCTGCGATTCCAAAAGGCAGAGACAGAAGCTTGTACTCCAGAGCATAGGGGCTCAGCGCACACTCCAGGTCGTTTGGAGGACAGTTTTTCAGACAGAACCTGCAACACAAGTCAGTAGGTTTGGTTCATGTGTTTAAAGGTCCTATACTACACAAAAGTGACTCTAGTGAGATTTAATCAATGTTATAATGTTGTTACCTCATCAAAAACATACCTGGAGTTGTGTTCTGTTTCATTCACACATGTTTGAGTAATCCTTTATTATTTCTCTGTCTACATCGTTAAAGCTCAAAATGCTCTGTTCCACCATGTGATGTCATGAAGCGGCAGTTTTCAAGTTAACAGCTCCTTTTACCTTTAGTTCAATAGAGATTGTCAATTCCAGGGCTGAAATTATCCAAATGATTCTAGTGAAGGTGTGTGGTGTATTTAAAAACACACTGCAGCACTTCTTGTATTACTTCTTGCATTACTGCATGACATCACAAGGTTCTTTTCTCACTGTTTTCAGTGAGAAAAGAACGTAAATATGCAAGATTTGTTTGTTAAAAAATGTTTGTTAAACTCCAGGTATGTTCCTGATGAGGAAACTATATTACAACATCAGGTCAGATCAGAGTAATATGGGCCTTTTAAAGAAGTGTGTTTTTTATTTATTTATATTTAACTATAGCACACATAGAACATTATTTTACATGTAGTTTGTAATTGTAAACTGCAATATTATTATTGTATACCTAAAATGAAATGGGACCATTGTCTGGCTAACTGCGCACACTTCCATCTGAAATTCAAACGTCCTATTCGAGTGTTGTGGGCCAATTATTGTTAAAAGCCTAGTATTTTAGTTCAAACACCACAACAACAGAACCTTGCTCTGGCGATCAGTAAAAGAGAAAAATGTGGGTATAGTTGTTTTACCCAGTGGCTGCGTCTCGTAGGTAGTTGGGTGGGCAGGGTGTGTCTATGCACTGGTAACTTCCTCTCATGTTGAAGCACATGCGGTTTGCTCCACACTGGATGTTCTGCTCCAGGCACTCGTCTATATCTGCAGACAGAGGACATGTATTCCATGTGTTTCTGTTATATTATATATTTATGTATATGTTACAGTACAGTGATCCTTACCTTGACATGTCTTCCCGTTTGTCATGAGTCTGTACCCAGCAGGACACAGACAGCGGTGACTGCCCGGAGTGTTCATGCACTCATGCTGACACGTGTCCCTCACCTCACACTCGTTTATGTCTGTGGACGTCAAAAACAGAGACAGAGACACACAACATGATACAGGACTTCGTCTACAGAGGTCCAGAGTTTTAAATAGGCATTAATGGCATTGTTTTCACCCTCTCCCTCTCTGGTGTAATTACCTACACAGTGCCCCCCTCTGAACACAAACCCATGTTGACACATGAGGGAGCTCTGCAGTGAGGCTTGCACACTCCTCTCTGTGCGGGCTCTGGATCGCCCCCTGTTGGCTCCGTAGGAGTGGTAGCTCTGAGAGGCCATGCTGTGGTAGTGCTGCTGATAGGAGCTGTGAGGGGAGGAGCTCTGAGATGAGCGGTAGCCATAAGAGTAGCTCTCATAGCTGGGTGGTAGGCGCTCCAGCCCCACGCAGGACTTGCCGTCCCCCAGCAGGTGGCGCCCTGGCGGGCACGTGCACTTGAAGCTGCCCGGAGTGTTGATACACTGGTGCGCACAGGGCGGGGGCGGACGCTCGCACTCATTTATATCTGCCCTCAGCAGAGATAGGCCAGCACCAAGAAAAACAGCGAGATGAAGAGAAACAATATGGAGGAGCAAAGAGGATATTAGGGGGAAATGTGAATGTGAAGAATACAGAGGTGCAGGCCCAGACAAAGAGTGAAAAGGAGAGAAAAGGCAAATGTCAGTGACCCCACACTACAACAATACATTGTCATGTCCCTAAGACAGAAATGTATTGGACAAATCTGTAGGAATTCTCAATGGGAGATTGGATCTATGATTTCTAATACAAAGTAACCTTAAAATCTACCCATTGTTTCATCATCAAATCATATCAAATATGATTGTATGTTTAATTAACACAAACATTTTGATCGTTGATCCATGGCAGAGGAAAAGTACAGTAAAATATAAAGCAGATGTTAGCATTCAATTAATAAAGTGAATGATGCCAGTGGGAAAACAGACATTTTTGCAGGTCAAAGAAAGATCCAGAAGAGAAGTGAGAAAAGTGAGAGAGGAAAGTTGAGTGATGGTGCTGGTCTCCACTGTTGCTGTTGTGTCTCTCTCTAAATATATGCACAAGCTTACATCATGCAGTAAACCTCAAATACACAGTAGATACTTCACAGGTAAGGTCAGTTAGTCAGTAACCCTTTAGGTAAGCGATGCTGAAGTAAAACAACAGTATTCACTTTAAATAGAAGTAACTTACTCCCATTTAAAGAAAGGAAACAAGATTTTAGACTTGAGTATAGAGAACGCTAAGGCAATAACATATTGGTAATATGTAGATCATTAGCTAATATTATAACCTCAGTGATGGTGTGCATTGTGTAAACATACCGACACAGGGGCGTCCCACTCCCTGAGACCTGTACCCGCGTGGACAGGTGCAGTGGTAGCTGCCTCTGGTGTTCTCACAGATCTGATTATATCTGCACTGGTGAGTGCCGTCTCTGCATTCATTTATGTCTACACAGAAGGACACATATAAATATTATAATTATTGTAATGTTACACAGCATACAGGGTGACTCACCTATACATGTGCCATTGCCTCCTTTGGTCATACCACTGGGACACAGGTCTATACACGTGTAACCACCTCGAGTATTTTTACACTGTTGGTCCGATCGACAAACTCTCTGACGGCATTCATTTATGTCTAGTTTTGAACAAAGCATTTGTATCAGTTACAAAAAATATAACCAGGGCATCTTAGAAAAAAAATGTTTTTGTTGTCTTCACCTATGCAGCGTCTGTTTCTGAGCTGGTATCCTGGTTCACATGCACAACGGTAACTCCCAATAGTGTTCAGACAGTGCTGGTGACACGGATTGGAGTCCTGACACTCATTAATATCTGAGGAGCAAAATAGAGGTCGGCATAGAGGTAGTTAGTTTAGTTACGTCAATTATACCATCTGGGAGAGATTTAAAAAGTATAGTAAATGTGTACAATACCAGTGCAGCTAAAGCCATCTGCTGTCCTCTTGAAGCCCCGCCCACATCTCATAACACAGCGATAGGAGCCAATGGTATTTTCACACTCTTGTCCGTCATGGCACACGTTTCCTCCCAGTGAACACTCATCTACATCTATAAAACAGAAAAAAAGTTAAAACTGTTATTTCTATTTCTATGATTAAAAATAATTCAAACAGTGTTAAACTCCATGCAAACCACGTGACCTACCCAAACCACGCAGTGTGACCGATGGAGACAAGGGCCTTATCTGATAAAATCCTTTTTTTTTTTAAGAGTGACAAGTCCTGGACTAGGTACAAATACATGGCTAATACAAAAGTGGGAGGACAGGGTTATGGAGGAAATGGGGCAGCTTTTGTTTTTGTGTATATGACAATATAATTAAAGGTGCACTGTGGAACTTTACTGGTAAGTGGTCAGCTACCTTCTTGTCTCCATGGAAATGTTATTGGTTTGCCTGGAATGTTCCACACTATGACATTTAACGTTGCTATCTTGCATTTATTCATTTACAGATGTATTAATAGCTAAGAAAAAATAACTTGAAAAACATGCATTCTAATTGAGTAGGGTCTCCACTCCACAGATCTGACTTGTAACTTGGCCTCGTGGTGTCACCTATTTTTCTCCATGGAGATGGACAAGTTGGATCCCAGACTGTGGAACATTCCAGGCACCAGAAAAGTTACATACTGCATCTTTAATGTTGTTATGATGTTTTAATTTTTGTCATTCTGTCCTGTTTTGTTCAACATATAAAAAAATATATTATTAAAACAAAAGTCAATCAAATTAAGAGCTCCATGTCAGTTTACCTTGGCATGTTCTTCCATCAGCAGAGATGGTCAGGCCTCTTGGGCAGGAGCAGTAGTACGTGCCCATTGCATTGTGACAGGTGTGAGAACAAGGGTTGCCCACCTCACACTCATTCTCATCTAGATTCAAACATTAAATTCATCATAAATAAAATCAATATGTAACCATGACTACGGTTTTGCACAAATGTAATGTCAACTCACCTGCACAATAGGGCCCTGCAGACACCAACGTGAAGCCCTGTGGACACTGGTTACTGCGGTCACCTGCATTTGGAAAACAAAAACAATGTTTAACTCATCAAGTGCAGTTCCATGCTCAGACTCTTTTTCCCACCCACTCCTCCTATTGTTCAGCCCGTGTCATGCTTTGGGTGAGTGACAGGTGGGTTTAAAAAGCACAGTGAAATCTGCAAGCAGTTATCTTTAGTTACCTCCTTAACAAAATATACAAATGCTACTACCAATAATAATAATGTACAAGGCCTGGGGAGACAGGGCCTTCTCCGCTGATGCCCCCACCCTCTGGACATCCCTGCCCAAACACATCAAAGACTCATCCACACTCTGGAGCCCTGGAAACTCAACTGTTCAAAACTACCTTCAAATAACTGCAACTATAACTATCTCTGTTTATATGTTTAATTTGTGTGAAGCGTCTTTGAGTGTCATGAAAAGTGCTATAGATGTGTTATGTATTATTATTATTAAATCTGTAAAGCACCTTTCAAGACACCCAGAAGCACTTTACATTGCATTATTCCTTCACACCATACTCGTGGTGGTAAAATACTATTGTAGCCACAGCTGCCCTGGTGCTGCTAATCTGCGCTATTGGCTCTTTTGAAAACCATCAACATATTCAGTCACATTCATACTACATTAAGGTGCACTTAATTGTCCCTGTAAGGAAATTTGTACTCTACATTTGACTCATCCTTCAATAGCTGTCAGTGGCACTAGGCAATGTGGTTGATGTGTCTTGCCCAAGGACACAACAATAGTATGTCTCCCTACAGCATCTAGCACTCCCAATTCCCCCAATCTCCGATCCCAGTATTAACAAGGCAACGGACATGTGGTATCGCTCTCCAAATGCCACTACTCTATTGTAATCACTGGTCTCACCTTTAGCTATAGTGGCCTGTATCCTAAAGACCAGCACTTCCTCCAGTGGGTGGTAGAGGGCGCTGATGGCAGTGGCGTGCAGAGTCTCAACCAGGTAGGGCATCTTCCCTTTGGTCGGGTCATAGGAGATGGTGTGGTTCCATGAGTAAGGGACGCTCTCTTTGTCGATACTGAACATTCGTGTGGATTGAGCGTAAAGCTGCCCGGGACCAGTCTGAATGTAGTCCTCTGTGTAGTCCTAAAACAATTCAAACAGTGTTGGACTTGCACGGTTGGTTACCATGTGACCTACCCAAACCACCCAGTCTGTATCTGGGGACAAGGGCGTTATCTGTTTTCCTTTTTTTTTTTTTTTTTTTTTAAAGTTACAAGGCTAATACAAATGTGGAAGGATAGGGATAGGGTTAGGGAGTAAATGGGACAGCTTTTGTTTGTACATGTCTGTAACTGTCTAAATGTCTGAATATCTAAGTGTTTCTATGATCATTTATTTAAAGGTGCATAGTGTAACTTTTCTGTTAAGGGGTCAGCTAGTTTCTTCTCCATGGCAATTTTACTTGCCTGGAATGTTCCACACAGTGACATTGAACTTTACTATCTTGTATTTATTCAATTTAAGGTGTCTCAGTGTAGTCCTCTGTCTAGTCCTTAAAGAATAGATGTGGTTCATTTAACTTTTTTGCATAATGGAGAGAGGTTGGTAGATTTGACAAAAAATGTACTAGATTAATAGTACTGTTACTTCAAAATAATAGAGGTACAAGGTAGTGATCCAAGAATGATTCAATTAAGAGTAAAAATTAACTCTCGAGTACGACTAAAGAGTACAGACTCTGGAGGTAACATCCAATTTAAAGCGAAGTTTATGTTATTGGAAAGACAAAACATAATAATAACGGACACAATCTGGTATTTCCAAAGCAATGACCAGAAAAAAAACCCAAAACAAAAACATATCCAAAGGAGTGGTGAAAGAAATACAAATGTTCTAATCATGTGATACAGTGGGAAGAGCAACCAAAACGTTTACTCAAGTAAGAGTACTGTTACACTGTCAAATATATAACTTAAGCAAGAGTTATAATATGGTGTCTACAATTTTATCACACAACACATGTATAAGTACTTGAGTAAATGTAACTACAGAGTTTCCTTTTTGCACTACCTTGATGCTTATGTCAGCGCTTGATGGCAGTTGAAGAATGTGTCCGTTTACGACGATGTCCAAAAGCAGAGCTCCGTCTGAATCCATCCCTCTGGCAACATGAGTCATCCTCAGAATCTCCCCTGAAATCATTATATTCAAGTCAGTTCTGTTTTTATTTTCAGGGTTTAAAATTAGGCTGCACAATTTTGAACAAATACATTTAACTACAATTTTTGTGATAAGAATTGCAATGGCTGAGAGATAGATTTGCTAATAATATGGTAAGGATCAGTTAACAATTTTAAACCACATTTCAGACCCATCCTGGAGCACTATAGCATCTGAGAGAGCACAGCGATATGCTAACTGCTCAATCCTACCATCACTGAATATGTTTTTATGGAATTAAACTGCAGGGTTAGCCAGTGGTTTCTCCATAAAAATACAGCATATTTTGGTGTTTAGAAGATCCTATAGCCAGAATAATTATAGCTTGTGTGATTTCAAAATTATCTATTTCATTTGTGTATTACATTTTTCTTTACCTGTGGCAAATTCCACTTGTGTCTCTCTCCTGAAGACTCCTCCTGTTAATGTGTAACCGTTCACCGCTTCTCCAATCTCATGAGCCGTGGTCCAGTAGATCGGGTTGAGGATGGAGATAAGTTTACGCATTGCAGGGCCTTATTTAACACAAAATCAACTCAAAATTACTATTGAAATTGAAACTATTATGATTTGACGATATAAGACTATGGTGTGTTTTAGCTTACCTAATGAACGTGGTATATTAGAAATCGTTGCATCGATCAGTTTGCCTCCACTTTCATCGTCAGAAATGGAGGCATTAAGAATCGCAATGCCAAACTCAATATCATTGATGTTTCCTATGATGCTGCCACGAGCCTTTTGTGGCCCACCTGACAATGAGAAAAGATACTTGTTCAGATGTCCAATTTGCCAAGGCTTTCAGTTAGAATTATCAAACATTATTTAGTAGATTGATAATTGTGATTCTTCAACTCACATTATAATTGTAAGAACTAAAAAAAATGCAATAATGAGAGCTTTAGAACCAAAAATTACACATTTTAATTCTAAGTGTGCCAACACCCTTGTCCTAGTTTGGTACTGCTTTGGTCCTCTTCTAGTCATAGTTTAGTCCCAGTTTTGTAGTAAACCTAAAAATATGTACAGTTTATGTCATATTAACTTAACTTAATCCTTCAGAAAATAGTAGGTCACATACTCGGTGAATGATGATCTATTAACTGATAGACCGACAGATAAACCAACAGATACGATAGATTGCTGAGTTTCAAATGACATCCCAACACTCTAAAAGCCAAAATGATTTAATACAGATGGGATAAAATGCAGATTTTTGTTGTAAAACAGTGAGTTCTTGGATCTAGTCACTAATGATCCAGTACAACATTTGTGGTTGTACCTTACAAATCATGTCATGGGAGTATGACATCATCAGATTCTAAAATCTGAAAACCACCATTAGATAGATAGACAGAACAGAGAGATTGAGAGATCTTTCTTCCTCACCAGGACAGGCTTGAAAGTTGCAGCGGGACAGTTGGGAGGAGTCTCCAGGACATGTGCGCCCCCTGTTGGACGGAGGGGGGTCGGTGCAAAGTCTCTCTCTCCTCCTCTCTCCTCCTCCACATGACACTGAGCACTCACTCCACGACTGCCACACACCCCAGCTTCCATCCACTGAAAAATGCAACCAAAAAGTTTAGGTTATGGACTCAGAAGAGGCACTTAAGTAGAAGCACAAAAGTGATTAAAAATTACAGTGGTAAAAGTAAAACAATACTTTGAAAATGTACTTTTAAGTCAAAAGTTGCCAGAATTTCAAATGTTATAGATACCTGAAAAATGTACTTAAGTACAGTAACTTTGGAACTTACCACCTTAGGCATCAACTTGGAAATTCGAAAACTAATGGTACAAATTATAGCACATAAGGAGAGTGCAACAATTATTAAAGTGGTTGTTTTGGGGAGATGAGGGGATCTCACTTTCATCAATCTACCCAGCACCCCCCCAGAATGTGGAGTAAATGAGTACTGTCTATAGTGTAAAGCTTTGAAAGGTTTTGTCCAGGCAGTATACCATATTCCAAGTGTAATGCATTACTATTATTTTTATTATTAAAATATGAATTATGATAACATAGCACTCACCCGGACAGTCTTCAGAGTTGCACTTTTGTATCTGTGAGTCTGCCCCTGCACAGGCTCGTCCTCCGTTAGTGGGTCTGGGGCTGTCACACGTCCTGTACCGCCTCATCTGACCTCCACTACACGACCTACTGCAGCTGCCCCACGAGCTCCATGCACCCCAGTTACCATTCACTGTTACAGAGTCCCATAGTTAGAGAGGGTCAGTACAAAATCCATGCATGTACACTAGGATTGCATGGTATGAAAACTATATAAACTAGGCTTATTATTTTGTTATTTAAAATTTTGTCAAATTCAAACTAATTTACTTAACTCAGTCAAATAGTGTCAAAATGAGAACTTAAAAGAGATGGGCCTTTTGTTTTGCCACAGTACGGATATATTGTATAAGCAGCTCTTGAGTCAAAATGAGTCTGCTGTGTAGTGTCTGAATCGAATTATAAAACTTTTCATTGTCCAAGAACCAGGAAGTGCACCGTAAGCATGTTAGTTGTTGTTAGCCACTGAAAGTTGTGAAAAGTGTTGGCAAATTCATTGCTGTGAATTTGAATAATTAGAAAGCTTGAAATGCATAAAGGAAGTAAGGAATAACTATGGACCACTGCAAACCATTAAAATGAAGTAGTTCTGTTTTTCACATTTTGAAGACAGTAAAAATTAGCTTCAGCACCTTTAACTTAAGCTTAATGAGGAAAATCACTACTATACAGTACTGTAATCTGATTGTTTACTTTTTATATGCAGCCCTATGTACACAATAGTTAACCTTTCTCACCTGGACATGGGTCATTGTTGCAGAAGTCGATTTGAACGTCGCTTCCTTCACATTGACGTCCCCCATGTAGAGGGGCGGGGCTTGCACAGAGGCGAGTCCTTTGCCTGGTCCCGCCCCCACAGGAAACACTGCATGCCGCCCAGTTCACCCACGAAGACCACTTTCCATCCACTGACAAATGCAGTTGATGTTAAATTTCGTATTTTTTTTTCCCAAAAAGTTGCCTTCATGGCATTTTAGAATTCAATCTCATATTTTCATATGATGGGCATAATTGTAGGGATTCACTGTTTTTGGGTCCATAGCTCTAATCTTGTGGTGCATTCACATTTGTACACACAGCATCAAGATTTGGATTAAACGGGGACTAAACAAGGACTTAACCCGGTCTATACCAGAACTATATCAGGACTACAACATTAGAAGCCATTCACAATCAAGCCTTTGAGACTGAATTATTATAATACATAATTTCACCTTAGTTAATTTGTGCCGACAGAGGAAACACTGTCATTTGTGTTTGTATAATAATTACACCATAATCATCCTTAATAAAGCAAGAGGAAATACTTAATTCATAATGAACAGATGGCTTATTAAAGAATGATTCAGGCTTAGTAACTAATTAAAGGTCCTATATTACACAAAACTAACTCTTGTGAGCTTTAAGCCATGTTCTAATTGGTATATTGGTGCTCCCTCAAAAACATACCCCGATCTCCAAAGTTAAAATGCTCTGTTTCACCATGTAATGTCATGAAGCGGTAGTTTTGAAATTAAATTTTAACATTTAACTTTAAGGGAAGTTTTCGCTTTTGTTCAGTAGAAATTGGCAATTCCAGGGCTGAAATCATCTAAATGATTCTAGTGAAGGTGTATGGAGTTTAAACACAAAGTGGAAGAGTGTTTTCAGTGTGAATGAAACAAATGTGTGTGAATGAAACAAAACACACAGGTATGTTTTTGATGAGGAAACAATATTATAACATAGAATCAGAAAATTTCATATTATGGGCCCTTTAACCATAAAACAGGACAGGGCATAGTCTAAATTTTAGCTAGAGGACAGGTCAGAATACTATCAGTATTTTTTTATGTCTAATGAACCCAAATTATTAAATAAAGTTGGACTTGACTGAACACTCACCAGGACAGGGCCTCTCCTTGCACACTTGTGTCTGAGTATCGCTGCCTTCACACTGGGGACCGTCAAAAGCAGGAGGGGGGTTGTTACACAGTTTAACTCTGGACTGCATCCCTTTACCACAGGTCTCACTGCACGGGCTCCAAGGAAGCCAGGGACCCCAGTTACCAGCCACTGCAAAGTTATGAACAGTTACGCTAATGAAAAATAAAGGTGTAAAGCAAACCAGATGTTATTCTTTAAATATAATATATAAAGGTTTGGGTTAAATAGACAAAAGTAAAATACAGTTACTGGGGACTTAAAACAGATGCACATTAAAACACTGAATGACATCTGAGGTAGGCAAGAGTAAGATAAATTTAGTACTAGTTAAAGTACTTTGAGAAAAGAGAGTTTTCAGACTTTTACTCCTATTTAAAGGGGCAACCACAATACTGGCAAAGAATAGATCGTTGTTGTGATCTATCCTTTGCCAGTATTGTGCAGTATTGTTTCTTTTTCCCTTAAATTAACTTGAAATTATACATCCGATATTATATTACTCTTACAATAATGCTAACTTAAGTAATTTGTTAGACCACTAATTTGTGCTTCTACTTGTTATTTTGAAAAAGTAAAACTTTTTGCTACTCTACCTACCTCTAAATGGCATTCATCTAATAAAACAAAATACAAAAAAATATTAACTTTATAGTTGAAACAATCACATAAGTATTTAAAAATGGTTTGTGGTAGACTTAGGTCATTTTCACACATTTCACACAGATTAAGTTCTTTTTACTATTTTTGGGTCAGTCTTGTTCACATCCATCGCACCTCATACACCCCAAACATGCACTATGAGTCACGTGAGAGGCCATCAGCTGATTGCCAAACTTATTTCTATGATAACAAGCTTCAAGCGGACAGAATACGCAAGCACAGGCTCGCTTCCCCTATATGCGGTAGCCAGACCCAGGCTCACCTGCGCAGACAGACCCAGGAGGAGACTGTAACTGATATTAAGTTGATATTATGGCCTTGTCAGACGAACGTATCAAACAGCAACTCTGCAATGCCCATTCATACAAATATATGTGATCCAAGAGATTTTTTTGCCCATGTCCCAGAACTTTGGGTTGCACCGCGAACTGCCTACGTCAGCCAGAGTTCGCCCATGTTCACACTGCACTTGCCCTGCCCCAGCGGACCAATGGAGCCACTCCGAGACCTCCTGCATTCACACTTGTCCTCATTTGATTGTCGGTATAGACTTTAATGCTCTCTTTAATCCTGTCTCGTCATGATGAGTTGAGGTGAAAGTGAAAGTGTGAGTGCAACCTGAATTCATACTTCATAATTTGTCTGATCTGTGCTTTTTGCAGAAATTTACCTGGACATGGTCTGATACTGCACATCATGACCTCCACAGCTCTGCCCTCACATGCTCTGCCCCCATGCTGCACGGGGGGGTCACTGCAGGTCCGGACCCGGGTCCTGTTGCCATGACCACAAGTCCTGGAACATTCCTCCCAAACCGACCACTCAGACCAGTTACCATCCACTGCACACATTTAAACACATGCATTATTAGTACTATTAAGAGCAATATATAAAGGCCTGTCACTATAATTACAATATTGTCTTTAAGGTGCACTAAGTAACTTTTTTGGTGGAGCGCATATCACCAGCTTGTCATGGAGATGTTTCAATTGACACCACTGTGGCCTGGTGGTGTCATCCATGGTGATACACAAGTTAAATGCCATATTGTGGAACATTCCAGGCAAAGTAATAACATCTCCATGTACCCTCCTCCAGAAAAGTTACATAGTGCACCTTTAAATCAGAGATGCTCAATATTTCTATTGATATTGATATTTTATCTATACTTATATATTGCCATATTTTTTTGGTGACCACATACTAGTCACATAAAGTGGTCTTCAAAATTATCACTATCATTATTCTCTGAAACAATATATCTGTATTATTGTGACAGACTTACATTTTTTTTTTTTTCAATTCCAACCACAGCACTTACCTGGACATGGCTTTCCATGGCAGCTGCGTGTCTCTGAAGCTGGCCCCATGCAGTGGTGCCCACCATTGGCCGGAAGTGGGTTATTACACTGTCTCAGTCTCTTCTGACCTCCAACTCCACAGGACACACTGCACGGACCCCACTCAGCCCACTCAGAGTACCCCCCATGCACTGAAAGACATTTTTATACAGTATTTAAATATACGGCTCAGTTTCAGACAACATCATCACAGGTTTTACTTTTCTGTTATAGGTGCTATTTTGAGAACCTTTGACAGTTAGACTTTTATGTTTTGATTACATTAGTCAGTTTCTTTGGCAACTTTGTAATCACTCTGAAACCTTTGTGTAGACCTATAATGTTTGATGAGATGAGAAGCAAAACATGAAGCAGATTTTTTTTTTAAATCACTTTTTTTTTCCTGAAGGGCATAACAGGCAGATTAACCAATCTCATAAGCTAAGTAGAGTCAGGTTTGGTTAGTAGTTGGATGGCATATCGTTGGAAATACCAGCGGGGTGCCAGGGACAAAAACTGCCATTGTGTCCTTAGGCAAGACACTTCACCCACATTGCCTAGTATGAATGTGGTGTGTGCGTGAGTTTTTGGTTGCAGGGACCGACAGCACTATAATACTTTATGTGGACTACAGCAGAAAACAGCTGAAAGCCTGATGGTAGTTAGCTGGAGTTTGGGAATTGAAGAGTTTTATCTGCCTTTTCACTTAAGAAGATGCAGTTTACCAGTGCTTTTCTGTATGTATAGTATTTTTGCATAAGATCCTAATAATATTGAGAGCTTTTCCTAGGCCCCCTTTTAGGCAGTTAATTTATGTCAACAAAAGCCCTGCAGTACTCACCTCGTACAGTGAGAGTGACCCTGACCAGCACAGATCCAAGCAGGTTTCTAGCCACACATTCGTACTCTGCGGTGTCCTCCTTCTGGGCACTGGTGACACGTAGAGAGCCATTGGTCAAAGTGGAGAATCGCTCATTGCCCAAGAGCGGTCGGCCCTCACGAGACCACTCTACCATCGGAGTGGGCTCTCCCTCTGCCTGGCAGTTCAGCACCACTGTAGTACCAGCATCGATGACTGTATCCGCTGGCTCCAATACTATGGCTGGGGTACCTGGAAGAAGCAATGTCCACTATTTGTGAATATAGACACAAAAACATTTTCAAACAGAACGTTACTGGTTTGGCTAGAACAGGGGTGTCGATTTTTTTTCAACGAGGGCTGCTTATTGAAACATGCATGAAGCCGAGGGCCATAGACTAGAGGACAATATAATGAATAATTCAAAATATTGGATTTAAATTAATTTTGACTAAGCCACCACACCTTTAATAAGGTTTCTATACCACATCAAATGTTTGTTAGCTGTGTTATGATGGTAGAATACTTTAAAATTTGCAGTAAAAGTCCAACTTTTGATCATTTGGGCCAATTCAACAGGAAGCCTGAGGGCCAACAAAAATTTGTCTGAGAGTCACATTTGGCACCCATTGGGCCATAGTTTGGACACCCCTGGATTAGATGTCAATATATTTATTATGCAATGTCCCCATCATAAATAAATAAACAAACAAACAAACACACAAACAGACAAACTTACTCTGCAGAGTTAATGTTACACTTCTTTCCACAACGCCAGCATCATTGGTGGCCACACACATGTAATTACCAGCATCTTCACTCTACAAAAAATATAACAGCAATTAAAAAAGACATCTGTATTGTAAGAAAATATGGTAACAAGAACTTAATGATCCTGTAACGTTATTGCATACCACTGTCCCATAAATGGCCAGAGATCCGTTGTCCAGTTGACGGATGCGATTGTTGATGTGGATGTTTATGCCGTTTTTGATCCACTGGATGGTGGGTAAAGGGTTTCCTCTGACTTCACAGTTCAAGATGGCATTCCCCCCAAGAGGCTCAATACGGTTTGAGTGCAAATCCCCATCAATGATTGGGGGCTCTGCAAAAAGAACCAAAGTTTTCATATATATATTTTTATATTTATATTTTTAGCTCCTGCTAGGATTGTCAAAAGTATCAATACTCAATACTAAAAGTACTGAATACTGATACTGAAAATAATCATATCAGTAGGACAATACTGGACCTTTCCATGAGCTTTATCAGAACTAGTATAAGACCAAATGGTAATCTAAAAAAAAAAAAAAAATTTTTTTGGGTTAAAAATGAATTCTATTGTTTGGAACAGTGGTTCCAAACTGTGGTACTTGTACCACTGGTGCTACGCAATCTTGTTCTTAATTTAGGGTCAATTATATTGGCATGTTCCGTGCGGGTGAATTAGAGGCATGTATATTTGATTATATTATTTTGTAATGTTGTTTTTTTGAGTCAATATTGATACATTGTCTGTCTGAACATGTGAGCTACAAGTCTCTATATGGGAGAGATTTTACAACTGCACAAAGATACACAACTTTTCAGAGCTTGAGTGAGGCGTAACCATGGAACGTTACGAGATCTTGTGGCACAAGATCTCATCCCGTTCCATCTCTGCGAGATCAGACACATGGGAAAAACAATCTCATGAGATTTTATTCTTTGTCTTTACATTTGACTTGACCATCCCTAATATCGAGCCTTTTAGTATTGTTACAACCTTACTTCATGCCAAACTATTGTAGATTTTACTTATTTACCTTTAACATAAACAAATCCCACAGACTTCACGGTGCCCACGCTGTTTTCTCCAATGCAAGTGTAAGTGCCTGAGTCCTCTTTGGTCACCCTGTCTATGACCAGTTCACTGTGGCCGTTCATGTGATCATAGTGAACTAAAACAAAGAGAAAGAGATGTTAAGGGTCAATTTATATTTGCTAATTTTAATAACTTGGTCTAGTTATAAGAATCCCATTAGGTGACAGCAATGCAATAAGCTACTTTTCCTGGGCCCCTTCAGTCTAATAAGAAAAATAAAGAATAGAGTAATCCATATTTCAACCATCTGTGAGTGTACCCCCCTGACCTGAAATTCAACTTTGTTTTACTTTCAAAGCAATGAGTTTTTTGTAATGACATGCAATAGTCTCAATTTTGATGTGGTGTATGTGCACGCAACCATAAACATAAAAACATAAAAATTTGCAATTTGATTCAAGTGGATTCAATGAATTTACCATTTAGGATTGCACTGAGCAACTTCTGATCCTAAAGAGAAGGCAAAACAATTACACCACTGCCAAATCTAGACCTAGTGGCATGGACAATATCTGCTACACTATGTACTGAAAAATACTGGTCTATAGTCTACAGTGCATATTTAACTAATAGCAAATTTTATAATCTAATCTAACACATAACAACAGTATTTTATGTGTTACATTATACCTGGGATGATGTTATTATTGAAGGCCCATGTGATTTGTGGTGCAGGGATGCCGGTGGCACTGCATGCCAACAGCAGGCGCTCTCCTTTGTTGAGGGACACATCTCCGAGTAGTTCAGTGAAAACAGGATGCGTGTGGACAGACACAGTAACAGTGCGACTGTCCTGACCCACAGCGTTAGTGGCCACACAGGTATAAGAGCCGGCATCTTCAGGCTGGAAGAAAAAACAGGAAGTCATTGACCATCAACATACTGTGTAATCTTTCCTTCATCCAGGTAGGGCCCATAGAAAAGAAAATTATAGTTTAAAGTTTTATAAGGTTGAACATGTTTCACAACTCATTTCAGTGACTTCTTTAGTTGTGACAGGGTTCTAATAAGTCACTGCTTTAAATAAACTGGTCTCTGTCAGACGTGGTGAAATGTCTTAAAGCCCTACTACGTAACTTTGCATCCAAAAATAGACAAAATAATGTTTTATTGATTTACTTTGTTTATATTGCAATGAGAAACATAAAATAAAACATTACTGTCAGCAAGCTTGCAGCTCCACAAAACTGACCCTTATTTTTTGGCCTCCTCTTGCATGTTCCCATGGAAATGTTGTTTCTTTGACTACTTCCACAGTATGGCATAAAACATATCTATCTCTGTAGAATATTCTGAATTATGATTTTAACTTTCTATTTCAATGTAATCACGTAGTTGCCATGGAACCTTGAGAAAGTTACACAATGTTGCTTTAAAACTTTTACCAGTGGCAGATTTTTTTTTTTTTTTTTTTTTATTGATTGGAAACTGTAAGTCAAAATGTTCTAACCTGGGCAATGTCAATGACGAGCTCGCCTGAGGGCAGGATGGTGTACTCCCCAGAGCTGTCACCCAGAGGCTCTCCATCTCTCTCCCAGGACAGAGAGGGCTGTGGGACCCCCTCAGCCACACACACCAGCTGGGCCTGACTGTTCTCCACCACAGATACCTCCTGCTCCCCACCGCGGATGGAAGGGGGAACTGCAGGTACAAGGATAACAGTGGTTAAGTCTGGATAGTGCTTTTTTTTTTTTTTTTTGACTCTGTGACTTTCTGAGCATTAAGCCATGTTAAAATGTTGTTACCTCATCAAAAAACATACCTGGAGTCGTATTTTATTTTATTCACACATGTTTGACTAACCATTTATTATCAATTTCTCCAACGCTCAAAATACTCTGTTCCACCTCATGATGTCATATAGTTTTCAAGTTAACAACAACTTTTACTTTTTGTTCAATAGAGATTTGCAATTCCGGGGCTGAAATGATCTAAATAATTCTGGTGAAGGTGTATGGAGCTTAAAAACACAATGGAGCACGTCCTGTGTTACCACATGACATCACAAGGTGGAATGGAGTTTTTCTGTTGGAGAGAAGCCTAAATATGCAGGGTTTGTGTGTTAAACGTGTGAATGAAACAAAACACAACTCTAGATATGTTTTTGATTGGGAAACAACATTATAACATAGATCAGAAAACAGCGTAATATGGTCAGTTAAATGAAAGTTTAAACTACCAGAAAAATGTGTGTTCCTTGCGCATAAATTGTCATTTTGGGTGGAATTTTCAGAGCTGATGACATGGGTAGAGATATCCTGTTTTAGAACTCACTCAACATCAACTTTTTTTCAACAAACTGCCCACTACAACTGTGATAAATATTTACCACAGGTACTATCCCACCAAACCAAGTCATTAATGAATTAGAAAAACATGAAAACCTTCTACTGCACTTTAAACGTGACTTACCCTGCACAGTTAGAGTCATATCCAGGCTGGCTGTCCCTGCGGCATTTGCTGCTGTACAGGTGTAATGTCCTGTGTCACTGGGCTGAATGAACGCGATCTGCAGAGACCCAGAGCTGAGCACTCTCTGTCTGATTGACTCTGAGAGCAGCCGGCCGTCCTTACGCCACAACACAGAGGGAGGAGGAGAGCCCTCTACTGAACACTGCAGCGTCACAGAGGAGTCCACAGGGGATATGTAGTCTTGAGGCTCCGAGCTGATCACAGGAGGCACTGGAAGACAAAACATACAACTTTTAATATATGAAGCAAGGGATGTAACAATATGCAAATCTGACAATAGTACAATAGCGTCACAATACTAACATTTCAACCTCAGTTTCGATACTTAAGAATATACTTGATAACCGATTTTTGACGCCCAAATTATTATTTTAAAATTTCATTTACTTACTTACTTTTATTGTAATTTTCAACACAAAATAATAGCCTTTGTTTATTATACATTTGGTCTAGCTCCAATAAAACTGAAACTGTTCAGAAAAGGTCAAATTTGATCCAGTTTTCAGTCTCTATACTAGTTTTAGTTTTGAGTAGTATCTCATACTTGAAACCTTTGACAGCCCTATGATATATTACATATGAATATTATCACAATATTAATTTCACAGTATCACATTTATTGTGATAATGTGGAGAGGCTACAAATGCAGAAATGCGAATTAAAATGCTTTGACAAAACTTGGTGAGAATCAATAAAATATAAATCATATTTCAAAGAAACAAGATATAAAAGTGCTTAGTTAGGAACAGTTATTTTTCCTGCACTGAAGTGGAGCAAAGGCTCATGGTCTTTGTAGTTCCCTCTGTTTTTTAGCAAAGCAATATTTTTAAGCAAAGAGGCTTGATATATTGGGACATCCCAAGATATTATTGAGAAACTTTTGAGGATACAATATTGTCATATTTTAGTTATTTTTAAATCTCTAAACAAGAACTAGGAAAATCGTACATGATGCAGATGAATGTATGAACTTGTGCTCACATTTTCCAAACCTTTAACATGTTTAAAAGTTTACCTTGTATTCTGAGTTTGGTCTTGCCCAGAGCTGTGCCTGCAGTGTTTTGAGCCACACAAATGTAAGTACCAGAGTCCAGCACAGAGGACCTAGAGATCTGAAGACTCCCATTGGGCAACACTGTGTAAACACCACCTATCATGTTGAAAAAAAAAAAGCATTAGATAGATGGATAATAACACTGAAAGTAATGCAAATTAAACCAAATTAAAATTGACCTGTTGTGGGAATGTTGATGCCCTCTTTCTGCCAGGTGATAGTTGGTGTGGGTGAGCCTGTTGCTTTGCAAGGCAGTGTCACAGGGTTGTTTAAAATCACTTCCATGTCAACAGGGTGGCTCTGGATCACAGGGAGCTCTGAAGAAATCAAGACAATCAACATGGGAAACATTTCACAGAGACCTCAGTATTTGCAGTATCAGTTTTATAGTAATACTTATATTTCCCACCCTGAACTGTGAGCCGCACATATCGGACAGTGGAGCCTGCAGCGTTTTGGGCTGTGCACTTGTAACGTCCAGCGTGACTGAGCTCAGCTGAGTCAATCTCAATTGGACCTGAACACACAACATATGCACACATGTGATTCAACTTCTGTTAAATCAACCCTTTAAAAGTAAACATATAAAAACAAATATTAATTTGTTCTCATTTGTTCTTGTGGTCACCATCTTTGAAGCTGCATGTGCAAGATGTGTTCACATGATAACTACTAAGAGAGAAGGCTGTCTGGTAAAAATAGATTCCCAGAGGAAAGAATCACTTGCACTGCTGCTGGCACCACCAAACTGCATAGCTTACGGTCTGAGCTCCTCTCATTACTTTTATTATTTATATTTCCTGTGGTCACTGCACTGGAGCTGCAGTCTGAGATCGGGATAAAAGATGCATAATTAGACTGACCTGTGGGCAGGATGCTGTACCCTTGTCCATCTTGGGACAGCTTTTTGCCATCTTTGCTCCAGTAGATTGTTGGCTCAGGGACCCCAGATGCAGTACAAGCTATGACCACTGGGGACAATCTTGTTACAACAAGTTCTGTGGGCTCATCAGCAATAGACGGAGGCACTGAAGAGGAAACAATACATTTACTCATACACAACCTGATTTACATGTCTGTACTTGTCTGTGTTTAAGCACTCACCATGGACTGTGAGGTTAATATATCTGGAGTCCTCTCCTGCTTCATTCGAGACCACACACTCATACACTGCTGTGTCGTCCACAGTGGGCGCTATGACAACCAGAGATCCAGAAGACAACAACCTGCAACAGGTGACAAGTGTGAGACAGGGGTGTCCTTGTGCACCTGATTTATTTAATAAACTTCTCAAAAGCAAACTTCTAAAAAGGAAAGAGGAAGTGAAAAAACCTGGTTCAACCTGTACATATTCTGGTTCTGGTCTGTGTTAATGAGGCGTCCATTTTTACTCCAGCTGACAGTGGGTTTGGGGATCCCTGTGGCCTCACAAGACAAAGTGGTCTGGACGTTCACTGTTACTGTCACATTGGTGCGGCCCTCAGAAATAGAAGGAGGCACTACAAGGTAAGAAAGCTTATTAACACATATATAGAGCTCCGGGTAATGACATCACGTAATCCCAGCATGCACCGCCACACTCCACATTGCTTATTAGTGGTACAGTTATTATAGGTACAGTACTTTGTAATAAAGTATATTTATCGTAAACATCTCCATGGAGCCTTTTCATGATATAAGTAAATGTATTAATATTGCATATTTAGGGCACAAACTATGCATTCAATACACTGTAAAAGAATACCCATGTCAGGTAAGGGCTGCTAATGTTTAATCGAATTAGTTTTAGGAAAAATCATGGTCTACAGTTTAATTTATGAACAAAGAAACTCCAAAAGTGGTCTCATTGCCATTCATTGTTAAAAATGTTTTCCTCCCAATATGCCGTTCTTAGCATATTTAGTCATGCTCTACTGTAGTGTATACATTTGCAGTTCTAGTTGAAGTCTTTACCATATACTTGCAGGTCGACCCTCTTGCGTTGGGTCCCAGCTGGATTTGTTGCCATGCACAAATATCGTCCTGTGTCTGAGACCTGAGCAGAGTGAATACGCAGCGAACCATCCTCTGTAAACATGTACCTGCAAACATTTTGATATGTTACTAAGACTGGAAATCAAATCCATAATCCAAAACAATAATCTTAACTCACCTGGGGTTGTTCCCTGATAATATTGCCCCATTTTTTCGCCAGGTTACTCGGGGTGGGGGCACGCCTTCTACAATACATTCAAGGACTGCAGGCTGGTTTATATGCACTGAAACTGCTGTTGGACTCTCTTTAATTGTAGGGGCCACTAAGAGAGAATCAAAAACATGTTCCTCATCAGGCACACAGTGGATAATATATTTGTTCGCCTCCTAGCATAATTAAATAGTCTAAGTCATTTTTCAAGGTTATGGATAGGGCTGACCGATTTGGGAAAATAATTGAACTGTGATTTTGTTGGCAAGCACTGCATTAGCGATTAGATTTGCAAAGTATGTTTTAATAATAGGTTTCTGTTCAAAGCCCACACTTAAAATGTGTCCAGAAGAACTAACATATAGATTGAAATGTGAATTGACAAATTAATACAAGAACCATATTTCAGAACATGTTTGTACAGATCTAAGCAGGGTTAGCATTTTATATGCAGAATAAGACAGCGCATTTTGTGGAGGAAATTATGGTACTTAAAAAAACTGTGGCTTTGCGATTTGTGTCCATTCAAATTTAATTTTTGATTCGATTATGTTTAATCATGCAGACGTAGGTATTCAGAAAATAGAAAAAGGAACTGCCAAGTCAAGAAAATATTACAGATTAGCAGTTAGCGTTTCTGTAAAAACATAGTTCTGATTGGTTGAGGACACAATAGAATGAGACAGAAAACTCAATTTGGCCAAAATATGACATAGGCAGTTAAAGAAAAAGAAAAATTGAATTCTGTCACTGTTTCACTGCTCACTGAAGCAAAAATCCAAAGACCAAAAAGGCAGTTACACTATAAGGCCATCAATTATAATAATATCATAAATACAAATGTTATACAGCATAATAGTAAATACCATTAACAGTAAGATTGAAATTCCTTGTCATCTTGCCAGCAACATTGCTAGCCACACAAGTGTAGTGAGCTCTATCATTCAACTCAGCCATGTTTATCTGGAGGTAACGGCCACTGGACAGAACACGGACACGAGGAGAAGCCTATAAAACAGTGGAACATATTAGCCAACTGAACTATTAGCATACTAGCTGTGTTAGCCTGAGTTCTGACCTGCAGTGGTTCTCCATCTTTCAGCCAGGTTAGAGTTGGAGGAGGGACAGCATCAGACTTGCATTCCAGAGTAATTTGTCTGTTCAATAGCACTGAAATGTCCTGTGGTGTACTCTCCCCGATAATGTTGGGTGGGACTGTGAGGAAAAAAGTAAAAATGAAGTAACATAAGCTCAAACCAAAATAAAGATGTATTAACAACTTTTCTCTTGTAAACTAGTACAATTAGTCCTCCCTAAAAATGTATTGTAAAATAATATGTGCTGTGATCTGCCTGTATCTAAAAAAATCATGTTCATTGCTAGATAACACTTTGTGATGAGAGCTGATTTGCTGTGTGTTGGTGGTCAACCTTGCTTCACCTGTCTGTAAAAGCTGTTCTAAAGCTATTCAGACAAAATGTGAATACTGTACTAGCAATGTGCCAAAAGGTTTATAAGCTAGGAACTAGTTAGATAGATTTAAAGAACTATTCCTTTCTCGGTTTGCTTTTATGTATACATGTTTTGTTCTGACATGTTTCACACAAATAAATAAACTAAAACCTCTGGTACCACAGCTTTAAATCTCTTATGTTTACTCCAAAACAGTGTAACCTACCATGCACCCGAACCAGAAACTCCTTGTTATCATCCCCGGCTGGACTGTTGGCCAAGCAGCTGTATCGGCCTGTGTCCTCCAGCTAAGACAAAAAGGATGTGAAAATACCACAAAAAATCCTCTCACAACAATATAACCAGTGTAAGTATTTGGTAGCCTATTTTAGACAAGACATATTGTACTTGTGTCTGCTATATAGTTATAATATATGACAAACATGGAAGATTATGTCATAATTTTCACATTTCAAATTGTAATATCCATCTAAAATCGCTTGATAAAAGAAAAAAAGGCCGCTGAGTTCCACGTTAGAAAACTGAGGTGCCCAATGGGAGCTGATGTCGGCGTAAATGTCTTAACAGAGAATTGTGAAGTTGTCAGCACTTCTGATGGATAGCTGCTTATTATGTTAGCGAGCAGCAGATTTTAAAAAATTTGTACCAAAATGACTACGCAACACTGGTAAATCCTACGTACAACACCTACTAAGAAAATTAAGTAAGTACAGGGCAGTGAATGCATGCCCGTTGAAGTGAAAACGGGGACTGATCTGCAATATGGTGCCTTGAAAATAAGCAATTAAACATGCATGCATTAATGACTCCAATAACAACTGAAAATGAAGAGGCGAAACAACTATAATGGTTAAAAGCTCTGAAAAGTAAATTTTGCAAAATAGGTCTGCTTTACAAAAACAGCACCAAACCTGAGCGGTAGCCACCCGCAGTACCTCTCCTCCACTCAAGAGGAGCAGACTGTCTGTTTGTGGTAGTGGGCGGCCATCTTTGAGCCAGGTTATGGTCGGAGGTGGGATCCCAGAGACGTTACAGTGAAGCTCCAAAACATTATTGACCACCACAGACACTTCATCCTGGACACCCGAGCCCTCAATGTGAGGTGGTTCTGTAGGATCAATAAAGGAACAAAAACTTCAGTATTTCTATTATAGTAGTTGTCTAGAATTTCTGGGTTTCAGATGACATCGCAACTTTCTATAGGTCAGTAATATTTAATACAGATGAGAGAAGCTAAAATGAATATTGTAAAAATGCTTTTTTTTTGCGATGGAAAGAGGTCTTGGGTCTAGTCAATAATAGAAATGATCAGGTTCAAAATTTTTGAATTTTTTGATAGTTCACAAGAAAGTAGGACATAATCAATAGAAAAATCTGTCTCTTGCTCCCCATCTGGGAGTATGACATCATCACATTTTATATTCTTAAAACCCTCTGCTACTGTTATCACAACACTAAAATAAATTCAAACTCCATTTACAATTCTGATTATAAGAAAAAGCCTCAATACTGACTTTAATATAGACAACATTGTCAACACAAAACTACCATGTGGTCCTAAACTAATTCTCAGATAGATCAAGATAATTCTAAAACTATTCAAGCTCAATCGTAACTAGCTGGTTAGAAACATATTAGTTCTAATATTGATTAGTACCAGAGTAATTTTGTTTGGCAATCCAGTAAAGATAATTAGAAGTCCTCCAACAATGGTAACTAAATATGATAACAATTCCTAAGTTTCATCTTCCTGTTTATAAGCACCATTTTGTGTATTTTTCAGCATTCAAAAGATATATTTTGTTTTGAAAAGTTAAATGGTCATCACTCACCCACGAATAAATGGTAAAACGTATACCATGTCATTACTGAGCAAGACATACATTAATTTGCAAGTGGATTTTTTTTTAGGTGGATAGGTTGTAATGTTTCTAATTTTTACTTAATTTTTTAATTACCTTTGCTTTGTTTTAGCAAAATGAGTAGTCCAACTTGTCACAGGCACTTCAAACTTACCAAGTACTTTAAGGTTGAAATGGCGGCTAGCTTGTCCTGCAGTGTTGTTAGCCACACATGTGTATCGTCCTGTGTTATTGACTGTGGTTTTGGAGATCTGTACAGTAGTGTTTAGGCTCAGGAGAAGCACCCGTCCCTCTGCCCGGTGCACCTGCCTGTCAGACCGGAGCACCTGTCCGTCTTTGAACCAGGTCATGACAGGAGCAGGAATCCCATCAGCCACACAGACTAGAGCAGCCGTGTTTCCCCTGACAACAGTGAGGTCCTCCATGGTCCCTGCACCATCCAGACCTGGGGGGACTAAAGAAGAAAAAAGATAAAAATACATTGAGCCTTCTCTCTCTGTATCTGTTTTTATGATCCAATTTAAAGCTGTTTAAAAGTGTGGTCCTGCTAAACTGATGTTAAAGTACCTGTCCCTACATTATTTAAGGTTAATGTACATTTTATTGTCGACACAGAAAATGGATCCTCCTGTATTTGACTCATCTTTTAACCGCACTGGGACAACCTGTCAGGAGCAGCTGGTGCTACAGTGCAAAGCCTGGGGACTAATCTCCAGATCTTGAGCTAGTCTTGGTCAGCACTACCTTAGCTGGAGGATTTTACCTTTTGTTCATGCTTTATAAGGTTGTGTTCTTACAAGTGACTCAACAACTCATACAATATAGTGTAATGATCTGATATTCTGTGTTTATTTCACCTTTTGTTGTTCTAGTAAGTTGATGTGAAGGTTTTATTCGAGTTACTGGTTGTTTTTGGAGACCGATTCTAATGAGGTAAGACTGCTGTTGTTTTGCTCTTGCTTTGTCGTGGAATACGGCTTACAGTAGAGCTTGTGTTCAGAAAATAAACAACCAGAAGGAATTTGGTGTGTTTCCTTACACCAGAATTCTACAATATCTTATCTCTATCTCTTTAATTTTAAAATGACTATAATATACTGCTAGTAATACAACAAAAACACATCATTTACTTCAAAATGTATTAAATAAAAGATCGTGACCTCAAATATTGTTCATTTTTTCTACTTACCATGCACTCGTAGGTTGTAATGCTTGTTGTCCACTCCTGCTCTGTTTGATGCAACACATGTGTAGGTGCCACCATCTGACACTTGAGTGCGTGCTATTCTGAAAGTGGAAAATAAAGAATCATCACACTTATTGCTGCATTATATAGGCCTATCACAATAACACAATTTGAAGTTTTATATATTAAGTCAACAGAGACAATACTGAATATTGAAACAAATTTATGCCACTGATGGAACAACCCAAGAGCAGATCTATACCACAAAAAACTATTCTAAATCTACAATATTGTTAAAAAAAAGCATCAGTTGCAACAAATAAACAGCAAAAATGAAAACACTTTAGTACTTAGTTTGCCATAGAATTTATTAATTTCAACCTTCTATGACTGAAATCTTATAGCCAAAAATGTACAAAAATATCACAGTACTGCAAAAAAAATGTACATACCTTAAGTTGAGCCCCAAAAATTATTGTTCCATCAATTGTGGATTGAACGATAAATCGATATATTATTTATTATGGCAGTCCTAGCATTATACTACTATTTTGTTTGATTGATTGATTGAAGAGGTAATTATCCTGAATTCTGCTAATGCTGTAGTTTAGATCTGTACAAACCTGTTCTGAAATGTGATTCTTTGTCAGTTCACATTTTGGTCTTTTCTCCATTCTCCTGGACGTGTTTAAAATGTGAACCTTATTAATTGCAAATTTAACCCCAATGCTTGTCAGAAAAAATCATCATTAGATATTTTGACCAAATCCTTCAGCTCTATTCACTAAGTTGTTTAGAACAGTTTCTGAAAAATTATTCTGTTTGACCCCAGCCCGTTAACCTACCTGAGCACCTGTCCAGCAGACAGCAGCCTGATGTGGGAGGAGACTGGCAGAGGAAGGCCGTTTCTGAGCCAGTTCAGCTGAGGAGGAGGAGATCCAGTGGCAACGCATTCAAGGTTTACAGAACTGTCCAAAACTGTGACCACCTCCTCTGCTCCTTCTCTGCTGGTATCAATACTGGGAGGCACTGGGCATTACATAAATACAGATTACTCAATACATATTAAAGTGCATATGATGTTTTTCTAATTATTACTTGGTTTAGTGGGATTGTACCCGTAGTAAATATTTATCATTTTTCACATGTGTTAAAAGGTAGATGATGGAAAGAAGTTACGAAGAAAAGTACAAAAATACAAGCATTTCTGTCAGTTTAAACCTTCATTTAACAAAATAAAGGTGTTGTCATCATTATAATTATTGTGCAATTTAGACAAGTTTTGGCCCACGTTAACATAGTTGCTAGGTAACAGTTATCGAATTAAATCCATGTATGTCATGTTTGCTGCCTGTGTCTAAATATCATATAAAATTATGAACTTTACTAAAATGAAAAAAGAGAAAAAACTAGGCAAGATTTCTTAGTAAAATATTATTATGTTAACTATATTTTCGTGAAAAGAGTTGTTCAAACTGTTCATAAGTCTAAACTTATGAACTTTAAAAATACTAAATCTCATTACCAGAAAGTACCACATACCATACACATTCAGGTTAAATATTCTGTCCTCCTCTCCAGCAGAGTTGGTCGCCACACAGGTGTATTTTCCACTGTCTGTGGTGTCAGCTGAGTCCAAAGTCAGTATCCTGCCGTCTGGACTGATACTAATAAAGAACATAATACATTTTGGATGGATTTACATTACATTCCTGGCAATAACAGCTGTTTTCACTTTATTTTACCTTAGTGAATAGTTTGCAGAGCTGTCAATGACTTCACCATCCTTCAGCCACTGGATCGTCGGAGTTGGGTTTCCTTGAGCTTCACACTCCAGCTGGATGCTTTCGCTGAACAAAACACCCATCTCAGTCGGCATCTCTGACCCTGCGATACTCGGAGGAACTAATAAAACAGCTCTGTTAATATACTGTATGAATATAGACCCTTTAAAAGTTTGGAAACAAAAACATTTAAAATTCCGAAATGGAGGTCGAGGGAGAAATTGGGATTGTCTTCAGAATATCACAACATGTAAAAAGTCGGATTTGGCAAATGAAACAGTTACTGGGTATTCATATAAAAGTCAGTTTAACAGTTATTTTACTGTCTTTTTCTTTTAATATCATTATATCATCATTATTATTATTGTTATTGTTATTATTATTATTATTATTATTATTATTATTATTATTATTTATTATTATTATTATTATTATTGATTATTTGATTTTACTGAACAAATACTTACACAAATGGTGTTACATAGATTTAAAACATAGTATTTAGATCAGATGTCAATTAATAATTGAAAGTACATTATGGTTTGCTTCATTTTTCCTCCAGTCGCCTCCATTCTGGAAGTTAGACCATTCCAGGGTCTATGTGTGATAAGCTTTACAGTATTAAAGTGCTGTACCTTGTATGGTAAGGTGGTAGCTTTTGCGAGCCTTTCCTTCCACATTTGAGGCCACACAGGTGTAAGTGCCACTGTCAGAAACTTGTGATCGAGCGATTTGTAGTTTGCTGCCTCCAGAGAAGATGTGCATCTCCAAAGACTCAGAGTTCTCTAAACCAGCATTCATAAGTATCATACATTTATAAGGTACACTGTATAGTGCCATTAACTGAATAAATATGGTTATTCCCAAAGATAAAGATATATTCACCAATAGGGAGTCCATTTTTGAGCCAGGTGAGGCTGGGAGGAGGGATACCCGTGGCGTCACAGGCAAAGGTGACAGGGTTACTGATGGTCTCCACAAATGTCTCCTCTGATGGACCATTGATACTTGGAGGAACTGAGTGATAGAAAAAAATACACATTATTGTCAGTCCTCAGTGGAGACAGAAGTAGTTCTGTTACTTAAATAAAAGTGCCGATACTGGAGCAAAAAAAAAAAAACTCAAGTAAAAGTAAAAGTATCACCTGAAAAAATCTACTTCAAAAGGCTTCAAATGTAGTGATTTTGATACAGATTTGTGCTGAATTTTGTTTAACAGAAACTGAATAATTTTTTTTTTTTTTCTAGTTGTTTTTATATATATATATATTTTTTTTTTTATATTTTTGTTTGTCCAAACTATGAACATGCTAAAAATATACCCCTCAGGCTTTTCAGCAGCTCTCAAACAATAATGAAAAATACTTTTACTTTTCAGTCCAGTCCAAAATGTAGTGGAGTAGAAAGTACAGATACCAGCTCTCAAATGTAATGAAATAAAAAGAAAAAAGTATCCACTTTAAAATCTACTTAAGTATAGTACAAATGCCTAAATTTGTACTTTAGTACAGTTCTTTATTACTTTTACTTACATTTACATTCCACCACTGTCAGTCCCTGGGTTACTGAAAGTAATCTGAGTCAATAATTCTGTACCATAAATATTTAGGTGAAAGTTCTTGTCCACTTGTCCTGCTACATTGGTAGCCTTGCACACATATTGTCCAGTATCAGAGACCTACGTGAAGGAACAAAGCATACTTTATCTGAATGAAGGAATATTTTAGTATTATTTTTAAACTATCATCAAACCCTTCACCTCGGAGCCTTTGATCTGCAGCCTCTGTCCTTCGGCGAGGATCTGCACGTTGGCTGTTTCTGTGACAACTCTTCCGTTCTTGTACCATGTGATTGTGGGAGGAGGGACGGCGTTAGACTCACACTCTAGAGTCACTGCATTACCCATCAGCACATTCACCACAACGGGAGACCCCCCGCTGCTGTCTCGGATACTGGGAGGGACTGTAAAAAGGGACATTTTTCAGGGATGGATATGAATATATATATATGAATATATATTTTTTACTTTAATGAAAGCAAAAAGCATTAAATCAATCAGTAACTGACCATAAACTGTGAGGTGAATGACTTTTTGAGCTTCTCCTCCTGCGTTTATGGCAACACATTTATATTTTCCTCCATCTGAAACTTTTGCTTTGAGAATCTGTAGAGTACGACCACCTGTCGACCAAAGGAACATGTAATATATAGACATTAAACTAAGAGGTATATATAGGTCAATGAACACTACCAGTCAAATATTTTGACACACTTTATGTATACTTTTTCTTTATTTCCATGCTTATTTACACTGTAGATTCTCACTGAAGGCATCAAACCTATGACTGGACACATGTGGAATGTAGTACACAAAATACAAACTCAGAGTAACACTCAAAACTTGTTTAAGATTTTAGTTGTTTTTTATAGTCACCGTTTCACTACTTTGCACTAAAGGCACACCAGTGAAGTGAAAACCATTTAAAGTCACTTCATTATGCTCACTGAGAGAAGGCAAAGGATTAGCAGCGCTGTCGACAAAGCATTTATTTAACATTTTTTCTTTGCTACATAATTCCATACATTATCTTGCATCATAGATTTGATGTCTCCCATATGTGTCTAAAAAAAGTAGAAAGTAGTAAACATAAAGAAATAAAAAACTATGAATTAGAAGGTATGTCCTAAACTTTTGACTGGTAGTGTATAACCATAAAATATTGTGTGTATGTATTTAGTTGGAAGGTAAAATTAATGAATTATGTAATACCTGGCATAATTAGTGCATTGCTATTGGCCTGGACTGGGCCTTTTTCATTTAACCAGCTCAGAGCAGGAGGTGGGATTCCCGTCGCTTCACACGACAAAGACACAAAGTTGTTCACTACGACTGTGACACTCTCTGGATTCAGCCCAATGAAAGAGGGGGGGACTAAAAGAAAAGCATAAACAATATTCATTACAATCTTTGCACTTTATACAGGAAATATAAAACTTTGGTGTACAGTAAATTATCTATAACAAATTATCTATAACACATAGGGCCACTACGTAAGTTTATTGGTGGAGTGTCCAAAACTTCTTTTCTCCATGGAGATATTTTTTTGGAATGTTCCACAAAATGGCATAAAACTTTTTCTTAAATTATATTCACGTGCCTGTAACTGAATAAATTAACGATAGAGAAGTTTATACCCGTGGTATTTAGATCTCTTATATTAAGTACCACCAAAGAAAAGATTTGACTTTCCGAGTACATCAGGTCTACACCAGGTCTATAATAGGACTATTCTAGGTCTAATCTAGGACAAAGACATCTCTAAAAAATTGTCTACTTTGTTAATACAGTAGTTCTAACCAACAAGGTACAAAATATGGATACAATTAACTCTAAATTAGGCAAACACAAAAACAGAAGAGCTGTCTGAGTATACCCAAAGGAGCTTGGATACCACCAGTGTTAACCGTACCACCATTTGAGAAACACTGGTTTATACAATACTGTTTCATGCAGGTGAGGGACACCTTTTTAGTACACCTTTAACAATAACGCTGAGCTCACATAAAAACACAAATATTTCACAACACACTTTAATGTGACATACCGTGAACATTGAGGTTAAATGACTTTTCTGCACTGCCGGCGACATTTTCAGCCACACATACATAACGCCCTGTATCAGCAACTTGGGCTGTCAACACCTGAAAAAACAACAACAAAGTATTTATTCATAAAAATACACTAATTACAGATCAAACAGTGAATGTATATCTATAGGCAATTGTGCAAACCTGAAGAATCCGCCCATTTGACAGTATGCGATGTGTGGCCTCAGCTCTGATTGGTTGGCCATCCTTATACCATGTGATATTGGGGGTGGGGTTTCCATCCACTTGGCATTTGAGTTGAGTTGTTTTATTGGCCAATACTGAGACTTCATCAGGCATGTCTGTGTCTGAACCGCGAATGGTTGGAGGTACTAACAGAAAGAGATGACATAATTAGCTACAGCCACAATCATTTGGAACTGTTTAGCCCTTATGTCCAATACACTGTGTGGAGAGAAAATAGTCAAAAGACAATAGTAAGAGTATGGTTACTTCAAAATTATATCACTCAAATAAAAGTACAAAGCAGTGGTCCAAAAAATTACTCAAGTAAAAATATTTGGAGAAACTAAACAGAAATGTGTAAATAATTTTATTTTGTCAACCTGAAACTTTTGCCACTTGTAGACTTACTCACAGTAAGAAGAGAAACCACAACTTCATTCAAGAAAGAGTAATTTTACACAGCAAAATATGCATAAGTTGGAGTAAAAGCATGGTATCTGGAAACTACCCCAAGAAGAACTGTATTGAAAAAATACTCCACTAAATTTATTTAAGTAAATGTAACCAAGTACCACCCACATCCAACAATACAAAATAGTTCAATAATAGTTCAATATAAATTCTTATGTAATCCAAATATTATAATGCTGATGTATTTATATAAGTATATTTAAAATCATTACAGGGGATACTCACATAAAACTCTGATGTCATACTGAATAGAGTCTTCTCCTGCTTCATTCACAGCCACACAACTGTATCTGCCCGAGTCCTCCAGCTGGGCCCTGGGGATCTGCAGCACTCGACCACCTGGGAGGGGATCAGGCAATTCTAGTTAGGACTGTATCAGCAATAGCGATTAATCAGTTGATGGACTCTTAGTAGACCAATTGACAGCAACAGAGAAGATAAAACCACAGTAAGTAAGATGGAGTTTTGGGAGTGACAATACAGTTTAATTTTATAGTGGTTGTAGTAGCCGTTTTCATATATATTTTTTAGTGATTACTTTTGCCTTTCTCACCTGGCAGAATCAGTACTTTGCTATTGGAGTGCAGCAGTCGACCATCTTTGTACCAGGTCAGAGTGGGAGGTGGCACAGCGTTGGTTTCACAGTATAAGGATATAGGATTATTAAGGATCACGTCCCGAACATCACCATGAACACCAGGAAGAGAGGTCGTGTCTCTGTTGTTGAAGTTAGGTGGAACTGAAATAGACATTTGAGACAGCATTTAACAAACTGCATATTTTTATATGCCATATATAATTCACAACTGCTCTGTGGCATATTTATTTATATACAAAATTTTAAACTTAAAGGTCCACTATGTAACTTTTCTGGTGGTAGGTTCGCTGCCTGTTTTTCCCATGGGGATAATGCACTGCCTAGATGTTAGACAGTATAGCAATAAAGTTGTATTATATATCTCAATAAAGACAGAGAAGTCATGTTACAGATCAGACCTGTGAAGAAGCAAGCCCACTCACAGTGAGAATGCATGCCCAAGGTATTTTTTCATCTTGAATTTTTCATCTTGAATTGAAAAATTGTAAGATAGCTGTTAATGCATAGAGACAAGTACAGGTCCATAGAGACAAGTGTGTGTGTCGGATCCCCACTAGAAAACTTACATAGTGCACCTTTAAGTTTTTAGTCGTTAATGTCCTTGTAGTCAACCCAGTTCACCTTGTATATTTACATCAAAGTCCTTCTCATCCTCTCCTGCGATGTTTGTGGCCACACACGTGTAACGCCCAGTGTCTGAAACTTGAGCATGTTTGATCTGCAAAATGCGACCGTTGGCTGTGATAGACACATGGTCATCTGCCAACAGGGTCTGAACAGATGGAAAACATGTCACTGGAGTCAGGTATAAAATATTATAAAATAGTATCATATATGGAAAAAAGGGGTGGGAAATACTGTTAAAAATGTGTATCTAGATTGCATTATGAATGGATTGGATGGCAGTAAAATATCAGATGGAGAGCCGTTTTTGTAAGAAACAGCCAAACTAAAATGGTGAATTCTTTAATTTTTGCTAGGATTAGTGGACTCACTTTTTAATCCACTGTGACATTTTTTTTTTTTTAACTTTTGTTTGTTTATTACACCACTCTGGTTTAAAAAAGTTGTGAAAAGCTCTTATAAACTCATCGTGGAGAATAATTAGGATGCTCTGAATGTGTAAGGAAAGTGAGGAATTACTTTGGACCACTGCAAACTATTTAAAATGAACTAGTTCTTTTTTTCACTTTTTCATATGGCCAAAACAATAGATGCTATAATATTCATTGTTCTATATATTTCCCACCTCTATTGCCATGTAAACTGTACAGTACCTGGCCATCCTTGTACCACTGCAGAGCCGGAGTTGGGAACGCCTGAGCCGCACACTCCAAAGTCAAAGTGCTGTTAACTTTGATTTTCACCTCTTTTGGAGACAGCCCTTCTCCTGGGATGTCATTCTTATTGATCTGTGGGGGGACTGGAGTCAAATATGTGTTTAAGGAGGGTTAGTTGTTTCATTCTTACTTTATTAAATGTTTCTTTTCACATAGAAAGCATTCATAATAATTTAAAGTCCTACCGTAAACTTTTACTTCATAGTGCTTTAGTGTCTCCCCGGCCTCATTAGTGGCCACACAGGTGTATCTCCCAGCATCCTCCTCTTTGGCATTGAGAATCTGAAGTGTGCGTCCACCTGTAACACAAACAAATTGTTATTTCTAGATTTTATTCCTTTATAGTCTTTTATAGTTGATTTGCTGGTTTTAAGAGGAACTGCTAGTCTCATGATGTCTCTGCTTTGCTTGGAATGTTCATCAGTATGATTTCAAAGGTATCTTACATTTAATCACTAACAACTAAAGTCGAGTATTGTGTATTTATTGATAAACTAAATATGTGAAAGTTTTAAGTCATACAGAGGGACAAGACAAAACAATTATATCTCTGTGGAAACAAGCAGGTGGTGGACCCTCCATCAGAAAAGGCACATTTACATTTTAAAGTGCTTTTAAATTTGTCTGGCCAGCCAATATTATCTTCATGTCAATTGGTTTACCCGGCAAGCTTAAGGTCTTATTTTAATTGTATTTTATTTAATGTCTGGCTAGACTAGTGTGACAGTCTAATGAGATTGTGAGATGCACTTTGTAACCATGTTTTTGATATACAAGTGATATACAAATAGATTTTTAATTAATGTCATAGATGCCACTTTACCAGTCTCTGTTATATTTTAATAAAACACCACACCTGGTAGGACTCTGACACTCCGCGTAGACTCAAAGGGAGAGCCATCTTTGAGCCATGTGATCAGAGCTGGAGGATAGGACTGTACCTCACACACGAGGGAGGTGGGACTGCTCAGGGTCACTGTCACCTCCTCAGCAGAGCCTTCAGGACCGGACTGAGCTATGGTAGGAACCACTGAACGAGAGAGAACAGGAGGAACATGTAGTTACCAAAATATGATAGATTTAGAGGAGGCAAAGAAGTTCAAAGTGCTTTACAGAGCAAGATAAAAAGTCATAATACAATACAACACAATAATATGATGAAATGTACTATTGTGTTTCATAAACAGCAATAACCATTATGAAATGAAAAGAGTAACGGAACTTTAAAATAATATTAATCAAGTCACAGTAAAAAACAATGCCCTGTATAACTACAGTGCACTAAAATAGTGTGTGATGAAAACAGAAAGGACAAGTGTTGACTACTGAGAAGCTGTTATTGCCAAAGAATAGACTATAGAAAGTGGAAAAATACAACTATACCTGAAAATAAAATGCAAATGTTCAGATAATTTTATATTGTGAGCATAAAGACATAGATATACAAAGATATGTATGGGTTTCAACTTCCGGTTATATGCAACATTTTGAGGACTTTTTCCCTTTTCAAAAGACATCATATTTTGTTTGTTAATCACTATGACAACAGTCCTAATTTTTCATCATACTGGAACACATGGATAGATGTAAATAAGACAGCCATTTTCTTTCCTACCCAGGACATTGAGGTTAAAGTGGCGGCTTCGATCTCCAGCGCTGTTAGAAGCATGACAGCTGTATCTGCCCGTGTCTAAAACCTGGGCTCCGGTGATGTGGAGAAAACGCCCGTGAGACAGGATCTGATGAGTCAAATCAGGCACCAGCAGCTGACCGTCCTTCTGCCATTTGATCTCTGGCACTGGGTTACCTAAACATACATGGAAGTAAGTATTAGGAACGTCATAGAACTTTAATGTTATTGTGAGAAGAAATATCAAGATTTTAAAATTGTTCAAGATTATTATTTTGTTTAGACTGTCAAATAGAATCACCTTTCATCTATTGTGTCACTAGCTTCATGAAATTAAACTTTTTGAATGATTAATTTAAGTTAATGTGACATCAACATTTGGGTAAAAATGTTTGGTGTAAACATTGCATTTTTTGCTTTTTACTCTTTTTTGGGTCTTCTAAATCAGTCTCAGTTATTTATTTACTTCTTAAAATTAAAATAAATTAAAAATAAAGAGTAACCAATAAAATTTTAAATATTTAGTAAGTCCCTGAGTAGTATGATGTATTAAATTAATTAAAATATGCTAAAATTGTGAACAAGCATTGATAAAGTTGTAGATTTTATTTATTGCTAAAGAAAATATATACGATACGGGCAAATATTTAAACAATTTATGCCACTGACACAACAACCCAAGAGGATATTTAAACCACAAAAACTATTCTAAATGTACAATATAGTTAAAAAAAAAAACATGAGCTGCAGAATGAAACACTGTAGTACTTAGCTTGCACATCTGTAATAAGTCATAGAAGTTATTTATTCAGCCTTTTACTGATTAATATGTAATGGTAGATACTTACCAGTAGCCTCACAGGTCAGAGTGATATTGTGTTTCTCCTTTACTTTAGTGTCATGAACAGTTCCTTCATTGACAATACTGGGTGGCACTGAATACATGAGGGAAATATATTGTCAAAATTTAACATATACTATACACAAAAATATAATATATATATATATATATATAAAAATATATATATATATATATATATATATATATATATATATATATATATATATATATATATATATATATATATATATATATGTATATAACTTTGAATAGGCCATTGTTAATATAAGAAAATACCCAGGATGTTGAGATCAAAGTTCTTTCTTTCCTCTCCAGCAGTATTTGAAACAATACAGGTATATCTCCCAGCATCCTCCACTGTGGTATGCATTAGTCGCAAACTACGCCCCCCTTGTAGATTAAGAAATAATTGTTAAACAGAAAAAACACACATTATTTTGTTTAAAACTACTACAGTGTAAAAGACATATACCTGATAGGATGCGTACAGTGCTGGTAGTTGTGATTGGCTGCCCGTCTTTGAGCCATGTGATATCAGGAAGTGGGATCCCATGGCCCTCACAGCTTAAAGCCACAGGGTTCTTTACAACTACACTGATATTGTCTGGAAACTGTATCTCGCCAAGTATAGTGGGTGGGACTGTATAAAGAAAAGCAATTCAAAAATTATCAACCACTAATACACAATTTGTTGTTTCACCAACTATTACATGTTGTCACTTGTTAATGCAATAATTTTTATCTTGACTAAAACAAAAATGCAAAAATACTACAGATATTTATGTTTACAGATAAAAATTAAACAAAAATTAAAATATTTGAATGAAAACTAGCTGTAAGGTTAATGTTCCTTTTCGACCCCAAAAACCCCCAAAACCAGACAATATACAAACTAAATGGCCAACAAACAAATTTTGAACCTGTGACAGAATGTTAATGAAGTAGTACAGTATAATTACCATATTTTGATAACAATCTAGTACAAACTAGACTAACAAAAAATCATATATAACTGAAAACATCTGGACTAATAATTAATAAACTAACAAATTGATTGACTGAATAAATAAATCAAAATAAAAAAGTGTTGAATTACTAAGGGTGCATTTACATTTGCACAAAAAAACACTCCAAAACTGGGACTAAACTCAGAACTCATGCATGAATTCCCCCTTGAACTAAATCAAAATTAGTTGTTAAAATGAACATGATACACTTTCAGAGTATACAGATCCATTCATACCATGTACAGTGATGTCATGCTTGCTGTCCACCTGTCCGGCCACATTCACAGCGATGCACGTGTACCTCCCAGTATCCGACACTTTAGCGTCTTTAATCTGGAGTAGTCTGCCTTCGTTCAGGACTTTGGCTCCATGCTGCCCCGTGATTGGTCGACCATCTTTTAACCATGTGACTGCTGGGCGTGGTACTCCCTCAGCAGCACACTGGAGAGAAAGATCCCCTCCTTTGATCACTGTAATGTCCCCCAAGTCGCCCTCACTGGGTTTGATGTATGGGCGAACTGGACAATGGAAATAAAGAAACATTTAGGAATTAGGATTTAAAAAAACATTTAATTTAATTGTACACTACAGAAATTATTATATATTTTTTATTAAGATTTTATGAAAGAAGATCCATTGTGCTTGTGCTTTAAAGTATATATTTTTGCAATAGCTAAATCATAGGCATGCCTTTATCTTATTTTATTGTATATTCACTGACAATATTAAAATAGCTTATATGATATCTGATTTGGATTTCAGAGACTGGTGGGTTGGGTAGGCAGACAGAAAAAGTGCAAATATAATGGTAGAAGCCGATTTTCAAATAAGAAAGTTTTATTGGGTGGGCAGGGTTGAAAAAACATAATATCTCAGTATTTTCTTGGAGTATCCTGATAACTCTGTTCAGACAATAGTATGTCAGTCTAATAGAAATATCTTTAAATGTATTAGTTGAGATTCAAGTATTAGGCAAACATACATTACAAATATCACTTAATATCTTCTACAGCGTTTTTTACTGGAGTTTTTATTACAAACAATTCTGCAGACGATATTGTCAATATTTCAATATTTTCCATATAAATAACTACAGCAGTATCTTCATTAGAATTGTCTTAATTTAGGGAATTTTATTTCGAATTTGGTAAAATGTTAAATAGCACAAACATAGGAAAATGTACAATAAATGAAGGTTGTTTATATCTCTAACTTATGTAACTGCCATCATATCACTAATGCCTTTAAAACAATGGTTCCCTAATTTTTATCACCAAGTACCACCTAAGATAATATTAGACTTTATTTGTTTTATTATGGCTAAATCAGGTCTAAAATTAGACTAAATCATGGGTAAGGTAGTTTTAAATAATTAGTAAACCACAAGGAGGACCCTAAAAAACAATAATGAGAAACAATGCTATGATAGATTCTGATCAGTTAAAGTAGTAGTTTAAGTAGTTTTACCATAAACTTGCAGGCTGTATTCCTTGAAGCTGCTTCCAGAAGCGCTGGAGGCTGTGCAGGTGTAGGAGGCAGAGTCTGTCCTGTTTACACTCGAAATCTGAAGCTGGCGACCACCAGACAGAACCCTCACCCTCTGATTGGCTTTCAAATCTTTGCCTACAACATGTATTTCACATAATAATCAATTTATCATGCATACATTTTATACTTTAAAGTTGCACTATGCAGTTTTCAGATGGGAAGTCTGCTACCTATTTGTCTCCAAGGAGATAATAAATCTTGGTCAAGAAAGTTCCTCAGTAGGAGATTTAATATTTATTTGTCATTTACACAATTACAGGTGTTTACACTGCTCACCTCAAAAATACCATAAAAAGATCATTTTTACCATGAGCTAAATAGTGGGAACACAAATCTGACATGTAACGTGAGCTGGTTGTGTGACCCGCTCGTCTCTATATAAAGAATCTAAGGGTGCATTCACATTTGCACCAAAACTACATAAAAACTGGTACTAAACTGGAACTAAATTTGCAAGTATTCCTAGACTGGACAAGGACTAAAATAGGACTAGAACAGGACCAAACCTACGTTAGGGGCTTAAATGGGGCTCAAACTAGAATTCCACAAAGACAAGTGTGAACACATCCTTAATGCCATACTGTGGAACCAAAGTAAGCATTACATCTTCATAGACACAACAGATATCTCCTCCGGAAAAGATTACATGGTGCAACTTTAATTTTAAGAACAACATTATTTATAAACTTACCATTTTTCTTCCAGGTGAGGCTTGGAGGAGGTATACCACTGGATTCACAGACCAAAGTGATGAATCCTCCTTCAGTGACAGTTAGTGGAGAAACCTCCTCAGATCCTCTAATACTGGGGGAAACTGTAATGTCAAGAAAACACCAAAAGGAGGAGCCATTGTGTTAGTGACACATTTCATCAGCTGAGAAATGAAATATCTACCATGCATAAGAACTGCTGACACTTTCCTACTACTTACTAAACTTGATACTTGCTAAAATGAGTATTTAGTTTCAATACTAGTATTTTGTATTGGTATCCGTGCATGGATTTTATTGACAAAACCAACAGGAACAAACTTCATGTAAAACTATTATAGAAAATCTTGTGTTGCCAAAAGCACTCACCCCAAACATTGAGGTTATAGTTTTTATCAGTCTTTCCAGCGACATTTGTAGCTTCACATGTGTAGCGTCCTGAATCCTGCATCTGTGCTCTGGCAACCTTAGAAGACAGATTCAAAAAAGTCATGTATCAAAGCATGTAAACTTATAAAACAAAAACACAAACTGTTATTGAAGACATTTATGTTAACAAATAATTAAAGGCAAAGGTTTTTAGTTCTTAATATTTTATGAACGACAAGATTTATGTGCATTTATTATTTAATGGTATACTACATGCAACTTCTAGAGGTGGTCCGCCACTTGCTTGTCTCCACAGAGATGCTATTGTTTTGTCTGGAATATTCCCCTGCATTGCATTAAACTCCTCTTGTAGTTAATCAATTACAGGTGTTGCCACTCCACAGATGTGAACTGTAACTTGGCCTCATGAGGTTATCTACCTGATTATCTCCATGAAGATAGAATTTTAATGCCATACTCTACAATATTCCAGGCAAAGCAATAACATCTCCATGAAGACAAGCTGAATAGGGACCTTCCACCTAAAGTTCTGCAAACAACTAAATATATTGTCAAGTATAAAACACCTCGATAAACATGTTCTGAAATGCATCTTCTCTCAATTACCCCAGGATATGTTTAAAATGTGAACTTTGAACAAAATCCTAAAATTAAAGCCTAAATAGCAATTCTAATAACCCACCCTACCTTGAGCAGACTCCCATCCTCAGATACAGTAAGTCCGGGCTTCCTGAACAGCGGGCGTCCATCTTTGCGCCAGGACAGAGTGGGAGGAGGGATGGCATCACTCTGACACTGCAGCTCCACTGGCTCACCAAGCATCACTGTGGCATTCACTTCCTCACCCTTTATGTTTGGTGGCACTATGAACACAACAAAATCAACATTCAACAGCTTCTTAGCAATACAATATGTTTCGGGACTCCTGGAAAAGTAGTTTTCAATTCGGTGACAGCTGATGAAGATTAAAATAAATAAACAATAAACTCAATAAGACAACTCAACAAGTATGAACACACCCTTAATGGCATACTGTGGAACCATCTAAGTAAAGCAAGAGCATAGTGATGTTATTACTTGGTATGAAATGTTGTATGCCAGTGCATGGCATTATCTATCACACGCCTGTGATATCACAAGGCCAACTTACAGGTATATTTGTAGAAAGGCAAGCCCATTCAAGCCTAAGTTTTTCAAAGCTAATGCATGATATTTACTTTAATGGCGCATTGTGGAACATTCCATTCACAGTTCTGCCATCCATTAATACTATTTATTGTTGCTTTTTTGATCCCCATAAGCTGTCACCAAATTGACAACTCCTCCTTGAACCCTAAAACATGAACATGGAAAGTTAGAGCAAAAAATTACATTAACAAAAAATTGGCTCGATGACAAACAGGTCACAGTGAAAGTAGCAGTACAGTGCTGAGTTTGGGCCAGACACAGGAAGTTGCTGCTGAATGGGAACAATTACCTCCACAAATCCACCTCATTTCTCTGGACAGCCTCAGTTCAATCTCCCTGAGGAAACGCGTGTCATGTGGATGTGTTTTGCATAGATACATAGATCAGAACAGACACACACTAACACACACTCAGTGACTTCGGCTTGGACTGGTCTTCAAAGTTTTGAAGAGGGATATAATGCTACAGGAAATATCACAATAAACGATAATACTGAAACTACTTCATGCCACTGCTGCAATAACCCCAAAGGATAAAGCTAATATCCGAGTACAGAGGTTCTCAAACTGTGGTACGGTACACGGGTTTTTGGGATTTTGTCTTAATTTATCTATAATAGTCCTGTTTTAGATCTGGTTTAGATCTAGTGGTTCTCAGAAGGCCAAATATTTTTTAAGTGGTAGTGTAAAGGTTGAGAATCACTGCCCTAGTACACCCTTTTCTAAATGAACCACTTTTTGTGGAGATAGTGCTTCACCTGCATAATTCCATGGAAATAGAAAGCCAAAACAATATTTTGATAAATTCTTCATGGAGATAAATAAGTTTTATGTCATAATGTGGAATATTATAATCAAAGGAACAACATTTTCCTGAAGACAAGCAGATTGAGGCCCTCCTCGAGGCAAAATAATACTTTGGGTGAAGATGCAAGCCTGCTAAGAATCAGGACACATGTTTTTCAGTGCAATACAAACATTCAAAATGAAAAATAAGATGTTTTTATTTTAGTCTATTTTTGGCTAAAAAGCTACACAATGGAGATATAGTGTGCGTATAATTAGTGATAAATGTTAATTATTCAACCATGTACAGCTTAAATAGGAATGCATGTAAGTCGTAATAGTGCTCATTGTGACAGGCCTAAGTCTTGTGTAACATGTCTCCAGCTCAGCTCAGCATCAAAACTGCCGAAGTTTATTTGAAATGTTAAACTCAGTCAAACACATGTTCTCCTTCAGGCTTTTTTCGCATTTATTTTTATATGACTTTGGTGGATCTACTGCGGTTAGGAGCAGCCACTTATAATGGTTAAAATCTGTGACTTAATGGAGGAAATATGCACAGTGGGTTGTCTACAGTATGCCAGCTCTTAGAATATCATTACTCACACAGGAAGCTTTGTACTATCTAATAAATGTGTCTTAACTCACCATAAACGCTGAGGTCATAGTACTTTTGTTGTTCTCCTCCTGCGTTGACAGCCACACAGGTGTACCGACCTGTGTCACCCACCTGTGCACTACTCAGAGATAGCACCCGGCCTCCAGACTGCACCTAAGGGAGAGGGCCAGTGCTAAATACTAGATAATAGGGTGGTATACTTGTGAAACAAATGTCAGATGTGCAGTATAATGTATTGTAATGTATTGTAATTACCTGATATTGTGTGTTTACTTCAGAGTTGACACCTTTTGCTGCTCTTGTAACTATTTATATGTAGTTGTTAATGTAATTGATTTTTATATGACACTTGGTTGTTATGCAGACAAGCTGATGTGAAGCTTCTATTGGTCAGTTCCTGGTCTGTTTTTTGGAGACTGGCTCTAGTGAGTACAGACTGCAGTTGTTTTGCTCTTGCTTTGGCGTGGCTTACAGCCTATAGTAGCTCTTGTGTTCATAAAATAAACAACCAGAACAAATTTGGCCTGTTTCCTTACACCAGAATGCTACAGTATAACACAATTGCAACATATGACGTTGTCCAGTTTAGGTGTAAACAAGTGATTATGCATAATTTTGATTAATTTACAATCTGCAATAATCGTTTATTTAATAATAGTTATGTCTGCTTTCCCAAATAAAAAGGCCTCTATCTGTATTGCAGTTAATGACTTTGTTGAGAACTACAGAAAACATGAATGACCTGCTAAACTAACTACAAAAGTGCAGACATAAATGTTAAGATAGAGTTACACTTGGTGTTGTATTGCACCACTAGATAGATCAAGATATTAGAAGTTTCTCCCACCTATGTTTGAAACTATGAATATGAGTTGTTGTTAATAATACAAATGTATTCACCTGTATTCCATGAGACACACTGGCCACCGGGCTGCCGTCCTTGAGCCAAGTGAGGTTGGGCAGGGGGACACCTGTTGCTTCACACTCCAGTCTGACAGGTTCATTCACCACCACAGTGACAGTACCCCCTCTACTGGAGATGACAGGAGGGACTACAAAGGAAAAACAGATAACAACATAAAGTTTCACATAGAACAATACCAAGAAAACAAGCCCCTACAATCCTCCTAGCACTCCTCCCTCACTGCAAGAAGGTCCCGGGTTCAACTCCAGGATGGCCCGAGCGCCTCTGTCTGGAGTTTACACGCTTTTCCCTGTGGCTGAGTGGGTTTCCTTCGGACACTCTGGTTTCCCCCATCAACCCAAAACATGCACAATAGGTAAAATTCTCCAACTAAGGCAGTCCTGATCAAGCCTAGCTCAAGATCTGGAGATGGGTCCCCAGCTCCTGACAGGGTGCCTCAGAGACATTGAAGGATAGGTCAAATGCAGAGGACAAATTTCTCTACAGGGACAATAAATTATATTTTAACCTTAACCATGTATATGAACTGATTTCTGGTCTGACTGGAAAAAGACCCCAAACTGAGGCCTCAGTCCCTAGTTCCTCCTTTGTATGAAAATGTATTACAAGGAGTCTGGTCAGGAACTCCAAAAGGGTCCTACAATGTGAAAATCCCTAATAACAGATCAGAAGTAGAGAAACACAGTTTAAATGTTAAACTCACCAAACACCTGTAGGTTGTGAAACATCTCAGCCATTCCGGCCAGGTTTACAGCCACACACCTATAGACTCCAGCATCTGACAGTTGGGCTCGTTCAATCTCCAAAACCTGTCCTCGCTTCAACATCGTCACTCCGGCTGCACTAGTGAGAGGGCGGCCATCTTTGTACCATGTGATTGCTGAGAGCAGAGACAAGCATAACCACTAACTTTAATGTACTTTATAAGAATTTTACTGTTTTGAACAAAATGAAAAACAGTAGCCCAGTTGGTTCAGTATCTGTCCATTGATCCGAGGGTTGATGGTTCAAATCCCACTCTCTACATAAACATCATTGGTTGAGTGGTTAGATCCACTGCCTCACAAGTTGGCGGTGCAATTCCAGCCCTCACAGATGAATGCTGTCATTGCGTCCTTGGGCAAGACACTTAACCCACCTCGCCCCCAGTGTCTGCATACACTGGTGTTTGAATGTGTGTGTGAATGGGTGAGTGGTTCCTTGATGTAAAGCGCTTTGAGTGCCTTGAAGGTGGAAAAGCGCTATATAAAAATGTGACCATTTACCACCTTGTTAATTTAACGTATTTCTCACTTTCCTAATATCAGTATTCATCCAGAGTTTTGCCAGCTTCATAACTACATATTTAGAGCTGCTTTTACAATACATATGTACTTGGGCAAAACCAATTTAAATAAGTCACCCATAAATTAGACCATTGTCTGCTATTATAAAACACTTTATTTTATATTTGCAAAAACAGAAAGATCTGATTTGCAGTTATGTTATGATTTGCAATGAGATTGGATTGACTTTGCTATGATGGTCCACTTTGCTTTGCTTAACAGTTATAGTCGCAAATAATATGTTTAAATACCTACTTCCTGCTTTCATGATTTGAAAATTAAGTATACAAGCTTTAATACTTATTTTATACTTAATTTCACCATAATCTACACTGTAGATTATGGTGAAATTTCAAGTCAGAAAACAAAGAGATTTTAGTTGCCTATATAACATATGCTCCTAATTCCAAACTGTCTATTATAAGTTGACATGATTTATGTATTGTTTTTACTGTTTCCTACCAGGTAAAGGGCTTCCTGTGGCCTTGCATTGGAGCTCAGTGGAAAACCCTGACAAGATGGTCTGGTTTATCATCTCTCCTGCATTGGGAATACTGGGAGGCTCTGGAACACATATGAATATAATGATCAAATGACATTTTATGTTCTCCACCCACTCCCTCGATATCTATGTGTAGAGAAGAAATCCATTTCTATGTTGTATTTATGTGCGTTACCATGGACACTGAGTCGTATGTGTTGCTGTGATTCGCCGGCTGCATTCGTGGCCAAACAGGTGTATTTAGCTGAATCGTCCAGTCTCGCCTCTGTGATCTTTAACAACCTGCCTGAAGAATCCAGCTGCAAAACACACGCACAGAGGAGATAAAACAGGTGCAAAAAAGTGAACTACATAAAACTATCTGGATCTATGAATAAATATTGTGAAGGAAAACCTCATTCTGTCTTATCTCTCTGTACAATAGGACAGTTGGATGTCGGGTTGAGACAAATGGAATCTAATTGTTTATTGAACTAATAAATCTTTTTTTCAGTAATTGAACAATTTTTATCGGGACTTCAAACATGACATGACAAGTTCTAGTATTATCAATTGTATCTGAAGTTACATTATAATAGTTTCTTCTGAGAAAAAAAATTGTAACTACCTTGTATATACAGGCTTTCTGCAATGTAATGACTAGTCAAATCATTAGAACGATCAATTGATTATCAAAACAATGGTTAGATGTACCCTAGTCGAATGTAAAACTATCTAGAGAAGTGGTTCAAAGATAATATTTTTTAAATAGGACTATTCCAGGTCTTAACTGGGATTAAAATGCTCTAAAATACACATTTGCAAAGTTTTAAACAAAATGTAGGTTGAGCAAATTCAAAATAAAACAAACATTAAAACTGGGTACCAAATGAAGGAGGTCTCAGTGGTACATGTCCCATAGTTTGAGAACCATTAATATAGAGAAAACTTTCAACTCTATTAGACAGTTAAAATTAAATTTGTTTAGTTTTTACTTTGTTTTTATTAACATTGAATACTATATATAGTTTACTTATTAATTCCTTGCATGTTGTTACTGTCATTTTATGAATATAATATGGCGTAACTGTATTAATAAAAAACAATAAAAATAAAACAATAAAATGCATTGTAAAATCAAACCTTCAGATGCTCTTTGGTTGTGTCCAGAGGTCGGCCATCTTTGAGCCAGGTGATGCTGGGAGGAGGAATCCCGCTGGAGATACATTCAAGACTGATGGATTTATGAAGAACCACTGAACGCTCCCCAGGGCCAGTCGTACGGATGGAAGGAGGAACTACAAGACCCAATCAAATGTGAAAGAAGTTACAAGATATATTTTTCTCATCACAAAATTTTAGGGAGACAGAAAAAAAATAAGATTACCCAAAAATGTTGATTCCTTTGAGTGCGCATTTAAAACATATTAGACCAGACAAAATTGTATGTGTGGACATTAGTGGTGACAAAAATAAATATCTCATCTTTTTAGTTTCATGATAATGATAAACAGACAATGTTATGGCAATCCATCAGATATGTGCATGTAACTGTCATGGTTGAGGTTCAAGTATTGCACAAAAAGTGAATGGACTTGATAATGAATCAGTAAAGTGATTCAAGTATCGCAGTTTACTAGGGCTGGATGGTAGGACTCTGCTCCAAACCACATGCATTTGCATATTTCCAAAACAACAATTGCAATATAATCAAATTTTCGATATATCACCCACCTGTATTGGACATGAAAGTTTTGAAGTTTCTCCTTGCTGATAAGAAGGGTGTAAGGACAGGGGGTGCTCTAGGACATCCATTTTCTTGTATCTTATGAATGTTGATTAATCTGTCCGCTATTACCTAATGACTGTTTCACTGTTTTAATTTTCTAACTTTCTTTTTTTTTTTGTTAAGACCTGTGAGGCGAGTGCTGTTGTGATTTTGGGCTTTGAATTAAATGAAAGATGGTTCAGACTTTACCATGCACAACCACATTGAAGTCCTTCTCATGGTCTCCTGCTTCATTTGTCGCCACACACTGAAACTGAGCCGTGTCTGAGACCTGGGCACGAGAGACCACCAGACGCCGCCCGTTGGCAGCCACCCTCAACCCCTCCCCCTGCCTCACCGGGGTTCCATCTTTGTACCACCTGTGAACATATCAGCGGTGAGAAGCACTGATACAATATTGTGTTGTGTGAAAGAGGACCGGGTCTCTTACGTTATTGTAGGTGCAGGGGTTCCAGTGGCATGACACTCCAGCTCCAGAGGGCTGTTGATTATCACTGTGGTGTCTGTGACACTGTCTCCACTGTCAATGAAAGGAGGCACTGGAAGACAAAATATATGGGAGGATTCATATAAGTACTGTATTTAAAATGACTAATAATGTCTAATGCAAAATTTTCTATTTTTTGTATAGTTTTAGATTTTTTTGAAATTAATTTCTATAAATAAATTGCAATCCAATTTACTGACAAATACATTTTCAGTATCATTAAGAAGTTGCCGATATGATACATACCTCGATACATAGGCCACAATACGATACGTATCTTTATACAGTGCACTGACGATTTGATACAATACAATATGATATATTTCAAATCGATTTGATACGATTCAGTGAAAAATAAAGACTTTTGGGACACTTAATGATCAACCCCATTTTTATTTAGCTTCCATTTATTGAAGATGAATGAAAATAACAGCACATTTTGTTTTGTGCATTTGACCAACAAGAAAAACACATCAGACTGTTGCATTGTCCAGTGTTACTCATCCACAGCTTAACGGCTCTGAAGGATCACAACATATACTAAATCACAACTGTGATACTAAAAGTCTTTGTTAAACCGAAGTTAATGTGAAATAAACCTATTTTAATCATCAAAACAGTGAATTGAATGTCAAATGTTCTGCATAAACGAGTTTCTTTCCTCTAAACAAGCAACACAAATGTAGAGCTGTGACAGAATAATTTGGTAAAATATAAAAAAAAAAATACTATTGGTGATATATCAATACAGCAGCTCACGGTATCGATACTGTATCATTAAATGAAGCGGTACAATATATCAATATTTCAATATTTTTGCACACCCCTACTGAAGAGGGCCATAAAACTCTCTTTTTAAACTTTAGTTTGTCATGGCTCTGCTGTTGCAGGTGTCCTGTTCCCATGGAATGTGCACACTGAGCATTGCACTGCAGAGGACACACTCTCAGGTCACATTTCAGGTTGTCGTGGCCGAGTGGTTAAGGCGATGGACTAGAAATCCATTGGGGTCTCCCCGCGCAGGTTCGAATCCTGCCGACAACGGCACTATTTTTCCAGCTGTCATCGGCCATTTAGCAAAAGCTACACAGCCAGCAGTATTTGTGAGAGTGATTATAGAGCTCAGAGGCTTAGCCAGAGAGTCTACTGTTTACATGGAACACAGATGCACTTTAACATGACAGACAACACCTGTTAGCAATTAGCAAACATTATGATTTAAAAAGTAGGAAATAAGGACACTTGCCCACACACTTCTAAAAAAAAGTAAATTCCTTTTCATGTGATGTTATTTGAAGAGTGTATTACCTAACACTTTGACATCATATTTGATCTCCTTCTCTCCGGCAATGCTTGTGGCCACACAGACGTAGCGCCCAGAGTCGGACACGGACACAGAGCTGATCTGGATTTTCTTTCCTTGTTCCAGCACACGCAGAGAGTCGCTGTGCTGAACGGGAACACCGTCCTTTAGCCAGGTGAGGGAGGGGGGAGGGTGACCCCCCGCCTCACACTCTAACTCCAAGGGCTTACTCAGCACCACCCTCCTCTCAGTGGGACCGTCAGCTACTCCTTCAATGGTGGGGGGCACTGTAGGAGAAAAACAAGTCTATTAATGCATTTATGATTGGATTGCACATATTTGAAAATGTTGCATGTGAGAGGATGGTATCGAGGTTTAAATTAAATTGTTTATTTTAAATGTTACATCTCAATGTTTTTGTTTAGGTTTTGGTGTATTTTTGTTTTTATTTGTTTTTATTTTAAGATGTTATAAATTGTACATATAAAAAAGTTTTTAAACATTTTGCACAAGTACGTTTATTCAAGCACAGAATTTTACCATTTTCAACTTTTTGAGGAGGTTGAATCGATATAAACATCTTATTTGTCCTATGTTATAAAAAGCACACATCCTTACAGTACACATCCAGTTTGTAGGTCTTTTCTGCACTGCCTGCCACACTGGTCACTCTACAGATGTAGAAGCCTGCGTCAGACGCCTGAACGCGAGGGATCTTCAGATATTGCCCTCTTTCCATGTACTGGGCCTGGTGGTGGGACAGGATCACCTCATGGTTTCTGTACCAGGTAATGGAGGGGAACGGGACCCCTCGTGCCTCACACTCCAGTGTCACCCCAGTGTTCAGGAGAGCTGTGACTTCTGAGGTTATGTTCCCAGCTTTTATGGAGGGTGGCACTAAAACAAAGAGAATATAATAATGAATGAGAAAAATTAGGATGAGAAATTGATGAGAAATTAGGACTGTTGCTGTAGTGACAAACAATGAAAAAACTAAATATTATGGGAATATGTAATGAATGTCATACTGGCAGATGGGGGTAAGAGACAGTTTTTCCTATTGATTACACTGTACTTTCTGTTAAAATATCCAAAAGGTAAATTTACAAATGATGGACCTGATCATTTCTAGTAGTGACTGAACAAAAACACTTGAAATATTACAACAAAAATCAGCATTTTTACAATATTAAATTTACCTGCCCCCAAATTTGCATTAAATAATATTGGCCTATAGAATGTTGCAACCCACTAAACTCAGCAACAGGTTGTGTTCACATAACACCAGAACATGCTAGAATCCCTATAGTTTAAAATTGAGCTGAAGGACAAGTTGGAATTCAGATTGCAGATTTGTTGACCTGGTTCATGATTAATTTCTGTTATTACTAGGCCTAATTACCAAGTCTATCACTAGCCCCCAAAGACACAATTGTTGTCAGTTGAAAGAACTTCAAGCCATAAGATTAATATCCATAACAAATAATGATACATTTATATATTTAACACTGAATCCCCCTTCAGAATTTAATTCTGACAAACATGAATGCAACTTGTACTAATATGCATAATGTTGATGAAGTACGTACCATAGACACTGAGGTTGAAATCTTTGGACTGTTTGCCTGCTGTGTTGGTGACGCTGCACTGATAACGAGCCTGGTCTCCCAAACGAGCACTTTTGATTTTCAATATTTGACCCTTATTTTTGACCTCAATATTGGGATCACCAAGAAAAACAAGCCTGGAATGAAATAACAAAAATCAACATAATTCCATTTGGATAAAAAAAAAACAAAAAAACCCAAACAAATAAAAACTGTTACTGTTTACTGCACTCACTTCCTGTCTTTGTACCACTGTATTGTGGGAAATGGAAACCCTTGGACTTTGCACTCCAGAATGATCTCCTGTTTGAGGATCGCGGTGACATCTCGAGGAGAAGCAGGTCCTATTATGGTTGGTGGAACTGTAAGACAAACAACAATTTAATATAGTGTGAATTAATAAAAGGTTAAGGTTTTGGTGATCCCCCATTTACTATTTGGTGATCCCCCATTTAGAGACATACATACATACATACATACATACATACATACATACATACATACATACATACATACATACATACATACATACATACATACATACATACATACATACATACATACAACATTACAGTATAACTTTGACTGTACTGTAGCTTCTGTCTTACATTCAATCACATATTGAAATTTTAGTGTGGTCTCACTTACCCAGCACATCTAAGTAGAAGTCTTTCTCCGTGCTGCCAGCGATGTTTATGGCTTTACAGCTGTAACTCCCTGCATCTGGTCTGGCAGCCTGCAGGAGCTTAAGGGTCTTTCCTGAATCCAATATTTGAATGCTGTTACTAGAAACTACCTGTCAACACAACAAGCAAAACACAGAAAGGAGTGATGCAATGCTTCCAGAAAGATTAAAGAGCCTATACCTGACTTTGCCATGTATTTGGGCAAAAATTGTGTTTCCCCAGGACATATCTATTGTATAAACAGCTCTTGTAGTCAAAATAAGACTGCTGTGTTCTGTCTGCATCTAATTATGAAACTGTGAAAGTTGTGAAAAGAGTTCATAAACTCATTGCAGTGAATAATTACGATGGTCTGAATGCATAAAGTAAGTGAGGAATAAATATGGACCATTGCAAAGCTTTAAATGATCTAGTTCCATTTTCCACATTTTTAAGACAGTAAAATCAGGAACAGCAGAACTTGTTATGTAACTACAAAGAAAGTCAGTTTTAAGTGAATGTGAAATTCCACAGCACAAAACAAGTCATTATGTTGTTATCTGCTGCTCAATGCCAAAAGCACTAAAAGAGTTTTGATTCAAATTGCTTATAATTACAAGACTGAAGTAAAGTGCTTTGATTCTCTATATGAAAAACAGGGCAGGCATCAAAAAAGTAAAAAAAAAACATCTAGCCAGTGTTAAAGAGGCATCAACAAACACATCAAGCATAAATGCATTGTAATTGGTCTTTAATATTTTGACAGTAAAATGCAAGAATTAAAGATGGGGTACCCTGCTGGTTTTGTGAAAGTGCTCTTTACCTTACCTAGATAGATAGATGGATGGATGGATGGATGGATGGATATGTATGTATATATGTATATACACACACACACACACACACACACACACACACACACACATATATATATATATATATATATATATATATATATATATATATATATATAAAAAATCAGGTACACCAACCTTAAAAGGGAGGCTATGCTGAAAAAAAAAAGATTACAATCACCACTAAACCTGTCTTGCCTGTGCCTTAACCAGTGCAGTTAAGGCACAGTTTTTCTTTTGCCATCCATCATGGCGGCAGGCAGGTGCTGCAGGTATGCTCTACCTGTGGCCTATTTGCTATATGTGTTTATTTTAATACCTGGTCCTCATCACAAAAAATGTGCATGGCACAATTGAGTGAATATTGATGAATATGACAACTCAAGGGGAAAGCACTTTGGTTACGGGAAGCCATCATGACTGCTGCCTTTGTGCTTCCTAGTAATAAACTCTTTCAAAAAAGACAAAAGAAACCAACAGAATGTGACTTGGATGGTGAAACCCTGATAATTTAACTATGTTTGTTATTACTGGGAGATGTTCATCATTGCCCTGGCCTTAATTCCCAAAGTGGCGACGTGAACAAGGAACAAGGAGGCGATTCCAGGCTATTTTGTGGAGCCAACTGCAGCAAAAGCCAATTGAACTATCCACCCTGCACTGGAGGATTTGCTGGCCAGATGAAGAGCAAGCAACATGCGAGCAGAGGAAAGTATGGAATGCAGAGGACAAGAAGCAGAGAGTACCTGCCCATCTCTTTGCGTAATCAGCTGGGAAGTAGTCGAATAAGGCAGAATAAGATTACTTACAATGGCTGACTGGAGAAATTTGTAGCTCAATGAGAAAAAGATACTATTTGATGAAGAAAACCCTAAAATCTGGTATTGATAATGACATGCATCTATATAAACATTGCAACAATAAAGTTGTGAAGGAATTAAGGACAGCTAAAGCTAACTTTTTTACTGGAATGATCACACAAGCTGAAGGAAATAATTCATAATTTAAATACTATTTTTCATAATGATAGGCCTCACAGAAATCATTAAATCATAATTAATAATGAGCTAACTCAAGACGAAACAAAGGTAGCCAATGCTTTCAATATTTTTTAAGGATTCTGAATACGTGCTTGCTCATTCTCCGTATATGGACAGGCCATGTCTCATGTGAAAGCTCAAAACCTCCAGGCGTCACTCACTGAGCTGCAGAGGCTGCACTAGCACTGATTAATGATTGGTTGCAGGTTGCATGTTTCATTTAGAAACAAATTAACTATCTATAATTGCAGTACACAGTAAATTATCAGTCCACACTCAGTGTATTGACTTACAGGAATGCCGTCCTTGTACCAGGTGATCACAGGAAGTGGGCTTCCTGTCACATCACACACGATTGAGGTGGGCTGGTTTAGGACGACGGAGACATTGCCGGGAGTTTCACTGTTGACAAAATCTGGGGGGACTGAAAATTACACAAGTATTAGTAACATTTAGGAAGACATGATTCCATGCTGTATTTCACAATAGCAAGTAGCTTTTTTATAACAGTTTTTTATTTATTAACCTTATAATATCAACATTTTTTCAGGATAGTACAGGATAGTGGGGTAGGTGCAAACTGAATTTTTTCAAGCACTCAAATGCAGAACAATACAGTATTACTCAAAAAATGCATGAAACAATCAAAACTATGGGGAAAAAAAACATTATAATATGGTTAAATGTTCATAAAAGTCATTATTTTTTCAAGAACAACAACAATTTCTCTATTGGCCATTATTCTGGACTAGTTATGCTGTTATGTATTTTGTATCTTTTCTTTTTAATTATGTACCAAATTATATTCTGAAGTAAAACCATAATAAATATATAAATAATTCCAGAATAAAACAGAGAGGGTTTTACCATTGACTTTGAGTTGGTACTTCTTCTCAGTGGACCCAGCGTCATTGACCGCAGCACACGTGTACTCTCCGTTGTCCAGTGGTGAGATGGACGTCAGAATGAGCAGAGTCCCGTCCTCCAGGATCGAAATGCCCGGCTCATTTCCAGTCAGCTCTTGACCATTACGATACCAGCGGATCACAGGCTTCGGAAGACCTGACAGAAACAACAGTAGTGGTTTACTTTATTTAATTTACACTGTTATGGAAAAGACAAAGTAATATAATAATGTTATCACTGCACCTTTAGCTGGACAAGGAAATGCAATTTTCTGATTTGCAATGCGCTCCTGGAGTGGACTGTTGAATGGGGGCTCAAGGACTTCAACTACAGGGGGAACTGAGAAAGAAAAAAATGTCATTGAGCAAATCATCCTTAACATCATATTAAAAAAATGTTGCTTGCTTGCTTGCTTCCATAGAAATGTTACTGCTGTGTCTGGAATGTTCCACAGTATGGTGTCAAACTAATTTATCAAGTTGTTTTTTTTGTTCCTTAAAATATATAGTGTCAGCAGTGTTGCCTCTTCACTGATCTGACCAGCAACTTTGGTGTCACTTGCTTGTCACCATGTAAAATGTTTAAGTTATACTGTGGAACATTCCAGGCTAAGCAATAACATCTCCATGGAAACAAGCAGGTGACGGAGGCTTCCTTTATTATTAGTCTGTCTACATCTACAAAGCTCAAAATGCTCTGTTCCACCTTGTGATGTCATGAAGTGGTAGTTTTCAAGTTAACAGCTACGTTTTACCTTAGAGTAGAGTAGTAGTAGAGATTGCAAAGGCCAGGGTTGAAATTATCCAAATAACTATGGTGAAGGTGTATGGAGTTTAAAAACACCATGGAGCACTTCCTGTATTACCACATGACATCATAAGGTAGAACAGAGCATTTTCTGTTTGAGAGAAAAACTCAGCCTAAATATGCAGGGTTTGAGTGTTAAACATGTGTGAATGAAACAAAACACAACTCCAGCTGTGTTTCTGATGAGGAAACAACATTATAACAGATCAGAAAAAGTGTAATATGGGCCCTTTAAACTTCTGCAGACCTTGCACTAGCATCTGAACTCGCGCCTCGTCTCTGCCTGCGCTGTTGGTTGCTGTGCAGGTGTAGGTGCCCTCGTCATCCAGGGACACTTTAGTGAAAACCAGGCTTCCATCCTGAGACAATGGATACGTTCTTCCATCTCTGCTCCAGGAGAGTTTGGGCTCTGGAAAACCATGAGCCACACAGGGAAGCTCTACCGAATGACCCAACTGTACCTTCATCACCTTAGGACCGGCCTGGATACGGGCAGGGACTGGAAAGAAAAGGAGAGATCATAAACCATAGCTATATTAATGTTGTTTACTTTAGTTTGTGCTTTGTCTTGGTCTCATTATAGTTGGACTTATGTTTCATCTGATCTTGAAAATGTGTTTTTGTTATAATATGTAATTTGGTATTTTACAGTTGAAACCAGAAGTTTACATACACTACAGTATATAAAAAGTTACTCAAATGTTGCCAATAAATCAGAAGCTTCCAAAGACATGAAATCATCCTCTGGGTTTTCCCAAATTGTTTAAATGCCTAGTAACCTTACTGTATGCTAACTTCTGACTTTGAAGAAAGTAATGAAAAATTGTCTAAAAAAAATCCTTCTCTCATTATTCTGGCAATTAGCCAAGAAATGATTTTGGTAATCCTAATTGACCTAAAACAGGAAATGTTTAGTCTGATTTCATGTCAGACAGCTACAAAAAAATGGTGCTCTTCCTGCACCATTCATTCTCTTTGAGGATTTAGCAAACTGAGTCTTGCTAAAATAACTCAATATTTCAAAATCAAACAGCAGACAGTAAGTTACCAATAGATGATCACAGATGGCGTGTTAAGACCTTTACCATAATGCAAGAAACTTGTGTTTATAAAAGTAGTTTTTATGTCTCACATCGAATGCTAGCCTAAGCTAAATCTCAAAATAGAACAAAAAACTACTTATGGTGAAAGATGAAATTTTGACAAAATGTGTAATAAATACATTTTTGGACCATTTTTGTTTATTTTATATCTGTTTTCTATAAATGCAGCACTTCCTCTTTTGAACACAGACTTCTCTTGAGGTCTAAGCACTGTCTGCTTGCATAAGATTTATGCAGTTTTGGTACCATAATAAATAAATATTTTAAAAGAGTATCAAGCAAAGTAGAATTTGAAATTTTAGTGTTGTGAAAACACTAGTCTGACTAGAGTTTTTCTTACCCAAAACACTGAGTTTGATGGTTTGTGTCAGGTTACCAGCGATGTTGGAGGCCACACACACATACAGCCCACTGTCAGATACTCTGCTCTCCAGGATTTTAAGTGAGCCTGAGGGAAGCTGGGAGTGTCTGAAGAAGATATCAGCATATAAATTGCATTAACACACTGTAACACATGTGGGAAATGTCTTGGACACTAGCACACCCATTACAATATATTTCTCTTACTTCATCTACCCCTCAAACTGCAAAACACCTAAAACTGTTATATTACTTCTTGCTTTTTAGTGCTGCATTGACAATTTTACATCCCAAGCCAATAAACTAAAATAATCCAGATCATGTCATAGCTGTACTACGTCATACTTGCCACTTCATTAATTTGCCTTGAATGTAGCATTAAAAGTATCTATCTCCATATCTCTGAGACTTTTTTAAATTATATTTGAGCATTGATTATAGATGTAAAGCCATACTGTGATGCCCCCAAAACCTACTCTCACACACACACACACACACACACACACACACACACACACACACACACACACACACACACACACACACACACACACACACACACACACACACACACAGTAGAAAAGTTCCATAGTGCACCTTTAACAGTTCCATGGTTATACACTGACATCTTGCCACAAATGACGCATGAATGGTTGTCATGCACATGAATGGTTGTCATGCTGTATATAATGCCTTATATTATTACAAAGCAATACAAAGCAAGTTTTTCAATTCACAAATAATGTTTTTTCTCTCTTCACTTTTCACTGACACTTTTTACTTACAAACCTATAAGTAAAGCCTTTTGTACAGAGCCTTACTAATCCAACTCCAACCACAATTACAGGTACGGCAGCAGAGACACGGTGGATACAGCAGATCACAGGGGAGAGGGATTTCTCAGTCATTTTATAAAAACCACTAAGTATAGACACTGTGCTGCAGCCAAAACAAATGAAAGTGAATCTGATAATGACAATATTCCCAATGTTTATTTGCATCTTTATTAAAAGCGAAGCAGATGTTTGTGGTTCATTCACAATATGTCATTTATGTCAAAACATGGTGAGGAAATAAATCAGCTTAATTTGACAGTGTCACATTGTCATTGTTTGTATAGGGGTTTGTACAGAGCAGAAGAGGTAGTGCCTATTTACATTTACTAACTTTAAGTCACTTTTTGAACAAACTGTAATTTTCTGAGTAGTTTTCGGTGTGATGGCGCCAGACATTTTTGGTTGGAGGAGCTATGGGGGTGCTAAGTTCTTCAATGAGGGTGCACACTTAACATGTTATTTTAAATCTTTTTGATGTGAGCACACCTCCACCCCTTACCATGTTTGAATTTGATTGATTTCAGACAACATATTCTTACGTGTCACTCCAGCGTGTGGACACGCTGGAGCGACTATATCTCTCGGCTGGCCTGGAAACGCCTTGGGGTCCCACTGGAGGAGCTGGAGGACATGTCTGGGGTGGGGGAAGTCTGGGAGTCCCTGCTTAGACTGCTGCCCCCGCAACCCGGCCCCGGATAAGCAGAAGAAAATGGATGGATGGATATTTTTACTTTTACTTGAGCAATATATTTGACAATATAACAGTACTCTTACATGAGTCAAAGTTTTGGTTACTCTTCCCACTGTGAGTAATTCTACCAGTGACAAAAAGCTTTATATTGACAATATGACCTGATCTGAGCATTTGTGTTTCACCGCTTTGACAATACCACATTTTGTGCATTGTTTTCCATGTTTAGTTTTACAAATAACATTAAAAACATGTAGAACAGAATTACTTTTAGTAGTTTTAAACAGTTTGCAGTAGCCCAGTTATTTCTCACTTACTTTATGCATTCCGAGCATCCTAATTATTCACCCAGATCAGTTTATAAGTGCTTTTCACAACTCTCAGAGACCTGAACACACACTTTTTGATCATCAGCCAATAAACTAGTTTATAATTAGATGCAGACAGTACACAGCTGCCTTTTTTTTTTTTAACCTCGAGAGCTGCTTATGCACTATATCTGTGCTGCGAAAAAATATATTTTTCTCAAATACATTGGAAAAATGGTCGAAGGGCCTTTAACTTCAACTTATAAATCATATGTTATGTCCTAACACTTACTCTTACAATTACTCTTATTTGAGTAGTAGTTTACCAAAATACTTTTTTTGGACCACAACTTTGTACTCCTACTTGAGCAGCAATATTTTGAAGTTAACATTACTCTTCAGTACAACTTTGGGTCCTTTTTTTACCTTGTTGAAAATGGGGAGATGAGGTGCCTCTCTTTGGCCCAGCTGAAAGTGGGAGGGGGGGCACTCTGAACTTCACAGGGCAAAATCACATCGTTGCCTTCAACTACAGACATGTTCAATGGTACTGAGGGGCCATATGGACTGGTACGAGATCTAGGACGGACTACACATAAACACACAACAAATCGATTAAGATCAAATATGTTTCAAATATGTTTTCAATTTTCAGACTTGTTTAAAGGCTACATTACATGTACATTAAAGGTGTACTATGTAACTTTTCTCATCTCCATGATGATGTTGTTATTGTTTTACTTGGAATGTTCCAAAATATATCAATAAATGTATGAACTTTGCTTTTATTAAACAACTGTTTTTTGGGGGTTTTTTTTAAGCATGCACTGACTCTGAGCAGCGCAGATCTGACCCGCAACTTGCTCTGGTGGCACCACTTGCTTGTCTCCAAGGAGATAAATAAGTTTAATGTCTTACTGTGGAAAATTTAAGGCAAAGGAATAACAAAAAAAGTAGGTGACGGGCCCTCCACTAGAGAGTTAAATAGCCCAGCTTTAAATAGTAAAGTGATTAGTAAAACTGATTAATGAAATAATTGGTTCCAATAAGTGATAAGACAAACACTTTATCTCATATTCTGTGTGTAGGGCTCTGCAGCTAATAACTTTTTTTTAAATCATCGAATCAGCTTTGGTATTTTTTTTATTGAGAGGACTACAGCCAATCCTCTGTCAGTAAAAGTTATGGTTTGGAATAGAATTCAGACTTTGTATGGAGGAAGAAATTTTGCTATTTTTGTGTTAAATGGGAATAATTAAAAGTCTGCTTTGCTCATGAAAAGAATGAAAGCCAGATGAATTTGTTTTAAATAAGAAAAATAAAACTGAATCGAAATTTGTATTTGATCAGAATGAGAAAACACATTTTAGCTAGTTCTACCTAAATGTTTAATGTATTAACTAGCTACTGTTTCACAGGTTCTAAGTTTCTGTTGGTTAAATCAATAATTTTGTTAAGCCGGGTGAGGTGAATGCTGTGATTTTGGCTCTACAGAAATACACAGAATAAAATGTTTATAGAATTTTAGTATTGACTTTACCATAGACAGTTAGTTGGACTTTCCTGGTGGCAAACCCAGCGGCATTGGTAGCAGAGCAGATGAACTCTCCAGTCTCATTCCCAGTTGGAGACTTAATGTAAAGAGATCCATCAGAGTGCAAGGAAAAGTCCGGACCACCCAAGTACAGCAGCCCCCCGCCCTACGAAACAAAAGATTCATTAAGCAATGTTTATTCTCACAAGACATCAATACAAACAAGCAAATAGAAATGACCTACTAGGCTGTTTATTGATCCTAGACCACACTGTAAATCAAACTCACGGGAATAAGTGGGTAGATAAATGATTCCTTATTGCACTGCTAAGCTAATGGTTTTGCTCAGTTCAGGAAATTGTCTTTACAGTACATTTGTAAATAGAAGGAGAAAAACAGAAAAAAAGACTAAATTATAATGTCCATACATTTTAAGGAGCATTTTGTTGGATGACAACCATACAGACACAATTGCCAGGGAATGTGCCACTAATCACTTATCGCAGTTGTTAGTTTTAGTTTTTTCTTTACTTACTTTGGCCCAGGTGATTTCAGGGTCTGGAATTCCATTGGCTCGACACGGAAGAGAGATGGGCACTCCCTCTATGGTGCTGAAAACCTGGGGGCCATGCTGAATTGTGGGAATCACTGCAAAAAAGTGAAACGAAAATATGATTTACTTTACTGTTACTTGAGGGAATTTTAGTTTAGTTTAGTATGTATTTGAAGGGACAATGTACAGAGACCTTAAGCCCATAAACACATGTTCTGCACCAGATTATAGCAAAAAAGCTAGTTTCCATCTGCAGTCCCTGAATTTCAAGACAAATGACAGTGTAATCAATAGGGAAAACGGGCTCTTGCTCCCCATTACTTAACTTGAATAGGCAAACAACATTAACCTATGTTTATTTAACCTATTTTCTCAAAAAGATAGTGCAGAAGTGTAAAAGTATAATTGTACCATAGACGTTGACTGTTGTAGTGTGATTAGTGGCGCCAACAATATTCTCAGCTAAACAGGTGTAGTCTCCAGCATCGTCCAAGCGCACTCTGTCAATCTGCAAACTGCCATCCCTCCTCACAGTCAAATACTGGTCCGAAAACAACTGGAACAAAAAAATTAGAACTAAATATTAATACAGATTAGTACTTGTCATTAACACATTCTGAATGATCAAAACCTATCCATGGATTTCAGAATGATGAAAAGTTAGGGCTTTTGTCATAGCAATTCACAATTTTAAATGAAATATTACATCTTTTGAATGATGAAAAGTCCTCAATATCTGCATATAACAGGAAGCTGAAAACCATGAACATAGCCAAATGTTCCACAGTAACATTTATCTCCTTTGAGACAAGGAGGTGACTGAGTTATGGGACAAATCTGAGGAGAGACGGCCCCGCTCACAGCTAGAATGCATGTTTTCAACTTCAACAACTGTGATTGAGTAAATGTTAGAGAGATAAGTTTAATGCTATATTGTGACATTCCAGGCAAAAAAAATACATCTCCATGGAGAAAGGAAGATGGCGGATCCTCCCGCCAATTAAATTGCATCTCTATGGAGACTAGCAGGTGACGCAACCCAGTCAAAATACAGGTCAGTAGAGAGACGACCCAGCTCACAGTGAGACTAAGAGACCAACTGAATAAATCCAAGCTGATTTTTAATGTCATACTGAGGAACAAAAGAATAACAACCAGCTGGCATATCTCCAAGCTTGAGATTACGCTATTTTCTGATCTATGTTCTAATGTTGTTTCTTCATCAAAAACATACCTGGAGTTGAGTTTTGTTTTATTCACACACATTTAACACACAAACCCTGTATATTTGGGCTAGTTTTCTCAAACTGAAAACACTCGGTTCCACCTTGTGATGCCACATGGTAATACGGGATGTGCTCCTCTGTGTTTTCAAACTCCATAAATCTTCATTAGAATCACCTGGATAATTTCAGCCCTGGAATTGCCAATCTCTAATAAGCAAAGGGTACTAGGAAGCTTTTAACTTGAAAACTGCTGCTTGATGACAAGGTGGAACAGAGCATTTTGAGCTTTAGAGATGACTAATAATAAAGGGTTACTCAAACATTTGTGAATGAAACAAAACACTAGGTATGTTTTTGATGAGGTAAAAGCATTATAACAAGAGTTACTTTTGTGTAATATAGGGACTTTAATATAAAAGATAAGAAGGGAAACAGAGTTAGCAACATTGAGTCAGTTATTACAGCACTTTAGGTGAATAGTTGAATATGTTACCTAAGTTTGATTAGACTCACCAGGCCGTAGTTGTGCAACCATCTCCTCTCTGGGAGTGGATTTCCAGCCAAAAGTACACAGGGTAATGTTACCTGCTGATCCTCCACAACACTGAGCACTGTGGGGCTCAATGCAATGACAGGAGAGACTGCAGAGAACAAACAAGACAATCACAACATTTATAATCAAGATTTGAATATGTTTTCAGTGGTTACATCATGAATAATCTATTCATAGTCAGTTGCAATGAGACAAGAAGAAGGTTAAAAGTACACTATGTAACTTTGTTAGAGAAGAGTGACCTGCTCAATAATACTAATTCATTTTATTTATCAGTGCATTTCTTGACACACAAGTACACTTACATACATTAGCAATACAGAACAATAAACAGTGAAATCAGAGAAAAAAAAAGCTTGAACAAATGTGTTCTGCTAGTTTTTGCCTGGATTGTTCCACAGTGTAGCATTAAACGTATCTATCTCAATGAAGAAAGCAGCCCACAGTAAAAATGCATGTTTCTCACTGTTTCTTTTTAGCATGAAAACACCTGTAATTGAATAAATGCAAGACAGATACATTTAATGCCACACTGTGGTACATTCTAGCAATAACACCATGGAGACAAGGAAGTGGCGAACCCTCTTCAGAAATGTTACAGAGCGCACCTTTAACGATTATTTGTAATGCAGGATAGAACACTGTGTGATACCCTTTTGCTAATAATAGAGTTTACAGTAGATTTTTATGTTGTTTTTCTACTGACAAATTACCCTAGTATTATCTCCCAGTAAGCAAAATACCTTATAGCTAAATGTTAAGCCTATAGGTCACATACAGAGCTGCCTAATGTGAATGGTATGTACTCCATTGAATTGTTAACACATGTTTGTATGTGTAGGTTGAGATGAATACGAGACACCTGGATGCAGTAAACACATTATAATACAATTTCCATAATGAGGCCAGACCACAGCTGTTAAATACATCTATTCAGTCTACTCAAATGTAGACTGAGTAGTGCAATGTACGCACAACCCAAAACTGTATCTCATTTTTGGCAAAGTGTTGTGATGACACCCTGATGCAGCTATGGGAATATAAAAAAGTACTTAGTGAAGACAGTAAAATCTATCAGTTCAAGTCTAACTAAGGCAACATGTGCGTTTTTGCTTAAGCGTTTTTGAATGAAGAGATACAGGGCTAGAACTTGGATGGGCCTGTAGGTTAGAAAACCTTTGACCCAAATATAAGAGTTTGTTTCTCTTCTCTTGTTCTCTTCATGTTATTATGATTACTTAATTCAAACCTTTCTCTCAAAATGTGTATGGTATGGCATAAAGGAAGTGGATTTATACAGCACTTTTCAAGCCACCCAAAGTGCTTTGCATTGCATTATTCATTCACTCCATACTCAATGATGTTACAATCCTACGGTAGCAACAGCTGCTCTGGGGCAGATTGACGGAAGTGAGGCTGCCAATCTGAGCAAGCAACCCCTCCAACCAGCGCCAACAGTCACGTACACACCACATTCACAGTAGGCAATGCGGGTGAAGTGTCTTGCCTGTGGACACAATGGCAGTTTCCACTAGTGTCACTGCTGCCCCTCTGTGGTACCTGGGATTCTCTGCAGTCTCCCATTCAAATACTAACCAGGCCATGAGATCAGGCAAGATATGACATTGACAAGTAGGTATGGTCACATAAGCACATACGTTTTTGTTGTTGTTATGAAGCACTCTGGTTAGCTGTAGTTGTTTTACATTTTAAATTTTATTTAAAATATTTTCATTGTGTATTTGACTAGGATACAACAAACAGATTTATAATTCAGTGTTCTGATGCAGGAATCACAGTGTTTATAACCTAGGCTAATAGGCAACACCAGTCCCCAGAGGGGCTTTAAAAATGTTCAAATTTCACTAAAAAGCAGTGGGGTTATTTGTAGAAAAAGCAATAAATACAGTGAAATTATCAAGAGAATCAAATATCAAAATATTACACACTCTTTCTCAGCACCCTTTCTCCCCTGCTCCCCCCATACTCTTTCGCTCCTTCTGTCCCCCATACCATACAAATGTGCTAGATAAATACATAACTAAATAAAATAAAAAAAACACAAAAAATATGTAAATACAGTGTCCTAACTTACCCAGCCCAGTGACTGTAACTCTCACTTCAGCTTCAATTGAGCCAAAATTATTGTGAGCCTCACAGATATAAACAGCATCATCATCCACCCACAGATCTGAAAATGATAATATTGTAATAACTTGTACAATTCAAATTAAAAAGTGCTGTTGTATTTACTGTTGTACTGACTGGTAAAGTGCAGGTCTCCATTCCTCTGTGAGATGTAGCCTTGTTCACGTGGTGTGTTGAACAGTGGAAGCTCGTCCTGTCTCCTCCATGTTACCTGAGGTTGGGGGTAGCCCTGAGCGAGGCACTGGAGTGTCACATTGGAGCTGATGTCTGCTGCTGTGTCTAAAGGCTGTCGTACAAAAGTGGGGGCAGCTGAAAAAAAATGTAAAAAAATATATAATATAAGTTACCAATAAAAATGAATATGGTTTAAGGCTGCACCATATATCAATGATACCAATAATACCAGTATTTCAGTTCTTAAAGCAGCAACCTATTCTGTAAAATCAAGCTTTTAAACACGTTACAGATGTCTCCCTTCTCATTTCCTCTTTCGAAGAAGCATTTGGAGTGATTTCTGCATGTTTGTGCAATCTTTAAGCGCGATCATCCCCCATTTTCACCGCCACTGGCATACGCCCGCTGCTCTGTACTTACTTCATTCTTCAGTTTTATTTTCTTAATCAATGATATGCATAGGATTCGGCATCGTTGCATGACATCATTTTGGTACAAATGAAAAAAATCTGCTGGTCGCTAGTATGATCTGTAGCTATCCATCGTAGGGGTCAACAACTGCACTTTGATATTTTTGTATTGTGATTTTAATGTCTTTCTTATTCTGTAAAGCAATTTGAATTCCTTTGGGTACGAATTGTGCTATACAAATAAACTTGCCTTGCCTTCACGGCTCTTTGCTGTGATGATGTTTACGACGACGTCAGCTCCCATTTGGCACAGCAGTTTTCTAATGCCAAAGTGAGCGGACTTTTTTCTTTTATTAAGTTGTGTTAGATTGCGATTTAAAATGTGCAAATTATAACAAAATGATCCACAGGTGTCTTCAATAATAACTATATAGCAGAAACAAGAACAGTATGTTTTCTTTAAACGCCACATTGCATATTGCTAAATTTTCCAATATCGTCTCTCACACACACACACACAATGCTTGTTCTCACCTCCGACATCGAGTAATATTTTTCCTGATGAAGTTCCAGCCGCATTGACAGCCACACATGTATACTCTCCTGCATCTATGTCCAGTGTCTCCTTAATCACCAATGTCCCCTCCACTCTGTTTATGTCGTATGTGGAGGAAGGCTGCAGCTGCACGTCACCTGCCAATGTGTTCCAGGAAACAGGTTTAGTACAAAATGGCTCCTCCTCCTCTGTCTCCAATAATGAACTCTAATTGTACCTTTGTACCACCAGATTTCAGCTTGGGGGATCCCAGAAGCAGAGCAGGCCATCACTGTGGTTTCTCCAATGCCAATGAGAATCTCACTCAAGGCCACCGTCACCACTGGAGACTCTGAAAGCAGTAAACAAGTATGTATTTATTTACTAACAATACTGAGCTTTGTGATAAAAATCAGAAGGGTGGACACTACCATCTAATTATAAAACATTTTATTTATTGCAAACTTGTGAGTCACTATATGATGCTTAGGGATAAGAGCTGATTGGCTGTCCTTTAGTGGTCCACAGTGCTTTACTTATTTCTTTTTCTGAAAAAATGTTCTAAAGCTGTGCTAGTGGCAAAATATTTCTTGCATGCGAATATAAGTGATGTGCCAAGAGGTTTTTGAGAGCCATTAACTAATTATATAGGTTTAAATACACATAATCTTTCATGGTTTGAAAATCAGGTACTCCAGCTTCAACGGGCTTCAACATCATGATAAACTGAAAAAGTCTGGTTTTGTATAACAATTTAGTATGTGTGCTAAGTTATTGCAATTTTTTTAAAGTAGCATTTAAAGCTACTATCTGTAATTAGACCTACCCCTGTTGTATTCTCATATGCCATCACTAGATGTTTTCTACGTTACTGCAGTCTGAGTGTGCCATCTTTGGTCTGAGAGAGGAAAAGGGCCTGAACAAAGCGCAGGCCAAAATACATACTATTACTACCATAATACCTATGTAAGTGACAGCAGCCACCATAGTGTCCGTCCCAGCCTGGTTACTTGCTATGCAGCCATACACTCCTCCATCCTTCTTTTGCATGTTTCTTATCACAAAGACTCCATCAGGTGTCATTCTGTGTCTGAAATATTAAAGAGACATTGTTTAATATCCAGTTGTTTTGTTTAAAATATTTCTGTACCACTTTATAAGAACTACACCTTAACTAGCCTTAATAAAGCATGAACAAAGACTTAATTCATAATGAACAAATAGTGTATTAAGAATGATTCAGGTAGTGCTACTTAATTAGTAACTACTCCCATTGGGCAACACAGTTTTCTAACACAGAAGTCAGTGGACGTGTTTCTTTTCAGCTGACTTGTTTCTTTATCTTTCATTTTAGATCAATATTGCAATTTAAAATGTGTAAATTATAACATAATGATCCACGGGTATCATAGATTTTAGCTATAGAGCAGACACACGCACAATATGTCTTCTTTAAGGAAACTTGTTCAGTAGTGTCTTACCTGCTGGAGGCCATGATAAACATGTCGTTGTGAGTCCACACCAAACGAGGAGGAGGGTGTCCTGTGGCAGAGCAGCGGATCCTGACCTCGTCTCCAGTTTGAAACGTCTGGTTTCTGGGATGGACCAAAACTCTGGGCGCCTCTGCAGGAGAAAATGAAAATCTATGTTATTGGTGACATACAAAATAATATCTGTACAGATGATTGGCTTAAATGACTGAACATTAGAGCTGTGTAAATTAGGCATTGAAATCGTGATTAGGTTTGCGATTTATGTTATAAGTAAGGTTCTGTTCAAATTTCATTCAAAGACAAACAGGAACAAATATCAGGGTTGAAAAAATGAATATGAAAATTTGAATACTAAATAAATTACAGCCTTTGTGATTTGATAAGTGCGTCTACTTGGGTGATATTGATCAAAAAACATAAGGATTTTTTGACAATATTAAGGCAGTCCATACAAACATGCATGTAAATGTTGTGGCCGAGGTTCAAGTAATGCGCAAAAGTGAATGTGACCGTAAACACAAAAGTGCAAAATAATTACAAATGTTTTTATTTTAATTTCTTTTCTGGCTATTTAAAATTATCTTTTTGGTTATAGACTATATATTTGCATCTCCAAGTCAAAAACTGCAATATCATCCGTTTTATTATCTGCCTTACAGTACTTGTTAAAGGCAAGGTCCATCAATCAAAAAACACAGATAACAAATATTCACCAATCATACTATAAAAATCACACTGTGAATTCCTCTGTGTGAGTGTTAGAAGGTAAATCACTGCTTATCTAAAAAACAAAACAAAAAAACATAATTTGATAAGACACAAATTTGGTAGAAAACATACTGTAGTCAATGTAAAGTAGGCCAAGGATTCCTGACATGTCAAACTGCCATATGAGGGTTCTAGGGGTTTCCAATGGAGGGGTGAGCCAAGGCCAAGTTCAAAGGGTGAACAGCCACAGTACATTAACACAGAAGGAATGTACATTTTCTACATTCAGCTGCATTCCAAAATATATATTCAACAAACTCCAGATGCAAGACCAGATGTCCTGCTCTGGGAGTCCATGTTTAAAGCAAATAAAACAGGTTGGACAACCCATTTCACTAAAACATAACATAACATAATAATATTTAAGAAGTTGCTCAAGATTTACCTGGTTTTCCCTATTTTGAAATTTTGAAAGTTGATAATTTCACTTCTTCGTAGGGCAGGGGCAGCAGATATGACATACATAGAGGTAAGTGCATAACTGTTAACAACAATACTGTAAACAAGTTTCAAAGCTTGTATAATTTACACCGTAGTTATGATTAGACTAATACAAATAAATGATAGCATCTTTATTGTGTTAAATGAAGGTTTAAACAGCCAGAAAAATGCGTTCTTTGTGACTTAATTGCATTTTGGTAAAGGGATTTTGGTCACTGTTACTTTCTGTATTTTTGTACTTTTCTTCTCAGCCTTTTTTTCAACAAATTGACACTTATCTGATGTAAAACTATAATACATATTTACTACAGGTACTATCCCACAAAACCCAGAAATAAAAGAAAACAAACAAAAAAACATAAAAATCTGTCACATCCGCACTCTGAGGACTTCAGGGACCAGCCTACTGCTGGTGCCCTAAGTCAGGACTAAACATGGGGAATCAGCGTTTCAGTTTTATGCAGCTAAAACCTAGAACTTTCTGAAGATGCGAGACAGGCCTCTAGTTTAACAATGTTTAAATCCTGCCTCAAAACAGTATGAATTGTGCTATACAAATAAACTTGCCTCGCCAGATGCAGTTTAAATTGTAACTGTATTTTGGATGTAATTTTGTGCCTTGATGACAAAGATATTATGGATTCCCATTCAGAACTTCCTGCAAACTACGACTTCACTACAGAAAAACTACAATAAATATCACATGTATATCACTGATGCTACAGAAACAAAAAAGTAGGTCAGGATCCTGTCTGTCCCATGAGAGAAATCAATCACCTCTCCTTTGCATCTGTTTCTGTTCTTACACTAGGACGTTCGAGTTGGGTTGGTTTATTTGGAGTTAAACAACACATTGCAAAATATGTGCAAAATGCTCAAAGTGCACCATAAAACATATTTTTTAAAGTTTTGCAAGAACTGGTGTGTTTTGCTGTATGTTTACATTGCTAACAGAAAATATATATATAAAAAAACAAAACTACAGGGCGACAGTAGCTAAGTAGTATTTGTCTACTGATCCAAAGGCTGGCAGTTTGAATCCTGCTCTCAACATAAACATCATTGGTTGAGTGATCAGATCCACTGACACACAGGCTGGCGGTGTGGTTCCAGCTCCCACAGATCAATGCTGTCATTGTGTCCTTCTCCGAGATGTTTGTGAATGGTCCTTCATGTTTGGCTTTGAGTGCCTTGAAGGTGGTGCTGTATAAAAATGTGACCATTTACCATATATTATGGAAATTGTTGTTTTGGAGATACAGTATACAAAATAGCAAATTAAGAATATTGAGTATGGAGAACAGCCTCACCCACCATCTGGGTTTGGGTAAATTTTTACCATTGAGTAAGTAAAATAAAAATTTTAAAAGTATGAAAGCTTGCTGGGGACTAATCATACATGGTAACTAATGGCCATAAAACACATACTTTAATTTACAATATAATTCTTAATAATATATTGTCTTTACCATCCGCAAAGATATAAAGTTTTTAGCCAAACTTTAGGTTTTAAATATGTTTTTTGGACTAAAAATAACTGCGCTATGGACACTAGTTACAACACGGCAGGTTAGTCTCAGACATACTTTTGAAATCATAATACTCTGGACTGTTGATATCCACACTACGTATCATAAAATCACTTCCTATCACTTCCAAACTACAGAGAGAACACTTGCTCATAAAATAGATTCACTTTTCATTGGCTTTTAATAAGTGAGGTATTTTAGATATGCTCTTGTGAGATCTCTGTCTTATTGTTTCTATGTTTTAATATCTGCATTGGGACGTGCTTTGATTGTGAGTACTTTTTATGTGATTTGAGGGGTTACTTTTGCCATGCTTGGTAACATCCTGACTAAAGTTTTCAAGTTCAAACTCTGACTCTGAGTAAATAAAAACAAATACACAAAATTCATAAGAAAAATTAAGAAACTAATTTGTATTGCTACTGTTGACCAAAAGACGTATAATTTTTTTTTATCAAAATCAGCACATTTACACTTTAACAAATTAACACTTGTGTGAAATTTACTTTTACTTTTTACTCTTAAAGTATATTTTTAAACACTTACTTAAATACCTTTAAGTTGATTTTTTCATGTGATACTCATACTTTCACTTTAGTAACTTTTTACCTTTTTACTTTAGTAACAATAGGGTGCTTCATCCACCACTGGCCTGCTGCAAAGTTTTAAAAGTTCTTAATAAATGAAGACGGTAAAACTCCTTCTCCACTGTCTCATTTTGAGGTGGACCAGGAGCTTTACGCACAGTGTGAATGTTCAAGTTCAATGTTTGGTAAATAGTGTGAGGTGTCAGCAGATCGAGCTCACTTCAAAGTGGGGCTAATAACTGGGATCAGCCTGACCAGGGGGTAATTAGGAAACCCTTAGGTCACACTGACAGCTGTTTGAGAGCAGAGCTACGGGCCACAGACAAAACTCAACAAAGATGGAAAACTTGAGGAGGAAGAAAAGAATACATATTTTTCTGGGTGACTTTCAATATAAAACCATAAATGACAAGGTTCATTTTATGTAGTATTATGAAAACACTTTTTAATAGACAGTAAAGCTTTTTGGATTCATGAATTTGAATCCTTTGAGAATTCTGTTGACAGTTTATTTTGAAAAGTTCTATATTGCAGTTTTCACCATTCAATAACTTCTGCTACTTTTGTACAGCTTAGTATACTTCCTATATACCAAAAGTAGAGTTTACAAGCACCCTGTTTGCTGGCGTACAACAGAGTGAAGTAATTGCAGCAAAGTAAAATACAAAGCTGCATGCACATAGGCTGTGAGTGTATTGTGTGCCAGTTTGTCTCATTTTATTATTAGAGGCAAATGCACCCATTCACACACACATGCATACAGCAATGCAGACACTGGAGGCGAGGTGGCTTAAGTGTCTTGCCAAGGACACAACGACAGCACTCATCTGTGGGAGCTGGAATCACACCACCAACCTGTGGCTCAGTGGATCTGACCGCTCAACCAATTACTTTTATGTTGAGAGCGGGATTCGAACCGCCAACCTTCGGATCAGTGAACAAACATTCGTCGCCCTAAAACTACCTTATCCACGGCCTGATATAATCCGGGTTTATTTGTTAGTGCTTGGAAAGCCATTTATTATATTATATAAGCATGAGTCTGGTGAAGATGTATAAACATGAAGGGGTGTATATAAAATAATTGTGTGCAAATTAAACAACGTAAACGAAAGGAACAAAGCCTAATCCAAGCCGCTTCTTCACTTCTGGTCACTTCTGGTGGTTTGCTCCTCCCTTTAGACTGATGTAAGGGAGCGTCCACCAGCAATCTGACCAGAACTGAAGAAGTGGCTTGGATGAGCAGTAAAACATCTTCACTCCAAGAACTTTTTGTCCAGCTGAAAGAATTGAAATTTTCTTTTACTATGGATCATACTTGGACGACTGAGGGATTACACAGACATCTTGGTGGCACTACATGTTGTCAATACATTTCAGCCTAAAGTTCAGCCTTTTAAAATACAGTATACACATTCAAACCACACACAATGTCTTAAGTATTAACTCTCTTACTGAACTTTCATAACTACATGCGCTTGCTGAAAAGCCCTGGCTCACAGTAGGCAGAGGCTGCAGCTTTATGTGACTGTTTTACACCATCATTTCCTGTTTCCTCCCTTCTTCTCTCAGACGGTAAACCCTTGATACTTCCCTTTGGCACTGCCTCTGTTACTGGAGTTCAGAGTAGGTGTTAGATATGAGCTGTCGAGAAATGGAAAACTCTACTGGAAGCCGTCTCAGAGTAATGTGTAAATAATGTTAACACTTCCACTGAATTACTACGGTGAACACAGTGATACAGGGAAGGAAAGGTGATCTCCTATGGTTTAGATTATGTGTAAGAAACTGCTTTTATGCCAAGATGTCAACTACTCTTTAAAGTATAAATTACACAGGATTATGCATGTATTGTAAAAATTACCCCCCACAAACACTGTCTGGACCTTTCGGGCATTTGAAATAGGCAGTTAATAAGGCTTCAAATTGAACCTTAGTTACAACTGACATTTTGAAGCTACCTTCTGTGGACTTCAATGTTGCAGTCATTGCTAAGACAATAGAAATAGGGGATAATCTGTAATTCTGAAGGTTTATGACTATATGATGAAATTAAAGTAACAGGAAACTAGCTCTGTGCACAATGGTAGCCGGTGGGTTCCAATCAGAGGGACAGTCAGCTCAACCATTTCCGGCATAAAGTCTGTGAGGCTTTTGCCAAGTCGTGCTAAAATCACTAAATCCTGACTGATCAGGCAGTGGACAGAGAGCTGCAGGTGGATGTCACGTCTGTGTTTACAAAGGTACATCTTTGTATGTTGGAGCTAATGCTAATGCTAATTTCGGAGCCTAATAAGTATTTAAAGAATGCCACTGACTGAAATAATCTACACCTAAAAATAATTGAGTTATCCTTACAACAAACTTAATTTTGTTGTTATGTTACATTTAATGTTTTAACAGAAGTTGGCATTAGAATTGACACTTAGAAATGTCTTCATAAAAACAAAAAAGTGGCCTCCAGTGAAGTTTTCCCTGTATCTGTAATGTTGTCAGTGACATTCACCTGCAGTTCCCTGTCCACTGTCTGAGCTGTCAGGATTTACTGATTTTAGCACAACTCTGCAAACCTCATGGACATTACATTATGCTAAAAATGGTCAGGCAGGCTGACTCTCTGATTAGAACTAGCTGGCTACTGTTGTGCACAAAGCCAATTATTGGAAATTCCCTAGGGAGGGTTTCCGGGCATGTCCCACCAAAAGGAGGCCCCAGGGAAGACCCACGATGCACTGGAGGGACTGTCTCTCAACTGGCCTGGGAACAACTGCGGTGTGGAGGAGGTGTCTGGGACCCTTGTCTTGGATATGCGGAGGAAGGGTGTTGATGTTTTTGCATTGGAGCATCAAAATTGGTATTGAGTATCAAAGTTTTTCCTTAGAACCAAGTCAAGACTGACATATTGTGCACCATGACACAATGAAAAACAAACTAATTCATGATCAAGCTGCACTGTAATAGGAAGCAATTCAAGCAAAAATAAACATTTTAAAACATCCAATAATAACAGAAATCTCTTCTCACCTTGTACAGTGAGATAGATCCTCTCTCTAGTCGGGCCTCCTTCATTGACAGCGATACACTCATAGAAGCCTGTGTGTTCTGGGGTCACACTGTCCACTCGCAGAGACAGATTGGACAAGACGTGAGCGCGAGGGTCCAGCCGAGCGTCCTGACCCCCTCGGAGCCACGTGAGGTTAAAGGTCACCGTACTGACCACATGACAGGTGAGGACTGCACTGGACCCAGGAGCAGCTGTGACGTTAGCCTCCACTGTGACAGCTGGGGGTGGTTCTAAAGGAAATGTAACAAGCGAAGTCAAAATGTGAATGTTAATGATAAACAGGTAAAAAAAAAACATTAAGGTGTACTGTGTAACTTTTTTGATACATGTTTGCCACCTGCTTGTCTCCATTGACATTATTATTTTGACTGAAATGTTTCACAATATGGCACTAAACCTTCTCCATGGGCACAAGCACATGGCGTCATAAGGCCAGTTTACAGGTCAGAGCTATGGAGAGATGAGCCTACTCACAGTAAAAGAACATACTGTGAAACATTTCAGCCAAAGTAATAACATCTCCATGGAAAAAAACACCAGAAAAGTTAGATAGTGCATTTGTGCATATTATAGGAGCTGTAAAACTCCACTACATAACATTTCAGGCAATCAATATGTTAATATAAAGACCTTTACTTAAGTATGTTCATTGCTCAAAAATGCCTTGAAATACATGCATCCTTACTGTGACCATGCTTGTCTATTATTAGACCAGACTTGTAACTTGGACACTGCATCTTTCCCAAAGGAATACACTTAAAAGTAAAAATAAAAAACGGCATTGCTTTAAAACATTGGCTCAAGCTTTGGAGGACTCTTTGGAAACCAGCAGGGCTCACTTGGATTACATGAATAGAAATTTGGCATGTGTATTATATATTATGGTTCTACATTTGTGTGCGCGCCTGGAAAATGCATTTGACCCGTTTCACTATGAAAAAAACAGTATTGGCTCTGTAACACTAGGCCTTAAAGGGAAAAGGGTTTGTTTCACTCAATTAATTAAAATGTCACAATATGTAGCGGTTAAACAGACAAAACCACCTCTGTATCTCTGCTCTGGGAACACAGAGACTATTTTTAAATACAGTAAGTAGACCGCTCTCTAGTTTCTACCCAATTTGTTTTTTTAAGTTACGTTCACTTTCCAGCTTCTGCCTTTTGTCTCATTGAAAGAACTCAATTCTTATTTTTTTACGGATCGACATTTACAAATGCAGTGGAGGCCTAGTGCAGTCTTTATAATACCAGTCTAGGTACTGCGGGTCAGCAGAGATAAGCTGCACAGTGGTTTCCAAGAGGTTCTAACAAAAAGGCTCAAACTAGACTACTTGAATTATAATGAAGAGATGGCATACTCATTTGCTTAGATACCAATAATTTTCAATAGCAATACTCATAAATCAATGCTAGTTTTTCCTTGCACGACAGTAGTTTGTCAGGTAAGAGAGGGCTGATGGATCCACTGGTTAAATAAAGGCTATGAATAGAAAAATGTTGGAAAGCACAGTATAGGTATTTAATTGGGTAGTTGATCATAATTATATAGGTCACAATATAATGGGAAGAAATACAAATAAATAATAATAATGAGCATTGAGAAGCAAAAAATAAGCCATTTAAACCTACATTTACAGTGATTTATTTAACAGTTTGTGTCATATACTACAGAAATCTATCTAGCACACTGTATAATATGCTAGTTCAGTTCAATTTTATTTATATAGCACACATAAATACAACTTTAGCTGCCGAAAGTACTTCACATAAAAAGACCATCAAAAACATATATACAGATACGATGCATAGGCAAAGAACAATAAAACCATAAAACATCACTAAAACACCAAGCCAGGGAACAAGAATCCTAAATTAGATAAACTTCAAATGACTTTCTTCAATAAAATACTATTTATTACAATGGGATTTATGAGAATAGTTGTTTAATTTTGCATCTAGGTCACTGTAGGGTACCTCTATTCATAAACTTTCAACACAGGCCATGGAACATATTATAGGTTTTACAGCTCCTCTCTCCTTACATCATACACAGGGTTGATTGCATTGCCAATCAACCCTAGCAACCACAGCACAGACTACATGACATGGTCAGGGTTGTTTTGGAAGAAAAAGGATCAAATTCTCCATAAGATTCAATTAATAGCTCTATAATACTGTGTCTCTGCATGAACTTAGCAGCGGGGTATCCCTCAGGCATGTAGTTTTGGCCCTTAAATCTTTGTTGAACACTCCATATACTTTAGTTTGACCTCATTTTGTACATGGTATTTTGGACTGTTAATAGGTAAACATGGGTACTGGGAATGGGACAAAACTCGCTCCCAAGACAAGATTTTGACATGTATTATGTATTATGAATAAATTGTGCTGCTCAGTTGATGATTTTGTCCTCACATGTTTTTTTTATTGTATTTAGATTTTTGTTGTCATTGTGGTACTGCTCTTTGATTCATTAGGGCTACGGATTCTCAAAACGTAGACGTAGACAAACTTTATCAATCCACCAGGGAAATGACTTGGACAGTAAAAATCTGAGAATGTTTGGCCCCCGCACGGCAGAATCTATTTATACAACCCACCCCACCCTGCAGCCATAATCATTAAATATACTCCAATAAATGCAGCTTTATTTTAGCAAAAAACGTGCTTGAAAACAGACATAATGGGAGTGAATCTGTCAATATGATGAACCAGCTGCAGTTTTCTTTCAAAACAAAATAATACCTCATCTTCCATCTCCAAATCTCTTCTTTTTGGCTCCTGACAGTGGCAAATGGTTGTAACTGGCTAATGTGGCGCACGTGGGTGGCACACAATGCCACTAAAAGGGGGCACGCCGCTATGGCATCAGATTGCGGTTTACTTGCTTATATAAACTTTATTATCAAACATAATCAAACATAGACCAATGTCTAATATTTGTTTGTTTTAAAATATTTTACAGGCTATAGTAATAATATCCATCCATCCATCCATCCATTTTCTTCCGCTTATCCGGGGCCGGGTCGCGGGGGCAGCAGTCTAAGCAGGGACTCCCAGACTTCCCTCACCCCAGACACGTCCTCCAGCTCCTCCGGTGGGACCCCAAGGTGTTCCCAGGCCAGCCGAGAGACATAGTCCCTCTAGTAATAATAGCCTACAAATTTTTCTTCTGTGAAAAAATGACCTGCCTCAACCTGCCCCGCAATAAATTAGGTTACTCGCTGGCCCTGTGGCTAAAAAAATGTGCTAATGAAATTCTAAATATTAAATATAGTGTGGTCAGAACTTTGAACCTCAATACTGCAGAACTACTCAGACTGCAGACAGAACCTTATAATTCTAAGGAGGTAAAATGTAAACACATGGAGTAAAAAAAAAAATCATAATTTTCCGTATGTGTGCACAACTGACTGGCAATTTTAACTTGCAATATCTTGAGGCATGAGATCTTGTCCCATCCCTAGCAGACATATGTAGTACTTTCAGGACATTACTGGTTTAAATCCTCGCTGTTCTCCAGGTAGATCCATCACAGCATAATTACACTTGTTGACAGATTAATGCTTACCATCGGCTCCTGCTCCATGCATTCCTGACTCATTCTTTTGGCCCACAGTGTGGACTCGTTCAGGGTGGCTCTCTCCATAGTGTTAATTAACATAACTACCCTAAGTACAGCAATCCAGAGCACTGTTATCACCTGTCTGGGCCTTACTGTTAGGTCATGTACAGTAGTAGTCGGCTCAGTGTTACCAGTGTTACATAGCTATGGGGGAATTGTTTTCATCTTATTTTACTTGTTTTATTTGTTTATTTGATGTGTACATAGCAATTACATTGGACAAATTAGATACATTGTTTTAAGTATTATAGCAAAACATTTTCAGCACCTGTCCATTAGAGTCTTTTAGAAAATTTAAAATGAGCTAAAGGTACATCACATTAATAACATTTCATATAGCTTTGCCCTGATTTCCACCACAGCTCCAGATGCCTGTGAAATATGTTTAAGCTAATCTAAAGCCAGTTTTACATAATACGTTTTATGCTACACTTTATACAGTACTTTTTACAGCCCTATTTTTTACATTTATCCTTCCCCTTCTTTCCTTATATGCAACATTTTAAGGACTTCTCCATTCAAAACATATATTTTGCTCTTAATCACTACAGCAACATAACTTTTTTGCATTACAAAACCTATGTGTATAGTGCTTTTAGAGATCAAAGTTGTTTTACAGTTCTGTGCATTATTTATTCACTCCATACTCAGTGGTAGAACGCTACTATTGTGAAGTGTCTTGCCCAAGAACACAACAACAGTACACACAGGTAGCACTCGACCCACCGAGTCAAGACAAATTCCCTTCGGTCAATAAAGGTCAGTCAATAAATGTCAGTCAATAAATGTGCTGGGTCTGTTCATAGTTCATTTACAAAACAAAATCCAGTCAACTTCATAATAATAATACATTGTTTTAATATTATCGATGATCACATAAGGCCAGGCCGCCGTTGTGAATAAGAATTTGTTCTTAATGGTAAAATAAAGGTAAAATAAATAAACCATAAAATAACAATAAAAATAGCTTACCTGAGACATCTAAAAAGGTGCGAGCTCTTCCAGTCCCAGCGCTACTGATAGCAACACACTCATAGTATCCTTCATCTTTCAATGTCACCTGGTCTATGTCCCAAGATGCATTCACTGACTCACTAGTGTAAAACACACAGAAGAAAATTGTAAGTGGAGCCTACTTATTACTATAAATACAACACATTAGCATAGCAATTGGGCATTTAATACGTATTTATTTCCGAGTTTGGTGGATGCATTTGAGAGTCTGCTCACCTATATAGTTGGTCAACACCGAGTTTTCTCCCATCTCTGCTAAAACGAAGAGTGAATGGGATGAGACTTTGGACTTGGCAGTTGATGGCCCCATTTTGAAGGTAGTATCCAGGCGTGGTGGGTGGCATTAACACGTTTGGAGCATCTAAAAAAGGCAATATGATACATTTTAAATGCAGTTTTAATACAATTTTAATTAAAAAGCTTCAAATTGCCAGGTGATCAACTAGGTTTTTTTTTGTCAAATATGGTTTGGAGCAGAGTTCAGACTTTAGAGGAATACACAGAATTTTCTTTTTGTTAAAGGTGCACTGTGTAACTTTTCTGGTGGAGGATCCGCAACCTGCTTTCCTCGGTGGAGAGGTTATAGTTTTGCTTTGAATGTTCCACAGTATGACATTAAACGTATCTATCTCTATGAGGACAAATAGGTGAAACTACCAGGCCAAGTTAGAGGTCAGATCAACAGAGAGACCACAATTCAAGGACTTCTTGCACAGGTATTGGTATAATTGCAGGTGTACTGATAAAATACCTGCAATTACTGTATACCAATACCTGTGGAATTTCCAGGCGAAATATTAACATCTTCATGGAGACAAGCTGGTAGCAGATCACCCAACCACAACCAAGTTACACAGTGGAATTTTAAATCCTACTGATTAAATTGTTAATTCATTAAAATCAATATTGAAAGTCATTTTTGCTGTTAATCAGAAAATAAACTAGAATCAAAAATTAGGATGATTTTGCCACATTGCCCAGCCCTTTTTTTCAGTTGATTTTAGGAGGAATTAAATTAGCTCTTTCTAGACTCACCAGGTTTAATATTTGAGAAGGAAACACTTGATACACGTTGAAATATGAAGCCATCTTTGTCATATCCTGTGACTCGGAGGAAGAAGGCTTCATTTGGGGGGATGAACTCTGTGATGTTGTAGAGGCCATACGGTTCCCGATATGGAAAATATCGGATGGGAATAGTTTTGATGACATCACCATTTATGGACAGGAGCTCCAGAATGTCTGCCCGTGCCGGAGGAGACAGGCCGGTGGTGTTTAGGAGGATGTGCGTGGGAATACCTGGAAAATGGGCAAAATTTACATTAACATATAGTTTCCAGTAAAGTGCCAGGTATAAAATGCCAGAACACTCAGCAATGACCCCCTGTCTGCTCTGTTCACAGTTCACAGTCCTATATTATGCAAAATTTACTTGTGAGCTTTTAGCCATGTTACAATGTTGTTACCTCATCAAAAACATACCTGGAATGAAATGTGTTTCATTTCATTCACACATGTTTGAGTAACTCTTTATTATTAGTCTGTCTTCATCTCCAAAGCTCAGAATGCTCTGTTCCACCTTGTGATGTCATGTAGTGGTAGTTTTCAAGTTAACAGCTACTTTTTACCTTTAGTTCAGTAGAGATTGGCAATTCCAGGGGTGAAATTATCCAAATTATTCTAGTGAAGGGGTATGGAGTTTAAAAACAGAGTGGAGCACTTTCTGTATTACTACATGACATCACAAGGTGGAACAGAGTGTTTTTTTGTTTGTGAGAGGAACTCAAGCACCCTAAATATGCAGGGTTTGTGCGTTAAACATGTATGAATGAAGCAAAACACAACTCCAGGTATGCTAGTGTGGAGGAAGCATCATTATAACATAGATCAGAAAATGGAGTAATATGGGTCCTGTAGAGTGCGCATGACAGGTTAGACTGAAATATTATCATGTTAACTATGTTTTCATGTTTAAGATTTTACTTGCAATTTTCTGGCTTTATTCACTCGTAACCCTTCCCTGGCTAGCTGGGTGAATTTTCGCAATATTTGTCCATCCAGAATCTGTCTGGCCCACTGTTGCGATTGCCCGGTTAACCAGTGGTTCAGTCTAATCACAGGTCAGCATTGTAGTTTGGGCAAAACCAAAACTGAAACACCCAAATGAACCAAAACAAAAAAAATGATGTTGGATCAACGTACTTCAGCCTGTTTTAGTGGGAATACAAACTAATATGTTTTTGAAAGATGGGCAGAAGGCAAGCAACTTGATTTAACTCAAGTTTGATTTATTTCTTTCTTTCTTTTGCTTTTGTGATGCTTTGACCAGTCACATTAAAATATTTGCCATGACATTTCATCTTTTCCTGATCGCTTTCAGTGAGAGCCATTCCAGATTGATACATGTGTAGAACTCAATTCAAAGTGATACACGTATCTGGAGTGAGCCATGTTACCTTTCCTACATATTCCCGGTAAACTAAATAAATGCATGGAAAATCTGATTTGGCTTTGTTCATATTCACACATGACTCTGTTCTGGCAAAATGCAGGTAAATTCCCAGGCTGCATTTGTGAATGAGGTGTACTGCATTTCCCTGGAAACGTAAGTGAAGACAACAGGTGAAAGTGAAAATGTACAACAGCTGTGGTTTAGCCTCCTCTCACATACTGAAGGTTTACAGCCCCACTGACCTTGTACAGGTCTGCTGATGGTTTTCTTAAAGTCCAAAGTGGGCCTTCTCGAAAACCCGGCTCTGAAATCAATGTTACTGAGGCCCGAGATACGAACCGAGTGTCTGCCTTCACTGGATGTCTGCAAGGAAGAGGAAAACAGTGTATTAAACATAGGACTAGACATATAGCCATTTATTGTAAATAAATGTTTGTAGGCTTATAGATTTTTTAATACCTTTTTGTGTCTTAACTCAGTGGATTTCACATCTAGTACCACTTTAATACATATTTGGCTCTCTGAGTAGCACCAGATATAAACTATGTCTAAAACATAACTATACCAGGTCTTGGACAGGATTAAACTATGGCTAGCATACTTCAAAACACATGGATAGAATGCACAGTAAATTAAACTAATAGTAGTGCCACAGTTGGTACCACCTGAAGCAGTACCATAGTCTGAAAAACACTGTCTTAACTCTATTAGTATTCAGTCTTTTTTAATAGTTATTTATCTTTATTTTTGATTACATAGTTTTTCCCTGCTCTTCTTGTACTCTGTGTTACAACACTGCAGTTTCCCCATTATGGGACAAACTGAGGTTCTCTTATCTTATTCCACAATGTAGAAGTGTAGAAATTTGTAGATTTACTAAATATTATTGTTGAAAAATACAATGTGGTGTTAAAAGAATCCCTGTAAAATGAACTGCAAACAGCTGAAACGTGTGATACAACATTTAGTCAAGAAAAAACACTTTGTCTCAGGGTTAGTCATTTAAGCTTTAGTCACTGAGTCCATAGACGCTCATATTCAAAAGATCCTTGTGTCTAACTTTTACATTTAAATTAAACAAACAGCTGTATAATCACAGAGCTGTTAGTGGCTGATGTGTTCTTTTTCTCCTTTGAAGAGTGACTGAAGAAGAGGCTGAATAATTGCACTGAAGTACAGGTTTGGAGACAAGTGGAAACTCCTCACTTTAAAGCAACAGTTCAGAGGTGTCACAGACAATGACTCACTTGTCCTGAAAAGTGAACTATAAAGATAAGTAGTTAAAGGTCCTGTACCCAATTTTTCCCATGTATTTGAGCAAAATGTATCTTGCCCCTGTACAGACATATTGTACAACAAGCAGCTCTTGAGGTCAAAATAAGTCTGCTGTGTACTGTCTGCATCTAATTATACATCTTTTTATAGGCCGATTATCAGAAAGCACACATTAGCATGGTAGTTGTTGTTAGGTTTACCGTGATGGCAGAACTCCGCTGTGGTCTCTAAAAAGTGCTTATAAAGTCATTGCAGTGAATAATTAGGATAAGGTAAGTGAAGAATAACTGCCAACTGTTTAAACTGAACTACTTAGGTTTTTCAAGTTTTGTAAACATTAAAAATCCTATCAGATGTTCAATGCCAGAAAAACAAAGTAATGCAGTAACACTAGGGGTCTGGGATGGGCAGTTGCTAATGCTACAAACACGAAACGCAATACAGTCCCTGACACCAGTCTAACTCGTTCCAGCCATTTAGCTAGTCATAAATGAGGGTTCATTAGAAGTAAGGGCCCTTGTCATTAAAGTGGCTAAATCCATCATTTCACAGCAAGTCTCTGATTCAAGTTACAATAGTGTTGTCATGATACTAAAATTTCAAACTCAACTTCAATACCAAGGATTAGACTCAATATAAGATATAAGATAAGATATAACATATGCCTTTATTAGTCCCACAGTGGGGAAATTCTAAACTCAATGCAGATTCCGTTACCAGGGTCACAATAAAAAAACACTCTTTCTTTAGACATTAGAACATAATTTTCAACATTAAATAACACTACTTTAATTACCATGTGGTCCTCTCTCTGTGTACTCCCTCAGTCACGTTCCATAGTGGTCCATGGGTGTTTACTAGTCCATGTGATCTTATACTTGTTCTAATGCAGCTCAAGATCATTCTAGCTTTTCAGGAAAGGTTAATTTCTGTCCTGTGAATGTGACTTTTTATTATTGATACCTTCTCAAATGTGTAGTTTTGATACTAGTTGTAGTATCAATTTTTATGTTGTATTCTAATGCAGATTTCTTGTCAAATAACTATACCAGCACATACTTATTGCACTGAATAATGCAGCTATAACTTCAACATTTTGACCACTTTCTTATTCAAATAAATTCATTTTTATTTATATAGCACATTTAAAAAGAACTTCAGCTGCCCAAAGTGCTCTACATAAAAACAAGAATGAAAAACAAATACACAGCTAAAAGTCATCTCTGAGGTACAGCTCAAATACTCTTTAACATGCATTATGGGAGAAGAAAAATCTGTCTAAAGTATTTCTCCATATTTCTTGCATATCCCGGAATACAAGGCGTCACATGATCTTTGGATATTTTTAGTCTGTCAGGTTTGTGTGGAACAGGCAGCTAATGCGAAAAACAACTAGCAAAGCAATGTAAGAGGAATGGTTATGCAGAGGAGGATAGAATCTGTCTGTGATTTTGTGAAATGAATCACTGTAATGGTTGTATTCTCAAAGTAAAGTTTTCAATGAAAGCCCTGTCTGTCTACGAGCCCCTGTGAAGCGCAGAGAAGCAGAACCGTAACACTTAGACAAACCTTCATGCATCGGTGAGCCTTAAGAGCAGCGCTGGGAGACAAAATTAAAACAGTAAATCTTACAACCACAAAACTATGACAATGATATAAGGGTTTAGTTGCCCTGCCGTCAAGAGAGGAAGAGAGGTTAGGCCTGTCAAAAATCATTTTTGATTTTCAATATTATCGTTTATTGTCTATATTTACTTCAGTAATATATTGAAATTCAAAACTTGTTATCGTGACAGCCCTACATGAAACATTTTATATAAAGTAATCGTGATAATCACCAACAAACAACAAACAAATCTCCTTTATTTAAATATGGAACCTGCTCATTATTTTAAAAGGATAATTATTCTTATCCAGAACATTTTTACACTGTCAGCATATAATCATTAAGCGCAGTTATTTTGGTCATGAGAATTGTGAAACCAAATTTCAATATCCCATTTCCTATAACACATTCTGAAGTTTGATATATTGCTGAAGTAAATATAGACAATAATACTGAATCTAATTTATGCCACTGACACAACCCCGAAGTAGAATTATCCCCCAAAACTATTCTAAATGTACAATATTGAGCTATAATAAATAAAAATCACAATGAAACACATAGTTTGTATTGATAATGTGTTCACCTCTCCATAGCTCAAATCCTATTTCTGTATACATTTTTTTTTTACTTGCACTAAGAAAAAGTATACACAAGAAATACTGACCCCTGAAAATTATTGGTCAATCTATCATTTATTGAACTTGATATAGTAATTATCATGACCTAAAAGGCCTAAGAGGCGTATGCTGTTTGTATATGATAAGGCCACTGAAGGTGATAACAAAATTCTGGGACTGTGCCTCCCCTTTGGAGTTGCAGTGCACACATCATAAAACAACTATTACAGGATAAATCATATTTTGCGTTAATGGGCAGCACTATTATATTGTGTACCTCTGTACAATAGTAAAAGCAGAGATTTACAGTGGAATATGGTAGGGCTGCAGATTTTGGGGGGGAAAAGTATTAAAAATGCGAAAATATGTTTATGCCACTAAATAAAATTTTAATAATGCAAGATAATCCCAGTAAACCATTTTAGATACTTTTTCATTACAGTAAAAGAGATTAGCTGATTCACCCCTCCAGAACTAAAATCTTATCGTATTACAATAAAAATACAAAACATGTAAGGCCAATAGCAGTACAAAAAATGGATAATACTATGAAATATGTACATGTTAAAGACTTATATATCTGATAATCTGGTAATCTGGGTTTTCTAGTAAATCCCTACAGTCCCCAACATATGCTAGAATGATTACATATCACTGTATTTAGGTGAATTTATTACTGCAGTAACACAGGCCCAGCTGTCTCCTGGGGTGTGACCTCATTTCAAGGTGAACACTGTGCTGTAAGTCACTTTAAAAGACAGGCCATCCCTGGAAATGGTTAAGGACAACCTGCATTTCACACACACTTCTAGGCAAAGTCACAAAGGAAAACAGGATCCTGTCAAAAGGACAAATGTTTTTAAGAGTGAATCATAGACATATTTAGATGGTAAGTGGTCACTTTTGCACACAGCTTTTCTACTTTATAGACACTCAAAGCACTTTACATCAAAGAACCATTCACCCATTTATTCGGTGGGTTAAGTGTTTTGCCCAAGGACACAATGACAGCATTCCTCTGTGGGAGCTCAAATCGCACCGCCAACCTGTGCGTCAGTAGATCAGACTGCTCTACCATTGATGTTATGTTGAGAGCCAGTCTGTTGCCCATGTATCATTCCTAGTTTGTTCTCAGGACGTCAGATTTGTCTTTTTGAAAAGACTCATGAGTAAAAATGGAAGAAGAAGAGACATTGGGCTAAAAATATGGCTACATGTTTACACAATCATGCAACAGTTACCTGATTTCTCTATTTTTTGATAACGCATGGGTTCATATCTTTCCTTCTTTCTGAAATGATAATTTTCCCTTCACAATTTAATATTATTTATTGTTTTTAACTTAACTGTTAAATTAACTGTTTAAATTATATTACACTTTTTGATTAAAATTTCTGTAAGAAAGATTTCGGGGTGAAGTATTGGTAAAGTAATATGTAAAATTAAATAAAGGATATGGGTTATATTACAGTATATAGTTCCACTTATCTGTTCTTAGGCTTCTCATTCTGACCTTAAAATTGTTTTACCCCACCCCACATGATCATGTGTTTTATTTCTCTATCTGGCCTTCTTTTCCTGAGGTCGGCTCATGTTCGTGTACTTCTATATACAGTCAGTGTATAGTCAATGTAAAGTCCATGCAGTCAATACGTTTCACTCTCATCTCTCATCATCAAAGTGGCCTTTTCAGTTCTGACAGAGCACTGGTCACTGCGGTATATCTTCTGAAGGGAGAAGCAAACTACACTGAAACTAACACACACTAGTCGTTTACAATAAGGAAGTAATAGTTTACCTTGATATACCATGTTCCAGGCTGAGGATCCTTAATGTTTACGACTTTTGCCGAGTTGGGGATGTGCAAAAGCTCTTTCAGTCCATCGTTCTTCCCTATGATAGTACCTGGGGATTACAAACATGTATTTTAGGGCACGATCCATCAAAAGTGAATACACGGTATCTTTATACTTTAATACATTCCCATGTTTAGATTTAAAAACACTTTTTTTAGGACAATAAGTCTTTGTTAAAACCCTTAAATGTTATCTTACCCTGTGGATTTTTGATCTCAATATTTGGTGCCGGACCGCTCAGAGCCACAGTGACTTCCTTGAGGCTGGGGTCAAAGGGCATCTGCCATGTGTTGCTGACCCCAGCAAAGTGGTCTGTCGACAGCAGGTGAACTTTAGACGACTGCACGGCTTCTTCCACCCATTTAAGGACCTCAAGAAAACACACAAAATTTATATTTGTTTTTACGTGAATACATTATACAGATTCTAAGAACATATGATGCTCTTTGTCAATTACTATTATGCTCAAACTCTGAACAGAATCATATTACTAAAACAAATATATGGACTAAGAAAGCGTTCAGCTCCAGTGAAATGAAGCCCAATAAGGCTACCAGTTGTACAGATGAATTTGGAGCCAAATTCCAGATTTGGAATTCCAACTAAGAGCCAATCTGGAGTGAGGGTGTTGACGGTAACACCCATTCCCGCCTGCACCGCTAGTTTCACATGGATGGGCATTTAATACAGCTGTCAAACAAACCTGCTGCTGACTCTAGCAGGAGTGACCTCGGTTGACTGATTAATGTTCATATCTTGATTTATAGACACAATAGAGAAATAAAAATACCAGGATCATGTAGAGCTTGTCAATACAAACATTTTATGCCTAAATATGGAGGGTTTATTTGATACAACTCCAGGTATGTTTGTGACGAGGAGACAGTTATAACATAGATTAGAAAATAGTGTAATATGGGCCCTATGAGTTTTATCAGTGTCAGTGGAAATAATTCCAGACTAGGTTTGTTTTTTCATTTGACAAAGCTGTAGACAAAATGCTACTTTAAATATGACAAATATCAGAAAACTATTTTCAAGAAACAGATCATAATAAAAGTAAAAATGCCATGTCCTTTCCAAACATCACATCTTATAGTCATAAAATCAGCCTGTTTAGCCCTGGTCTGGTCCCGATTCAAAAGCAATAATTTACATTTCTTGGAAGAATTCATTTTATGCATAAATCAATTAATCTTTTCCTGTGCATTTGATCTAGAGGCCAGACTTGGACATGGGTGAAGGAATTGTGAAACAATTTAAACCAAGATAATTTATGTTGGACTGAGCTAAATAGTAGACCAAGTTCAAATACTCAAGACTGTAACTAATACAAAACCACAAAGTTTTTATTTCAGGGGAAAAAGTGAAAAGGGAAGCAACTGTAGCTTGAAACTTACCTCATTGACCTGTTTTTTGTCCAGATGGAAGACCTGTCCAGAGCTGGTGGAGGCAATCTCTTCATAAGCTTTGTATCCAATGTGACCTCTGTCATCGCAGTCTCCTGTCAGCACAAACACCACCTACACATAGACAATAATATCACGTACTGGGTTTACAATTAACATTTTTGTCCATTTTACAAGATAACATTTAAATACTGTCATAGGATGAGTTCTAGACACATCGGCTTCCTGGTATATGCAACTTCTTGAAGACTTTTTCCTATTCAAACGATATTTTTAATAGTTTATCACTGTGGCAATGATCACTTTTTTCATTCTGAAACCCATGGATAGTTTATAGGGCTCATAATGCGCAAAGTTGACCCTCGTGAGCTTTAAGCCATATTAGAGTGTTGCTACCTCTTCAAATTGAGTTGTGTTTTGTTTTATTCACACGAGTAATCTTTTATTATTAGTCTGTCTACATCTCCAAAGCTCAAAAAGTTAAGTTCCATCTTGTGATGTCATGTAGTGGTAGTTTTCAAATTAAGAGATACCTTTTACCTTTTGTCCAGTAGAGATCAGCAATTCCAGGGCTGAAATCATTTGAATGATTCTAGTGCAGGTGTATGGAGTTTTAAAAAAAGAGTGCAGCCCTTCCTGTATTACCACATGACATCACAATGTGGAACAGAGGCTTTTCTGTTTAGTTCTGAGAAGATTCTGAGAAGAAGTCTGCCTGTGTGCACGAAACAAAACACAACTCCAGGTATGGTTTTGATGAGAAAACAACATATAACTGAGCTGGAGTGCAGGTGATAATTTAATTGTCAAATAGCAAATATTTCTCCCTGGTTTATTGTTAATAACTCTGTAGTTACTGGCCTATCCACATGCATCAAAAACTGTCATAAAGTTCAACATCTTCTCTGTCAGAGCAAATAAACTATGGTGATATTTTTATTTGAGGTTATGAGGGGCGGCATTATTCATTCAAACAAGACTTGTCAGGACTTGAACAAATCAGTCTCCCTCAGCCTTTAATGCAGTTCAAGACTAAACTGAAACTGATGCAGTATAGTACCTGTGACTGCTTCTGCTGTATGAGTTGCAGGACGTCGTGAGTCAGCCTGTAGTCTTTGGAGCGGGCATCAGTGAACACATAGATGAAGGATCCAGGCAAAGAGATCTCCAAGGCGATCTTTATGGCACCAATACTCATCTCAGGGCAGTCACCTCCACCCTGGATACAACCAACACATTACTCACTCCCTCTCTTTTAAGTATTGAAAAATACTGCATACAGTTTAAAAACGCAAAATTCTCAAATAAAATAACACAATTTGCTGGCCCCCTTACTTACTTACTTATTTACTTACTAGCATAGTGTTGTCATGATACTTAAATTTCAAACTTGATTTTGATACTAAGGAATAGACTCCATACTCGATGCAGATTCCGATACCACAATAATAATTTTTAAAAAAACAACAATCTTTATTTAGATAATAGAATGTAATTTTTATCAGTAAGTCATAATACTTTCTTTTGTATTACCATGTGCTGTTATATCTATGCAATCCCTCAGTGGTCCAGGTAGGTTCATAGTGATCTATGTGTCTTTTACTTGTTCAATTGTGTCCTGTGAATGTGACTTTTTCCAAAGTATCTAGTATTGATAGTAGTTTTAGTATAGATTAGTATCCAATTTTCAATATTATTAACCTTTAAAAATCAGAAAAGCTTTATAGCCATGTAATGAAGATAATCAACAAACTACAAATATTCATATTGGTAAATCCCTGTAGAAGTTTATGTAAAGATAGATACATTTATTGCCACTCTGTGAGACATATCCAACAAGCAGTTACATCTCCATGGAGGCAAGCAGGTGGCAGACCCTCCACCAGAAAAGTTGCATAGTGTAACAGTATTACTGTTCAAATTAATATCTACTTTTGATATTAGTCTAGTATTAGAGATCAGCCGAAATGTTTTTTTTCATGGACGATGCCGGTCCAGAGGAACCGATGGCCAGTCAACTCTGCAATATGTAGGGCTGATATTTAAGGCCAAATTAGATTATTTTCCCCAAATTCTGTCATTTAAATTTACTATAAACTCCCCAACAGTTATTTTTACCACAAACCTTTAAGAGAGCGGTGTAGTCACGTTTTGTGCAGTTATCTTTTTGCACTAAAGAGTTCAACTGAAGCTGTGTGTGTGGATTCTTGTGTCAGCCAAAGCTAAATATCAGCCTGTGCTGGAAATGTAAGGCTGATAGCCAATCTGCTAAAAAGTGCAAATATGGGCCAGCTATATCGGCCAACAGAAATATCGGCCTATCTCTCCTTAGTATCTATTAATATCTATTATCTATTTATATTTATTAGCATTGATATTTCACAACAGTTGTGCAAGTTTCAATCAGCCGAATCTCCTCCACTCCACTGCATATTAACTATCACTCCAGTAGGTAACTATCCAAAAAACATCTGGAACAAACTGACCCAAAGGACAAAGGTTTAACACAGAGACCCAACAAAACCCTGTCAAAACAATTACAACATCATGGCTCCCATTAGATCTCTGTTCCATCGACACAGGCCAAAACCTGTTCAGAAGATGTCGAGTTGAAGAAGTGATGAAAGGAAACAAAGCTCATGAGTGAAGCGACACAAAGGAAGATTTTACCACTAGAACACTATGTGAAGGATAACATGGTCAGTGTTTTATAAAATTGGGGTTTAAGGCTCTCAAAAAATCAATACCTCAATACTAAACAGTACTATAAACTGTACTATAAACCGAAACTAGATACTCATTTGAACAAGTATTGATACTGGAAAAAATTACATAATGAGGAAAAAGGTGGACCTTTCCAGAATAATTCTAGCTTTTGTTCTCTATCAGAAGTATAAGGCCACATTAAGACTATTGTTTTGTGTTGAAAAGTTTAATGTGTTGATTTTTTGGTGGTATCAAGTCTTTTCCTCAGTATCAATATCAAGTTTGTCTTTTTTATTACACTAAGGAGGTCTAAATAGGTTTCCAAATTCCACATTAGGTGTCCATAATTAGCAATCTGTGGCTTATTCTTGCCATCCTGCTCATTATTTGTACGCCTCAGAACTTGGAATATCATGTTAACTTAACTATAAGGCACCAGCCCCTGCTGGTTCTTTATTATCAATTCTTCCTTTCTGTTCAACAAAAATTCCTGGTCTTTATTTTCTTTGAGTAGATGGAAAAATTGATTAGTTTGGGTATCTTGTGTTTTTGTTTAGGTGTTTGTTTTTGCACTGAAATAACTGCTGTGGTATGACTTGGCCTGTTGGAATGCTTTAACTAAAATAAAAACATGCAATATTTCACATAATTTTTCCATGACTTAAGAAAAACAAATGAATGGAAACATGTGTTATCTGATGCAGTTTGTGTGAATGAGACAACTCCAGATGGTTTTGTGGGTTTATCAAGGCCAGACCTAATGCGCTCAAATTGGCCCAATCAGACTGTGCCCAAGCTCAAAATGTTGAATATATTGAAGTGAAGAATGTGAATTGTGAACGCACCTGGACGTACAGCTCCCTCAGCTCATACTGGAACTTTGTGGGGTCTGTAGTTATGGTCACTGGTCCAATCTCTGCAAACAAAAATAAAACAATCAAAATAAATTTAATTAGGTTCAGTTAAAATATGTGTAAAAATATGTTCAAAAAAAAGTTCACAAACTTTAAGAAGGAAAATTATCAAAATGACCTCATTGTCACCATGATTCCCATTCTCTTCTAGTTAAGCATCCCTGTTAACGTTAAATTAAATGTTTCCTGTAATGAGGGTAAGAAGACCCAATAATCAAAATGTATAATCAAATTTACTATTTACTATGAGTGATAAACATGATTAACAGTCAAAGACAATTGTTTCTAGATGGTTCACATCCAGGAACATCTCTGAGTGGATAAACTTCCCCTTTAAAACATACAGGCATTGTCAGTGCATCTCATTTTAATCACAAATAACTGCTTTCACAACATACAACATAAACTAGAACAGGTAAAAAGACAGTTTTAAATAGAATAAATTACTTTATTTATAGAGCTGAGTCATTTATCTTATTGCTAAATTAGAGTGTATCGTGCCCTCCTGAGACCTAGTTCTTCTCAGCTGGACTTCATAGTGTCTCATCATCCAGGCTGAACCTTGTGCAGTCTCTGCACAGACAACTTTAGACAACAAGGCTTTTCTTGTGCATGGGAGTTTGCCAAACTGCTGAAGTCACTATAGTATTTGTCTTACTAAAATGAAACATACAGTATAAAAGGCAATCCCTTATCTGCTATATAGCTATAATTTATGACACCTGTGGATCATTATGTTATATTTTGCATATTTTAAACTGCAATATTAATCTAAAACAACTTAATAAAAGAAACAAGTCCGCTGATGTTACCATAAACATCATCACAACAAGGAGCTGTGTAGCTGTCAGCTCAGATGAACAGTTGCACATCATGCTAGCGAGTAGTGTATTTATTTATTTTTTTTCATTTGGAAATATGGCATCTTGAAACTACTACTACTACTACTACTACTGTTACTAAGCTAAGCTATTAAAGATTGCTCAAATATGCACAAATCACTCCAAAAACAGTTTTGAGAGGGTTAATGAGAAGGAGAAACAACTATAACATGGTTAAAAGCTCTGAAAAGTCGCTTTTGCGTAATAGGTCCGCTTTAAATATGAACTTCAAGAATCTTGAATCATATCCAATGATAGGCATTGGGCATTTCATTGTTTTCATGGCTATAGGGCTGCAACTAACAATTATTTCAATAGACCAGTCAGACGATTTTTTCTGAGGTACAATGAAACTTTTTGAGTCTAAATAAAAGGTTGAAATATGGTGACTGAATATAGAAAATATTCATGAATAAAGTGTTTATTCCTTTTTCACATTTTGATTTAATAATACTACTGTCTTTGTTGTAAAAAGGTCTTTTGACATGTGTTTTAGAGCTTGTGTAGTTCAGACAATGATTACGATGCTATCCAGCAAGCCATACACAATGCAATGTTAATATGGTATTTTTATGACTAGTCTAATCAGCAAATAAACTAGCAATAATTATAGTACAGTTAACCAAATTATATATATATTCTCTATATTCTCCAAACAGTTTATCTGGGTACTGTTACATAATTACAAACGCACATGCACCTATATATAGTTTTTAGTGCACTATGTAACTTTTCTGGCAGTCCACCGCTTGTTTCCTTGGAGATGTTATTGCTTTAAAAGGCATTTGCTCATTTCCCGTGACCCAAATTTTGCCTGGCTTGCCTCTTGTCGTACAGATCAAAAACGTTTTGTAAAACACACATAAATGTATGAGCTGGCCACTCTAAATGGAATAAAGAGTAGATCCAGACTTTCAGACTTGGAAAAGCTGAGACATCTTAAGCTGAAGCAGTTCCCACAACTGCTGTAAGTATTCCTCGGACCATTACACTTAAATGCACTCACCCCAGGTATTATATAGGCTACTGAGATGTATGTCAGCTCAACTCCAAACCACACTTTATCAGTCTATTGCACTGATGACAAATGACATCAGAGGCAATGAATCCTATAAGTCCTGTAGAAAGCACAGGGCTCAGACTGTAATGTGACAATTGGATTTCACATGAACAAATGCATTCTTCTATTTTGGGTACATTTAAGAGAGCTTTCATAGCAGGTGTGCCTACTGTAACTAGTGCAGTGCATCATTTGGTGTGTCAGGATTTAGCTCTGATGCTGTTTTAAGACAGAATTTTGGCTCAGTTAAGTCCTATCATTAAACTGTAGTTTTTATTATTCTTTTGTGATGGTGACATCTCTATATTGCTTTGCAGGGCATCAAAACTATCAAAATCATAATATTTTTTGCTACTAGTTTTGGACACCAGCAATTCCTTTGTAGTGCAACTTAAATGTCCTATATCAAGCAAAATGGACTCTTGTGAGCTTTAAGCCATGTTATGGCGTTGTTACCTCAACAAAAACATACCTTGAGTGTTTTATTCCATTTACACATGTTTGATTAACCGTTTATAATTGGTCTGTTGGTTCAAAGCTCAAAATGCTTTGTTCCACCTCATGATGTCATGAAGCAATAGTTTTAAAGTTAACAGCTACCATTTAATTTTTGTTCAGTAGAGATTGGCAATTCCTGGGCTGAATCCAAATGATTCTAGTGAACGTGTATTGAATTCGGAAACACAGTAGAACACTTGTATTACCACATGACATCACAAGGTGGCACAGAGTGTTTTCTTCTGTCTGAAGGTAGAACTTGGCTTAAATATGCAGGATTTGTGTGTTAAACGTGTGTGAATGAAACAAAATACAACTGCAGGTATGTTTGTCATGAGGAAACAATATTGTAATATAGAAATCAGAAAAAAGTGTAATATGGGCCTTTTAACCGTATACAGACACAGCTCCATCAACTAATCACTCAATAGTCAATGAAATAATATGTAAATGTCAATTCAAGTATATTTTGTGGGAGCCTAAATAATCTTCCGATCTCACATTCAGGAAACATACAGAACCACTGAACACAACAATGAACTCATAGTGGAAGAATGCTCTTAGGTCTAACAGAAAGGAAGCAAAAGACCTCCACAAACACATAATGCAACAATAGAAAGAACCTGCTATGCATATGCACCAGAGCTGAGAGTTGTTGATTTAAGTGAATTACAGAGAAGCAAACAGTACGTTTACTGTGGTCTCCCTGGTGCAGTGCAGTAAGTGGAGTCATCTGTGCCTCACGTGACGGTTTAACATCCTAAACAAGAGTCTAATGGGAAGGAACAGACTGGAACTGTCTACATACAACTGCGGTTTTGGCTCTTCAGACTCCAGCTTTAAGGTAATTTGCTGGGAATTAGGGCCGTAGGATTATTCACAATCGGATCGAAATTGCTATTTGAATGGAGGCTATTAAACACACTATAAGTCCCCCCAAAAACAACAAAATATCTTTAAAAAGGTCTGAACAAAAATTTTCCCAAATGGTGCAGCCACATAAGTCACAAGTTACAGGTAAAACTAATAGTAAGAATGTTTAATATTTAGTAATAAAAATGCTTGTAATCTTAGAGAATGTACTGTACTACGCACTATTCCAGGGAATGCAATAACATTTCAATGGAGACAAGCAGGTAGCAGAGTGAGAATCCCTGAATGGACATGAATGGGTATGATTGATTGACAGGTGGATTTGCCAATCAGGGACACACATGGTTGATTGCACGCTTGTGTTTGAGCCTGGCTTTAACGTGTGATGGAGGGACTGATGATCAGATGTATTTCTCTATACAATAAATACACAGAGAAATCATTTTCCCATTGAATGATTATTATTAGTGTAATTCTCTTTCACTTTTAACATTTTCACCAAGAGCCTAATGGGATTTGGGAGCTGGAAACTGCCCACATACAAGCACAGTTTAAAGTCATTTGCTGGAAATTAGCCACCATTTATTGAACACACAAAAACCTTCCAAAGAAATCCCGTACAGACACAGGCAAATTACACCCTTCTGAATTTCAACAGAGCTGCTAAAACATTCACTTTACTGGCTGTAATGAGGGTGAAATAGAGCAAAGGTTTTGCTCACAACATGATTTGATTTGACAGCCTGTGATAATCTGCGTATAATAAAATCTGAAGTTAGAATAAATATCACAAAATATACAACTGGTTTCCTTCAGTCTTGCTCCCATCTCACAATTACTGTAGTTTATCAAATATTAAAAACAGTGCTCCACAAGGCAATGAATGAATGCAACTGTTACCATATGCAACCTGTCAACTGCATGTTTTATATCAAAAATAACATCATGACAGAACTGCTAGAACACTTAACTTCTTATAGGTGTAACAAAGGGTGTCCACCACCTGCTCATCTACATGGAGATATAATTGCTTTACCTGGAATGTTCCACAGTAAGCAATTATCTAGCTTGTATTCATTCAAATATAGGTGTTAGATTACTCAAAAAGTGCTTGCAAAATAAAACATTCTAACTTTGAGCAATGTTGCCTCTCCACAGATATGACCTATAACTTGGCCTAGTGTCACCTGCTTGTTTTTCAATTGAGATAAATAAGCTTAATGCTATATGGAACATTCCAGGCAGATCAATAGCATATGTTTCCATGTGCTTGTTGTAAAGGGATAAAAATCATTCCAAAACGTTTTCAGGAACTCACCGAATTCCGTTATCGCTTTGAAGATTTAAGATTTTTTTTATTGTTACTTTTATTTTGTCAAAGCCAATTTGGATGTGAAATAAAACTTGAAGTCATTGCTAAAAGATTTCAGGAAATTGCAACATTGTGAGACAAGTTCTTGCCTCCCTAAAGTCATTTGTGTTCAGTATAAAACTCTGTGGTCAGTGGTTTGTTTATGTCTGTGACTGGTAATGTTCAGTGTTTAGTGTCACACGATCTTGTCCCAACAGCAACCAACAAACAAAAGCTAAGTTTTCCTACTCAAATATACAAAAGCATGGGAATCAGAGTCCCACCACAAAATGTTACCTAGTGCATCTTTAATGGGCCCATATTACCGGTACATTATTTTCAAATCTGTTACAATGTTGTTTCCTCATCAAAACATACCTGGAGTTGTGTTTTGTTTCATTTACACATGTTTAACACACAAACCCTGCGAATTTAGGCTGGCAGAAAACACTTTGTTCCACCTTGTGATGTCATGTAAAAAGTAGCTGTTAATGTGAAAACTACCACTACATCACATCACAAGGTGGAACAGAGCATTTTGAGCTTTGGGGATGTACACAGACTAATAATAAAGGGTTACTCAAGCATGTGTGAATGAAACAAAACACAAATCCAGGTATGTTTTTGAGGAGGTAACAACAATATAACACGACTTAAAGCTCATAGGTGTGTAATATAAGACTTTTTAAATAGTCAAAATTTCAAGGTCAACATTTCATTTCTGAAATCTCTACAGCAGATCCCTCCTTTATTTTGCCTATGTTCCCAGAGTGACTTCACCAGCTGCCATGGCCTGACTGACATGTGTCCATCCCTGAAAGCACTATAACAGCAGACCTCACCACTGCAGTCAATACACCTCCTTTAAGTCACTGTTTGCCTTCACTCAGAGCGGAGCTGAAGCCGATACACCAAAACCACACTGCTATATTAGAAGATCTCAATGACCCTTCAGAGCCAATGACAAATAAACACAGAGCACTCGTCTAATTTAACCCAGACCCCCGATGGAGGTTGCCAGTGCCATGAACAAACTATTTTACTGGCACATAAAACAACACTGTAGACTTGAGGTGACTGGATCAAATTGAACAATCTCAAGTCATTTTAAGCAACAGGACATTTATAATACAACAATAAAAACATTTAATAATAACTGATATAGTTTTACAACAGTAGCCTATTTCTTAGTTAAACCACTACACTGATTATGATATACACCAACTGTTAAAATTAAAATTAAAGTTAAAATTGTAGTTCGGAGCATTCTTCATGGAGATATATGTTTTATGTCATACTGAGGAAGATTATAGAAAAAGAACAACATAGAAACAAGCAGAAAGAGGCCCTCCTCCAGGCCAACAGTCAGGTTTGTGTAAATGCAAGCCATCCATCCATTTTCTTCCGCTTATCCGGGGCCGGGTCGCGGGGGCAGCAGTCTAAGCAGAGACTCCAAGACTTCTCTCATCCCAGACATGTCCTCCAGCTCCCCCAAGGCGTTCCCAGGCCAGCCAAGAGACATAGTCCCTCCAGCGTGTGCTGGGTCTTCCCTGGGGCCTCCTCCCGGTGGGACATGCCCACCGGGTATCCCTAGGGAGGCATCCATGAGGCATCCTGAGCAGATGCCCGAGCCACCTCAGCTGATTGTAGGAGCAGAGGCTCTTCTTCGAGCGCCTCCCATGTGACCGAGCTCCTCACCCTAGCTCTAAGGGAGCGCCCAGCCACACTGCAGCGGAAGCCCATTTCGGCCGCTTGTATACGTGATCTTGTCCTTTCGGTCATTACCCAGAGCTCATGACCATAGGTGAGGGTAGGAACGTAGACTGACCGGTAAATCGAGAACTTTGTCTTTCGACTTAGCACCTTCTTTACCACAATGGACCGATACAGTGACCGCATCACTGCAGATGCTGCACTGATCCGCCTGTCAATCTCGTTCCATCCTTCCCTCACTTGTGAACAAGACCCCTCCACTTGAGACAAGGACTCATCACCCACCCGGAGAGGGCAAACCACCTTTTTCCGGTCGAGAACCATAGCCTCAGATTTGGAAGAGCTGATTCTCATCGCCGCCCCAATGCCTGCTGCAAGTCCCGGCTCGATGAAGCAGAGATGAGATCCTGTGATTCCCCTGTAATTGGAACACACCCTCCGCTCCCCCTTCTTATACGGAGGGACCACCATCCCGGACTGCCAGTCCAATGGTACCATCCCCGACCCCCATGTGATGTCGTAGAGATGTGTCAGCCACGTCTCTACGACACGTGACAGCCCCACAACATCCAGAGACTTGAGGTACTCGGGACGGATCTTATCCACCCTCAGAGCCTTGCCAGCCTTGAGGAGCTTGCAAACCACCTCAGTGACTTCAGCCAGGGTGATGGACGAGTCCACCTCCAGGTCCCCAGTCTCTGCTTCCTCCTCGGAAGATGTGATGGTGGGATTGAGGAGATCCTCAAAATATTTCTTCCACCGCCCGACAACATCCCCAGTCGAGGTCAGCAGCTCTCCGCCCGCACTATAAACAGTGTTGGTGAAGTACTGCTTCCCCCTCCTGAGGTGTCGGACGGTTTGCCAGAATTTCTTTGAGGCCGTCCAATAGTCCTCCTCCATGGCCTCCCCGAACTCCTCCCAACCTCGGGTTTTGGTTCAGATCAGGGAGGCCGTTCTTCCCAATCATGCCCCTTCAGGTGTCACTGTCGTTACCCACACGGGCATTGAAGTCCCCCAGGAGAACAACGGAGTCCCCGGTTGGTGTACTGTCTAGTACCCCTCCCAGGGACTCCAAGAAGGCCGGATACTTTACACTGCTGTTTGGCCCATAGGTCGACACAACAGTGAGAGACCTGTCCCCAACCTGAAGGCGCAGGGACACAGGGAACCCTCTCATTAACTGGGGTGAATTCCAACATGTGGCAGCTGAGCTGTGGAGCAATTAGCAAGCCCACACCAGCTTCCCGCCGCTCCCCACGGGAAACATCAGAGAAATGGAGAGTCCAGCCCCTCTCAAAGAGTTGAGTTCCAGAGCCCAAACTGTGCTTGGAGGCGAGGCCGACTATATCTAGTTGGTAACGCTCAACCTCTCGCACAAGCTCAGGCTCCTTCCCCCCCAGCGAGGTGACATTGCATGTCCCCAAGGCCAGTCTCCATGTCCAGAGATCCAGTCATCGAGGCCCCTGCCATCAACTGCCACCCAGATCTCTATGCAAGCCCAATCATAGAAAAGATGCATGTAAGTTGTTCAATGCAAGAGTAAATGATCGACCTTCAAGGTGCTTAAAGCACTTTACATCCAGGAACCACTTTCATACACCAGTGTAGGCAGACACTGGGGGTGAGGTGGGTTAAGTGTCTTTTCCAAGGACACAACGACAGCATTCATCTGTGAGAACTGGAATCGCACTGCCAACTTGTGGGTCAGTGGATCTGACCACTCTACTAATGATGTTTATGTCAAGAGATGGATTCCTTCCACCAACCTTCGGATCAGAGGACAAACACCCTACCAACTGAGCTACTGGACAATAAACATATTTTTCGGTTAAAGGTTACATACTGTGTCATATATAGAGTGTACAGTATAGAGAATTAATATTGGTCTCCAGTACTTGACATAAACAAACTCTTGGTAATAAATGCCCCATTATCACCTGCACTTCAGACTTTATACAAATATAATCTGACATACTATATTAACAAGAATTTTAACTACAATGTGGTTTAGTATGGGGTCTGAATGACCTTTTAATCTTTTGAACGGCTGCAGTGCTTAAGACCATATCTGAAAAGTCTCTGTGGTGAACCAAAATGAGGAAAGACATCAAACTCTACCATCTGTGTCCTATTATCACTGTTGTCATAAACATTATTGAGGACTCACACAAGCAGAAAGATTGATTTGGGATTTTACCACATACTTTTGATGCTCTATTTAGTTTTGGGGGGGGGGGGGGGGGGGGGGGGGGGGGGGGGACTGTTGGATCCAATGACAAATTGCTTCTCATTCCTGTGTAAATATTGTCACATGTTAGCACCAAATGAACAAAGTAATGGTATGGTATAAAAATACAGTGTGAATATATAGTGTGAGCAAGTGGAATGGTAACTATATGACAACCAAATGTGCTGTGAATTACTTCTATAATTTGATCAAGAAATGTGATAAGATAGGTTTGCTTTGTGTTTTAATAGTGGGGTTATGTTCATTTTTCAATATGAGCTACCAACCTACAGGATTAGCAGCTTTTATTACATGATAAGACTGGATATTTAGTTGTTTTCAGAATATTATTTTATTCACTTCAATGTGATGAATCTTGGAGCCCTATTTATTCTGTGGTGTAGATTGAGTTATTGACCTTATTAAACTGACTAAACTGTGCTTCCTTTGTGGTAGTACTTCTGGTTGAGTGGGAATCCCATTCATTACAATGGAGAATTCAAGTCCACACTGCACCGATTCTCTGGGAGGCTTTAAAATGGCTCTGTAGTCCCTAAAGAACTTATTTTCCCAAATGACGATGGCAGTGCCCATGGCAATTTCTGGGATAAGGTGAATACTTTCTTCCCCTTTTCCAGTCTGTACTTTTTTTGTTATTTTATTTTTTTCTTAAAACAAATTCTTGTAGCATCTGTATCGCTGTTTATGTCTTAGTCAATTTACTTCATAAAGCTGACCACATATTAGACAAAAAGTGATCTACTGGACAATGTGAATAAAAGTGCAAAAATGTTTATAATTTATGATACTTATTCTCACAATAATCTTAAAATAGAAATTTGATATTGGTGGATTTCAGCTTCTAAAATGGGGTGATGCCATACTCACAGGCCTATGGAATGTTATGATAAAACCCACCAACAGAAAGTCCCTACCTTTGAGTGTATAGAAAGCCACTATATAAATAAATGGCACTATTAAAAACCCTTGAAAAAGCATCAGTGGACATTGATTTAATCATTATTTACGGCAGTGCACAGTTGGCTATTTCCAAACTTCCTCTGGCGTCTTTGATCAAAACCTGATGTGAGCAATCAGCGTGCACTTCTGAATGAATTTAAACGTTTCCTCTTTGGTTCTGGTCTTAAAACAAGCTGCCAGAAACCATTACACAGCACACGTTTGTTACTCTCTGTTTTGTGTTAAGAAATGAAGCTTCACAGACGCATCTTGTGAGCAGCCGTCATCTTTTTGGGCCCAGAGCGTGATTAGAAACATGAGCTCAGTCAGTCACGACACGAGAACAATGCACTACTCAAGTCAGAATAAAACTGTTTAAGTCCTGGTTTAGACTTCAACCACTGTTTGTAGATATGGACAATACAGTGGAGTGACCAGGCGTCCTTATTTACCCGGGACAAAGCCTGTGACGATAACACATTTTGAAGTTTAAATAACTCAAAAGCAGAAACCACAAAATATTCTAAATCTACAATATTAATGGTCACAATGGTCACATCTTTATATAGCGCTTTTCCACCTTCAAGCCACTCAAAGCGCTTTACAACAAGGAACCAGTGACCCATCCACACACACATTCATACACCAGTGTACGCAGACACTGGGGGCGAGGTGGGTTAAGTGTCTTGCCCAAGGACACAACGACAGCATTCATCTGTGAGGGTTGGAATTGCACCGCCAACCTTCGAGTCAGTGGATCTAACCACTCAACCAAATGATGTTTATGTAGAGAGCGGGATTTGAACCGCCAACCTTCGGATCAGTGGACAAACACCCAACCAAATGAGCTACTGTCGCCCCATATTAAGCTTAAGCTACTGTCGCCCCATATTAAGCTTAAAAATAATAAATAAACAGCAGAATGAAACACTTTAGTACTTAGTTTGCATCTGTAATGAGTCATAGAAGTTATTCATTCAACCATTTATAGCTTAAATCTTATTGTATAGTAAAAAAAGAAAAAAAATCCCAGTACTGTAATGCAAAAACATATTGTCCTACCTTTCATAGGTAGTCCCAGTTTTGAGCCCCGTGTCTCCTGCCCCAGCAGATTTATCACACACCATCGATTTGTCCCAGTTTTATACAAGAAATGTCCTAGATGTCAGATGTCCTTATTTTTGACCAATCTGATCCAAGCTAACAGTAATAGAGGGGTATTGTTATTTGCTTAGCTAAAATATAGAAAAGTGTGCTTGAAGTGAAGCTTGAAGGCAAAAGTTAGCTAGTTGGTTAGTCTTTTAATGTAATTGTAATGAAATGTGTATTTTTAATGTGTATTCACTGCAGATGGAAAGCAGCAGTAGATAAATCTGGTACAAATCATCTTTTCTTTTGTAAGATTAATGAAATTGTACCTGGTTCCTGACAAATAAATAAAGAAAGAAAGACAAAGAAAAAGTGCCCTGACTAAAATGACTCAGATTATGACCGACATAAGTGATTCGAGAATAGACAATGTTCCCAACCTGTGTGTGTCCCAGTAAAATGTTGTCACTCTATAATAGACACATATTAGGGCTGTGGGCGTTTCTTCAACTAATTGGTGGATGGCATCTTGTCAATCAAAATTTGTTTTAGTCACCTGATAATTTTATTTAGATTATAAGAATTTAAATGGGACAACAGCAGAGTTAGAGGAAGATTTGGTGTGTTTTAGTATGTATGTATTTATGTAAAAAGGCAGATTAAACTCATTAATCAAATTGCTTCCTACTACTTTTTTCTGCATCCTGTGAGTCCATTTTGGGTCAGACAAAGCGATACATAGACATTTTGAGAGCTTTTGCCACACCCCCTTTTTAGTTGACAAATCGATTGGCATAATAATATGTGTCGAATCCACCAACAATATCTTTAGTTGACTGAGACAATACAAAGTTGAGGAGGTATTACAAATGTGTGGCTTATTTGCAGAGAACAAATTTGTTAATGTAATACAGTTGACATATTTGAAAATACATTTTAAGGATTCCAAACATACTGTTAATGTGTTCTAGTAGTGTATTTGTTTCAGTAATATCATGTGCAATGTAAGTCTGAGTGACATCACTAAACAATTCAATATATTTTTCTCATTGCAGATAAACTGATAAAAAAACATGTCCGGTCATCTGATTTAAACATCACAGCAACACCATGTAACCACTCTGAGGAAAACCGCTAGTGAGTAGTCAAAACTGTCAGGTATGAAACAAACTAAAATTTGGTCTGGAAAAAGAATCCATTGAAATAAATCTTCAGATGAACCTCATTGGACTAATATGGCTTTCATTATTCATTTCGTGAACAGGACAAGTTTAATCAGTGCCTGTTAGTCTGAACTCTGCTCCAAACCATATGTTTCTACAGAGGATTTGACTGTAGGAGTTTAATTGTCTTGAAAAACATGTTTTCTTCCTCCAAGCACGGTCGCCTCTCAACAGATCTGACCTGTAAGTTGGTCTGGTGGCATCACCGGTTTATCTCCTTTGAGAGTGTTAACTGCAGATTACATCTTGATTTGATGAACAATTGATTACCTTCAATGCACCATATATGTGTGAGGGACCCTGTGATTCCCAGAATGCATCACTAGTGCAAGACTGAATATGACACACATAAGAAAGGGATTACATGCTTGCATACTTAAAATGACATCAGTGAACTGTATCTATACAGATACAGGAGGACTTGAGGTTGGGCAGTCATAAATCCTCTAAACCAGTCTCCCAATGTAAAATGTGACATGCTAAATATGGTCATGGCAAATATATCTTTCACCGACCTCCCAAAGTGGTAAAAAAAAATTCTGTGGCACCCAATGAATCATCACAGAGACAGGCAGTAGTGGAAGAAGTGAATTTTGTTACTTAAGTAAAAGTACAGATGCCAAGGAAAAAATACTGAAGTAAAAGTATCACATGAAAAAAAGGACTTACTGTAAGTGAAAGTCATCAAGTATCCTTTTAAAAATCTATTGAAAGAGTAAAAAGTAAAAGTATTTTTGCACAGATTTTTACACAGATTTTTGCACAGGTTTTCATTTAAGTAACTATACTTAAGTACAGTACTTTACAGGACACACCCCTCAAATCATCCAACTTCCTCAACTACAAGAAGACACTTAAAGGTGCACGGTGTAACTTTCTGGTGAAGGGTTCACCAATTGGTTGTCTCCATGGAGATGCTATTGCTTCATCTGGAATGTGCCATAGAGGCAAGCGAATGACACTACCAGGCTAAGTTGAACCTTTAAGCATAAAAAGTCAGAGGGAAGCTGGTTTATAAGGAGTTTATGAGAAAAAAGCCTTACACACTACACAAACTATGTAATTCCTTAAAAATGTTTTCTTAGGATGATGTATCAATTCCACCAAGTCCATTCTCCTACATCTTTCAATACATCTTCCTCAAAACTTCAAATTTGAAAAGGTGTACTATGGAACTTTTCTGGTGGAGGGTCCGCCACCTCCTTGTCTCCATGGAGGTGTTATTGAATCAATTACAGGAGTTTTAATCGTCTTGAAAAACATCCAAACGAGGTTGTCTCTCCACAGATCTGACCGTGGCCTGCTTGCCTCACCTGCTTATTTCCTTTAGGAATGCTAAATTTAATCCCTGGCATAAAGGTGGCAGGCCATACACCAGAAAAGTTACATACTGCAACTTTAAGTAGTATTAACTCAAGCTATTTTTGGCTACTCTTTCTTCTCATATATTGAATGATAAGTCCCTATGGTTCTTATCATGACAGGCCTAAGACAGTGGTCCAAGTTATACAGTGGTCCATTTGGCAGTACTTGTAGGAAAGATATGAGCTCATCATATACGCCAAAACATAAAATGTTCACAGTTGTATGTTGTTGTAGAGGGACACAGCTAGGTGGTCTTCCACTAGGAGCCGTGAAGGGGTCTGTGACTACATAGAGTTCAAACCAGGGGAAAGAGCATGACCTCTGTCTCACAAATGCAGAGTCAAAGTCTTTAGACCAAACCAACAGGTCATTTTTCAGGACATTTTACTGATGTGGTCTAGGACTGGGTGATATGACAAGAAGGTATCAGGCTTCTTTCCCTCGTGTTTATCAATCCCATTTTTGATTAAAGTTTATGTAGTCTACATAAAAATAAATAGTAACAGCTGTCAGTATTCATTTCCCGAGCATTAATAATAATAATACAGATAATAATAGTTGCCATTTAACACAAAAGTCTCAAATTTCTTCCTCCAAAGTCTGAACTCAGCTCCAAACCACATGCTTTTACTGACAGATTCTTTGCTGTAGATCTCTCCATTAAAAAGACCCAAACTGATTACTGACAGATTAACCGCACCGCACTATAGACTTTCATCTGGTTTAAGACTAATATCAGACTTGAAACATTCCAAAGCAACCAACCCGACCTGCTTGTTTCCATGGGTTATTATTTTAAGCCAACTTTTTGGGTTATTTTTTCTACCCAATTCTGGGTTATAATTAACTATTCTACTGGGTTAAATCTATGCAATAAATGGGTTATAATGACTACCACAGTGCTATTTTAGAAACATTTATTTTAGAAAAGTAGTTTTAAATAAATTATTGTTTTTAAAACATGTCACAACAGGCAGTTTTCAGCAGATTCCACTGTAGGAACAAAGAGAAACATGTTTACAGGTAGAACAGTGTGACTGGTCAAATGTCAAACCCAAATGTCAAGGGTTCATCTATGAAACATTCAAATCCAAAATGCAGTAGTGGTTTTAATGGTGCTAAACTACATAGTAAAAGAAAAATTCTAATCTGTCAACTGGACAAAAAATTGTTGGAATGAAGATATTTTGCTGCTCATCCAAGCCACTTCTTCAGTTCTAGTTCTGACTGATGGTGAACACTGCCTTATACTGTATATATATCAGAGCTATAGCTAAAAATTATAGTTCTGTAGCAGTCAAGAGTCTTTCTTTAGTGAAATTAACTGGCACAAAATGCTTCAGTTGTGGAAAATTTCTGATAAAATCACAAAGATAAAGTAATAAAACATGAATAAATACCTTAGTCGTTTCTCTGGAGCATCAGAGCAGGTGGTAATGGTTGCTGTGGACAGTTGAAGAGTCTGTATTTGACTTATTTTGCTGTGTTGTTTGAGAGGAATTGACCCAGACCGCTGGGTCGACCAGACGAAAGGCGAGAAAATGTCTGTCATTACGTGTGATTTGAAATGACCCAATTATGACCCAACCTGTTGGGTGAAGTAAAACAACGTAATTCTGTGAAAATAACTCAGCAACTGGGTTAGGGGGGAAAAAATAACCCAGCATGTCTATGTCAACCCAGGGTGTACTAAAAATATTTCCCTAAAGTCCAAGCATTAAAGGTGACATATCATTTGCTTGTCTCCATGGAGATGTTAATGTGTTGCCAGAATAAACCACAATCTGGCATTAAAGAGATGACACCACAAAACCAAGTTACAGGTCATATTTGTCAAACTCCCAGTTGTTTTTTAAAGTTGTTTGGCCACTAAAAACATATGTAGTTTAATAAATGTAAAATAGATTAGTTTAATACCATAGTGTGGAACATTCCAGTCAAAGCAACAAAATCTCCATGAGAAACGCAGGTGGCAGACCCTCCAGAAAGGTTACATAGTGCTCCTTTAAACTGTAGAGTTGGTGAATAACTACAGAACTAAAGAGCTCCTTAATGTTGAGGAAAGCCCTTGTAAAGTGTATGGGAGTAAAATTGCTGAGGAGGCTATTATTTAAGGTAATAAAGCTGTAACCTGCTGACTGTAGTAATAAACATAATACTGGGCAGTGTGGGTCTGCAGCTGCCTGAGTTGGCACTGAGACTGGAAAGAGCCCACTTAAAATCTCGCTTTAGTTTCCAAATATTGTAGAGGCATAAATTAGGTCAACGGTTACTGAAAAATTACACTAGAAATGTATAACAACTCTTGTTTCCAATTAACATTGTTAAAAAGAAAGATAACCAGATACTAATCGATTATCAGTATCAATACTGAAAAAAAACCAACAACACATAAACAGGACTAAATGGGACATTTTCTAGCTAGTTTTACAATGGTCTATATCAGAACTAGTTTAAGACCACATGGTGACATAGTCTTATTGCACTGAAAAACATATGTCCTTACTGTGAGTGGGCTTGCATCTCCACAAACCTAAAACTCATCTCTGTGGAGAATGTTCTGAAATATGGTCTGAACTTAATACTTCCAGGGAATCATGTAGGTGACATGCCACCTCCAGAAAGTAGCAGTGTTGCTTTAAAAAAATTACAATTATTTTGTGTAAAATTTATATTCTATGGTCTATAAATTGTGTTGACTTTTTCTTGTCATTGTGGTCTTAAAATTAGTATCTATCTAGTATCAAGACTCAAAAGTCAAGTTTGAAATTTTAGTATTGTTTCAACCAGTACACTATGGGGGCATTTAAAACCCTGAGCAGCAGTAGCACTGATGATCAGAATCACCTGACTAGCCTTGGGTGCTCCTCTCTCATACTGATGCACTGACTTGAGCTGCTGCTGTGGTGGTGGTGGTGGTGGTGGTGGTGGACACATGTTAAGAGTTAGGGATAGGTCAAGTAAACATGTCAGAGAGAGCGAGCTGCTAAAACAAGTACCAGACATGCACTAAAACATTCTTCTAACAAGCAACTTCAATGAGGATTCATGTCAGCATTCATTCATCATTACTGTCATTGACAACACAATACAGTACAGTGAGTTTTGAATGTAACAAAATGAGCAAAAATATCAGCATATCAGCATTACTTTCAGCAAATTTAGGGCAAAACATATACTTAAAGCTTAAGCTAAGCTTAAGCTTAGCACTATGTAACTTTTCTGGTGGAGGGTCAGTTCATAACATTGGTCAGCTTGGGTCGACAGGTCTACAGTCAAACCTGTTACAGTAAAAGCATGTTGTTTGGAGCAGATTGAAAGTGCCATAATATCACAGAGATGGACCTAAATATGGTGACACGTGGCTAAATGACTAGCACTCATGCCTCACAATGAGAAGGCTCCAGATTCGACCCTTGCAGTTTGCATGCTTCTCCCCATGGGTGGGTTTCCTCTGGGCACTCCGTTTTCCCCCATCAACCCAAAACATGCACAATAGGTCAAATCCTCCAGCTAAGGCAGTCCTGACCAAGACTAGCTCAAGATCTGGAGGTGGTTCCCCTACTCCTGACAGGTGACCCCAGGCATTGAAAGATGGGTCAAATGCCGATGACACATTTTCTGACAGGTGTACATTTAAATGTACCTAACTTTAAGCTTAAATACTTAGCTGATAATTTCAGTCTCACAAAATTTTGAGCTGCTCATTTGACCAGTATTAATGACTTGATATAAGATATAAAGAAATTGCATTTGATTTGAGTTTTCCTAGTTTTGTCAAATTCATATTCTAAATGAGCACACACACACTTCATCTTATCTTATGTAATATGTACCATCTTTTTTTCTAATGTAAGAAACATCAAGTGAAGCTACAAACATGCTTTTATTTCTATCAGCGCCCAACCTGAGTCTAGACATAGAGGTCAGAGGGAAGGGGAGGTGGCAGACAGTCACGTCAAAGCAGGTCAAAGGTCACAACAGGACCTCATGATCCATCCTATATCAGTTAGACAACACATCCACAGCCTACAGGAAAACTCTATAGCTTCAGGCACAATGTAGCAGACAAGAGTTTGACAAATCCTTCCTAAGGGTCAGCGAATGCAATGGGCTGTCAATTTCCTGCTTCACCCACCTTTAGCCTAATCCTTAACACTACTTCACAAAATCAGAGAAATTACTTAGGTCAGTTTCATTGACCTAAGTAATTTCTGAAATTAAATTGTACTAGTTTTCACATAGCATACTTTTACTCCTACTTGAGAAACATTTTATATTGAAGTAACTGTACTTGAGTAAAATTTTTGGTTATTCTTCCCATTGTGACTAAGTCTACAAGTGACAAAAGGTTGATGTTGACAATAATTTGAACATTTGTGTTTTTTGCTTTAGTTTTTTTCTCATTTTGTGTCTATCCTTTCAAAATGTGAAGATATTTTGAGCATTATTTCATGTTTTGTCCTTCCAATTACATTAACTTCAAATTATAAATCTTACTCTTAAAGTTACTCTTACTTGAGTAGCAGTTTCCCCAAAAATTAGAACAACGCTCATTTTACACTACTGTCTGATCTATGTTATTATCAAAAACATACCTGCGGCTGTGTTTTGTTGCATTTGCACATATTTAACACATAAACCCTGCATATTTAGGCTGTGTTCTTCTCTCTGTGATGCCATGTGGTAATACAAGAAGTGCTCCACAGTGTTTTAAGCTCACAAACATTTATTAAGTTTAATATAGGACCTTTAAGTAGAATTTTTGGCTACAGTTTTTTGAAGTACCAGAATTTCCTCTACAAAAAATTTAATATTCTGTGTTATTTTTTTCTTATTTTGTTATTTCATATTTGAGTCTTTTTGCCATTTTTTCTTCTGAATACATCAACATTGGACAGAATTCTATTATTAAAACATGAAACGCAAATCTAATCACAATTGCAACGCTTGTCAGAAATATTTCAAGTCTATATTTTTCCCAATACATTCAGCCCCATACTCTCTACTACCCATCCCTGTTAGCAATCGACTGTGAATTGTCCTAGAGGTATTTGTTGATGACAGAGATCTCCCCAAAAGCAAAGATTACAAAGTTGAAGTGGAAGTCACCATTTGTCCATTGAGTACACCTGGGGGCACTTGTAGGCGTTGCTTGTACAATGCCCCAGATTAGAGGCCATTTTAATATTCCTGGGAGGGTCCATTAGGACTTTAAACACACAAATGGTACATTGTCGTCTACCACGCGCTATTCTTCCTCCTCTAATTCCGCCCTCCACCGTTCTAGCTTTGGCATTCCTGTCTAATAGCATCATTATTTGAGTCTACCTTAACGCAGCGTCCTTGTAATCTCAGGCGGGCGGAGTGCTTAAGACAACTTAAAGAAAGAAAGACAAGGGGAAAATTGCGTGTGTAAACGGATAGGGTGAGAAATGCTGGTTTAACATCACTGTCTTTGATCAGGCTCGGGAAGCTATGGGTGCAATGATGTCATCTGTTAGCATCAATACACTGTTCTAAACCTGCATTGTGTGACTTTTCTGGTGAAGGATCTGTGATGGAGAGATTGTATTTATGTTCTTTGCTAGCCCCACATTGCCACCTCAGTCCTTGTTATCTTGGCCTGTGTCATCAGAGGTATAATACTCCTTACAATGGAAGCATAGCCAGACTGGAGATGACTAGACTGGAATGGATAACAGTGTCACAATGTCTTGAGGATTCATAGCTTTGGGCCTCTTTATACAACTCTACTACTGTTACCTAAATTCCTGAATTTGTTCTTGATTCTCATATAGCAGTTTGTACTTCAAAAGTGTCCCTTAAAACAGTTTTCAATCTTCTCTCAAATGAATTAATGCTCTTAGAAGTGTTTAAAAAGTGAACTTTCTATTAACCTTATTATTAAAACACAACATACACATTTAATCACAAAGCTTGTAAGAAAAAGCAACATTTCATTTTGTTTTTGAGTAGCCTAAAATCACAACAGCAGGCCCTGTACTCGATTATTTCCCATGTAGTTGAGTAAAAGTTGTCTTGCACCAGTACAGACATATTGTGTCAAAAATAAGTGCACTGTTAGGATGCTAGTTGTTAGCTTAACAGTGACAGCAAAACTCCACACTGGTCTCTGAGAGTTGTGAAAAGCACTTATAAACTCGTCACAGTGAATAATTAAAACGCTCGGAATGCATAAGGTAAGTGAGGAATAACTTTGGACCACTGCATACTGTTTAAAATGAACTAGCTCTCTGATTTCCATGTTTGTAGACAGTAAAAATCAGGTACAGCTCCTTTAACCCACAATCAAACTGTTACTGGTCAATAACAGATAAACAGATTAACAGATTAAAGATATGGATAGATTAAAGATATTTTACCAAATCCTCACATAGACTAACATGGAGTTCCAGTACTTAGACTATTGTAATGTGACCGTAGTTGACTGTAGGTTAGACCAGGAGGCGCCTGGGGGCTGTGGGCTCTGACCCATCTCACCCTCAGCTTATTAAACCCTCACAGTAACATGTACACAACACACCCACAAACACTCCTCTGCCAGCGGGGGGCGCTCTTTACGAGGACCAGCCAGGACGTCCTGACTGCTGCTGCTATGAACACAGCATCTTCAACATACAACCACAACATGTTTTGGAAACTTAATGATGCACTATGTAACTTTTTTTTTTTTTAATAATTTTTGTACTACGTGCTTGGAGATGTTGATGCTTTGCCTGGAATGTTCCACAGTATGCCATTAAACTTGTCTATCTTGCATTCATTTCATTATTGGTGTTTTTATTGCTCAAAAGTACATTGGAAAAACACTGCATTCTTATTGTGAGCAGGGTCACCTCTCCACAGATCCTGCACAGAACATTTCAGGCACAAAAATAACAAGCAGGTAGCGGACTCTTCACCAGAGAAAATACAAAGTTCATCTTTAAAGCTCCTATATTATGCAAAATTAACTCCTGTGAGTTTAGGTCATACTATAATGTTGTTACCTACTCCAAAACATCCCTGGAGTTGTACTTTGTTTCATTCACACATGTTTGAGTAACACTTTATTATTAGTTTCTACATTTCCAAAGCTCAAAATGCTCTGTTCTACCTTGTGATGTCATGAAGCGGTAGTTTTCAAGTTAACAGCTATGCTTTACTTTTTGTTTAGTAGAGATTGGACATTCCAGAGCTGAACTTATCCAAATGATTCTGGTGAAGGTGTATGGAGTTTAAAAACACAGTGCCATACACAATTTAGACAAAGCAATAACCATGTTTCCGTGGAGACATGCTAGTGGGAGACCCTCCACCAGAAAGGTTACATAGTACGCCCTTTGAGGGACATTAAAACTTGAATGTCAGCCCCAATTTCTACTTTGGGGTGTTGTAAAATATACTTTATCCACCCAAAGATCTAACCACATCACATAATGAAGTGCCAGAAAGATGCTCCCAGATGGTTAAGGGTGTTGGTCCACTATGCTCAAAACTAACCATTGTCTGAAATGTTAATGAGCAAGGAGACAGCGCTTTATTTGCGTGTTTTCTAACTGGGACCCTGAACACACCAGTAAAATAACTTGTGAAGGGGGTCCGCGAGTTGTTCTGAGGAGGACGGGGGGAGAGCGAGGCAGAAAGGGAGAGAGGAAGAGAGAGAGTGAGGGAGAGCGGGAGAGAGCGGTATGGAGCAAGACAGAGGGGGATAGATAGGGGGAGGGATGGAGAGAAAGAGGAGACAGTGAGAGAGAGGAAAGAAAGTAAGAAAAACAGTAGGGAGTGAGGGAGGAAGAGAGAGATGTTATGGGGAAGGGAAAGGAGAGAGAGAAAAGGAGGAGGAGAAGAAGGGAGAATGAGGGAGAGAGGCAAGGAGAGAAGGAGGTGGGAGAGAGGAGGGGGGGGAGAAAGAAGGGAGAGTGAGTGGAAGGGAACTAGAGAAAGGAGAGAGGAAAAGAGAGAAAGGGAAGTGAGAGAGACAGTAGGGAGTGAGGGAGGAATGGAGGGAGGGAGAGAGTGAAGTTATGGGGAGGGGAAAGGAGGAAGTGGAAGGGAGGAGGAGAAGAAGAAGGGAGAGTGAGGGAAGGAATGAGAGAAGGAGATGAAAGAGAGCAGTGAGGAGAGACAGAGGAAGAAGCGAGGCAGTGGGGAGAGAGGGAGAGAGAGAAAGACAAGTGGGAGAGACAACATGGAGGGATTGAGGGAGGGAGAGGAGTTATGGGGAGGGGAAAGGAGGGAGAGCAAGGGAAGAGTAGAAGAAGGGAGAGAGGGAATGAGAGAAGGAAATGAAAGAAAAGAGCGTGGAGAGGAAGGGGAGGGAGAATCAGAAGAAGGGAGGTAGAGGGGACAGAGAGGGAATGAGAGTAGGAAGAGAGAGAGACAGTGAGACAACGGGACAGAGAGGGAGGAAGAGAGGGAGAGAGAGAGGAAGAGAAGGGAGGGAGTGAGGGAGAGAGAGGGAGGAAGGAGAGAAAGACAGAGGGAGGGAGAGAGAAAGAGAGAGAGAGAGAGAGAGAGAGAGAGAAACAAGGGGAGGCAGTAAAGGGAGCTTCCTGACTGATCTTCCCACACAGGCTTGACCCCAACACTTTCTCTCCACAGTCTACACACAAACCCACACTTTGCTGTTTACCTACTCAGATTGCAGTGTAAATAAATGGGACGCACTGATTTAAAGGCGGCCAAAACAAACAGGAGGAGACTGGGGCTATCACACTGTTTCGAACGGAAGAATGCACGACGTGCTAAATAAAAAACTTATCAAAACATGACAGTGTTCTGCTGCACGGGGAAAGAGGGCATAGGGTAGAACAACATTTGAAGAGTGTATTCACTTCTGCTGGTCTAAATCTACAGTTGGTTTCAAATTGTTAAACAAATGTTGCTAAAATCATATAAAAAATAAATTTGTAGTTCTAGATATAAACTTCATCACAGTTGAGTTGATGATTTCTGTAAATGATGACGCATGAAGGGGTTAGAGTAGCTGTAGTAATGATAATAGTTGTATAGTAACAGTAGTAGTATTTCAGTAGTTGACTAGTCAGTAATCATCTAGCCATCCATTTTCGGGGTCGCAGGGGCAACAATCTAAGCTGGGACTTCCAGACTTCCCTCATTCCAGACACTTCCTCGAGCTGCTCCGATGGGACCCCAAGGCATTCCCAGGCCAGCCAAGAGACATAGTCCCTTCAACGTGTCCTGGGTCTTCCCCGGGGCCTCCTCCTGGTAGGACATGCCCGGAACACTTCCCCAAGGAGGCAATCAATACAGGAAGCAGTCAGAACAGATGCCCAAGCCACCTCAGCTGGCTCCTCTCGACTTAGAGGAGTAGCAGCTCTATTCTGAGCTCCTCCCGTGTGATTGAGCTCCTCACTCTATCTCTAAGGGAGCACCTAGCCACCCTGTGGAGGAAACTCATTTTGACCGCTTGTATCCACGATCTTGTTCTTTCGGTCATTACCAAAAGCTCATGACCCTAAGTGAGAGTAGGAATGTAGACTGACCGGACTAGACCCCGAGATACTTGAACTACTCCACTTGAGGAGTTCAAGTATCAAGGGTCTAGTCATTGCTAGTTTTTCAATATGGTGACAGAAGGCTACTAGATATGGCATATTTAAATTGCTTATTTTTTACATTTTGATTTAATAATGCCATTTTCTTGGTTATAAAAGGTCTTTTGGCATCTGTTTTGGAGTTTCTATAGCCTATATTTGCACTTTTTAGCATATCGGCTCTCGGCCTTAAATCTCCAGCACAGGTGAATATTTTATTTTGATCAATCTCCTGCCTAGAAAATACACAAAAAGTTTTATATTAACATTTTAATACAAAGAGATAGCTGCACAAAACATGACTACACAGTTATCTTAAAAGTTTGTTGTCGAGCCGTCAATTGCTACTGTGTACTCCAGATAACAATAATAATTATGAAAATACAACTACTGCAGTAGTCAGCCAGCAATATTCCAATTGCTACCCTAATTAGCACAAAGTTAAAGCAAGAATCCATATCAAGACATTTTTAAGAATTTCTGGATATAGTCAAGTGGCTAGACATTACAAGGATAGTACGCAAGAAGTAGTAATAGTTGTGGCAATGACAGTAGTACAGAAGTCGTAGTACAGTAGTGATAGTAGTTAAAGTAAAAATCGCATAGTAACACTGAATTAACCTTGTAATTGTTGTAACTTTTACCTACTTAAACTAGCATATTGAGTATTTTATTTTACAGTATTTTAAATAGCTGTTCTCCTTCCACCTCTGCTGCGGTGCCTATCCCCAGGGCCTTATGGGAGGACACTCTGACATCCTCGTAAACATTTTAAAAAGCAAATGGACGTCACTCGCTGGCGACAGGCAAATACGAAGCCTCCCCCCCGAGTCCAAAAAGATGCATCAATCTCCCTCTTCATCTGTTACACTAGTTTACACAAGGACATTTCATAGGCCAGTCTAATTATTATTGTAGGCAGAGTTATTTTGGCTTAAGAGTCAGACTGTACTGGAGAAGTATGTAAAACTCGCAGGATACAAGAAGATGAGAAGAAGCATCTGTAAAAGGCATCTTTACCTCCCAGAGCACACGGTCTGCTCAGAGCAGGTTTCAGTCTGAACTCACGGAGCAGATGTCCACTTTGCTCTGCTTCAAGTTCAAACACTAAAACTATGCATAGTTTTGAATACATAGAGATTTAAACACCAAACACCAAACAGGCAAAGTTAAACATAAAAGTTTGAGGTACTTAAGCACTATTAATGTAATGTATCAGGCCTATTTGTAAGCATAATAAGGGGCACTTAAACCTTGAAAACTAAACCTGGACTAGAATAGGACCAAACCAAGTCTATATCAGGACTATACTGAGCTCTAACCAGGACAAAACCAGAACATGTGGGAATACATGCTAAGCCAATACAGCAATAAGTAAAAAATAATAGAATACTCTGGGACTAAACTGTGACTAAACATGGACTAGACCAGGACTAAACTAGGATTCGAAAAGAGCCAAACCAAGACTAGATGAGGACGCACCCATATTTGAATACTTAATTTACTTCTCTACTTGACAATGGAAGGTAATCTTTTCTGGCCTTTCTTGCCAACTATGTACTTTGGGATATTTTTTCAATAAACAGGGACAAACTGGACCAAGCAAATAATTGGTGAGTACTACTAGTAACAAAGTAGGCCTATAATAGTCCGTCAACAAGGGAGCATTCACAACACTAAAACCAGGACTACACTGGGACTAAGGCTGAAACGAAACCTGGACTAGATCAGGACCACGCCAGAACAAAATTATTGGATGTATACTTTCTTTAGAGGCTATAGGCTGAAGCTATAACCCCTTTATATTGTTTCCCATGCGTATCTTTACAGGACATGCACTGCCAATTCCGCTGACACCGTGACCTACTAAGCGGGTTCCTCTTAAATATTACAATACAAACAGACATAGCCGTGCGCAATGAAAGAGAAAAAGAGAGTATGATAATTATCCACAGCAAGTTTTTTCATTGCAAAGACACAGAACTGCTCTCAGTAACCCGGGCGGAATGCTAATGATAGTGACCGCCCGGACGAACATCTGTGCGGGGAGCTGCAGCCCTCCACCTCGCCTCTCTCCACGGCTCCTGGAGGTGCGAGGCGCGCTAAGCATTCAAAGGGCGGCCTGTCAGCAAACTACCACATTTCTCACGTTTATGTGTGCTTTTGTAGTAAGGAGGCACGTTGGATCAACATGTCAAGCTTGGTAAAGTTGTAGAAAAGAAGTCAATAAATGCGTTTTGAAGAGTTGTTTGGTACCTGGATCGTGGAATGGCACCAGTGCAAAGTTGTACAGAGGTCGCTTGGGTCTGTTCAGTGATGTTTCCAGGATTTTTGAAGCGCCCTCGATTACTTGAACCAGGTCGTCATACATGGACCCAGTCACATCAAACACGAAGGCCAGCGTGGATGCTCCTTCTGGGATGTCTTCTTTCACCGCTCCGGTCTCTGCGCCCTGTCCGGAGATGAGTGGCATTGACAGCATTACGCACAACCACCAACCAGCGAGCGCGGTACCCATCTCGCCAAGAACTTTCCTCCTACTTTTTAGTTACTTTAAGAGGAAAATGTGTTGAAAAGTTGGCGAAACATGAGAACACGCTAAATAACGCAACGCAAATGTGCACTATGGGAGCTGTGTGCGTGGATGACCCTCGTTTGGAGAAGTCGTGAGATCCTCGCAGCTCTCAGTCCTCTCCCGGTATGAACAGGTTTGTGCAGAGTCAGGGCGCCTTGTTCAGCTGCTCTGTCACACAAAGACCACCTCTCAACCTCCAAGGAGCAAAGTATAGCCCAGTGTTCATGCCGTGCGCTGATTGGACCGCAGGGTTTTGGGGTAAAGGGACTACTTCACGGCGTTCTTTGAAATTCATTCAGTGATCAATCAACGTTACAGTGTCCTATTACTGACAACTTACATTCACAAAACACAGCAGCAAAGCGGAGTCTGGCTGTGAATTTGGACCAACTCGGACGGATGCCACGATCTATCTATATGGGAGAGGGAATGTAGGTTATTTGAATTCAATAGCCTAGGAAAAGTAAACCCATAAATTCGTTATTGGATACCCATTTAAATGGTTACCCCAAATTGCCAAAGCCTATTTTTGTGGCTCAAAGTTCCACCTGGCAACAAAAAAACACTTTTTGCCTTAAAGATACACCTAGATACGCCCCCAGATTCGTAACAGGCTATTTTTTTTAAATCCCTGAAGCAAAATAGACCAATAATACTTATTAATAGGCAAAATAAAGTTTCATTACCAAGCTCTCTAGCACCACCCGGCGGTCGTTGCGTCAGCTCCATCCAAATTCTCACATTATAACCTTTAGGCAAGAATATTAAGTTTAAATGTGTAGTGTGCAGGATAACTTGTCTGGTAAATGTATTCAGTTCAATTACATTTGATTTATATAGCACATTTTAAAACAACTTCAGCTGCCTAAAGTGATTCACATAAGAAGTCAACAAAAACAGATAGGCCTATGTAAATAATACAATACCTAGACAAAGTACAAAGTTCAGGCTAATGTTAAATGCCAGGGAGAAGAAGGGTTTTCAGTTTAGTCTTAAATTGCATTAAAGACTGAGAGGATCTGACAGTCTGAGGGACGCTGGCATTTCCTAAATGTAAAATAACATTTCAGCGGAGACATACATACATACATACATACACATACATACATACATACATACATACATACATACATACATACATACATACATACATACATACATGCACGCATTCATTTATACATACATGCATTTATAGATTCATTCATCATTTAGGTGCCATTAATACAGGTAACGAGTGGAGGATAGGTCTGTGAGAGCCCGAAATCTTGCTTGTTTGTAGGTGACCAAGTACTTATTTTACTGAAGAATTAACCAAATAATTCATTAAAAATACAATATGATTTCCGGGATTCTTTCCCCCCATTTTTTCTCTCATAGTTGAAGTGTATCTATGATGAAAATTACAGGCCTCGCTCATCTTTTTAAGTGGGCGAACTTAAACAATTGGTGGCTGACTAAATACTTTTTTGGCCCACTGCACATACATACATACATACATACATACATACATACATACATACATACATACATACATACATACACACATACATACATACATTCATTCATTCATTCCCTCATTCATTGACTTTATTCAAATATGTAACATTACTTACTGTTACCACAAAGTTGTTTCAAGAAGCTCTCCAGGTCCACCTACAGGCAGCACTAGGAAACTACATAAAGAACCAGAATACATTTATCGCCTTACCATGCGTTGGAAGCTTATAGCCCAGGGGAAAGTCTGTATAAAAAAGTGGAAAAAGTAAGTCTGTTTTTTTTTTAAAAAGAGCGATTTATTAGACTGTTAATGCACAGTGCATACCACAGACAGCTGTAAATGCATTAGCTGATGTGTGCAGGCTAATTGAACTGACAAAAACCGTTACGCTAGCTCAAGGCAAATACACATAACCTTGTATTTGTTTGTACAATTTAAACTGTAATTGTTAACAATGGCTGCACTCGTCATGTAAAAATCAAAATTCTAAAACATGTGTCTCTTACCTTAGCTCAGGACTTTTTGAACTGTAATTGTCAGTGGCAAGATGCTGGAAACTTCAATTTGTAATAGGATTGAGGCCTGTGCAGTGTCCTTTAAGTGTCACTAGAGGGAGCTGTTCTATTGTTTATGACCTGTCTTCACAAAGACTCTTATGCGCATGCGCAGTTCACCTCTGCACATGCATTTGATATAGCCTGTTTCTTTAAAATATTATTTGCAGAAGTGGGTGGAGTAGCCAAAAATGTTCTCAAGCAAGAAGAACGTTACTTCAAAAATAATAAGGGTAAAAAGGTTAAAAAAAAAACAAACTACTCAAGTGCATGTAATTGTGAGATAGTTTATAATTTTAAAGTAGATTTAACTGGAAGGACAAAAAAACACAAATGTTCACATCATTTAATATTGTTTACATAAAGGTTGTGTCACTGGTAGACTTACTCACAGTGGGAACTAAGTGTATGCTGTTACTTCAAACTATATTACTTGTAGTAAAAGTAGCCTATGGTGTTCAGAAAAGAACTCCAAGAAATGCAGTTTCTTTAAAAAGTGATTCAAGTAAATGTAACTGAGTAAACAGACCTTAGCAGTGCTACCCATATCTTATTATTAGCTTGTGATGTTGATACAGACATTGAAGTTAGTACTGCTTAAAAGACAAATCTGAACACCTATTTCTCTATTTCCAAGTGTGTAGCTTAAGTTACTTGGAAATATTCAAATCAATGTCCAGACCTCATTGACCAAAATGCACTTCTATGGGGCAGGATGAGGTCAAACTTTGCATGTTAAACAAATGATAGCTTTCCCAGGCTTGTTCTAAGGTCACGTACACTGGCGATTACACAACACTTCTCAGTATAAAAAAACAAAACAGACAGTCTTCTCTACGTTGAAATAACAAGCTACATGCAACAAGCTCGAACAGGATCCAGTAAAAGTGAATTCAGATAATCCTCGTGCCCAAGTGCACAAGCGTTGTTCTAACCACCTGACTGTCACTCCTGTTTAATATTGTATCTGAGTCATCTGTGATTTAGGGGAGGGCTTTAAGGAAGAGATGTTGAAATAGTCTACTCCCACATGCTGAAAAATGTGCAGTGTCGAAACATGGGACATTGAAGAGACGAAAGGTGAGGTGTGGAGTGGGGGTGTTAAGATTATTCAGTTAATGGTAAACAGTCACATTTTTATACAGCACTTTTCCAACTTCCTGGCACCCAAGGCACCCAAATTACATCAAGGAACCACTCACCCATTCACACACACATGAGAGGTGAGATGGGTTAAGTGTCTTGCCCAAGAACACAACGGCAGCATTCATCTGTGGGAGCTGGAATTGCACCGCCAACCTGTGGGTCACTGGATCCGACCACTCTACTAATGATGTTTATGTCAAGAGCGGGATTCAAACTGCCAACCTTTGGATCAGTGGACAAACGCTTTACCAACTGAGCTGCTGTCACCTCTAATTAGGGATTCACAGGCTTTGGATTTTTGTGATTATGCTTGCGATATATGTTTTAAAAGTACAATTTTGTTCAGAAAGCACATTATAAACAACTCCAGAAGCATTGACATTTGACACTGAAATATGGACTGATGAACTAATACAAGAATCCCATGCATTTCAGTTTGTAGAGTGTTTTCATGTTTGTAGAGGTCTCGTGGTACCTAACCTTTTTTGTCTTGAGTACCCCCTAAGCATTGTCTCGTTGTCTCATTGTTCCCCTATTAATGGTACCAGAGTTTCTTTTGTGAAACTAAATCAGTTAACTATCATATGTTCTTGTTTTAATAAAATACACGCCCGAACTAACCAACAGAAACATCCACAAGGATTTAAAATGTACAATAAATACTATTTTACATTCAAATGCCACTTTCTTTTAAAGCTGAAACCATTCCAAACCAAGTACCCCCTGGCAAGTGCTCCGCATTCAATACTTACATAGTTAGTTTGTGTCTATAACGGGTCATAGAAGTTCATAATTCAACCCTCTACAGCTCAAATCTCCTCGTAGAAAACTCCCTGTGATAAATATTGACCCCTAAAAATTATTGTCCCATCTGTCATGTGTTGAACGATAAGTCGATATAGTATTTACAGGCCTACACTCACCCCCAGAGGTCCCCGTACCCCTGGTTGAGAAACAAATGTCTAAACTACAGGTACAACCAGAATTTCTATAAAAACAGGATATTCAGTTCTTTGCAGTAGACATTCTATTAAACAGTTGCAGCCTTTGTGAATTGAGAATTTTATCGATCTGGAGTGTTTCAGTCTAGACTCCAGAAAATGTGGCTGTTTATTAGGTCAAAGACTGGGAATATGCTAGATTTCACTGTTGTTTTATACTGGTGTCAATAATTGTGAGTGATTCGAAAATTTTGATGTTTCTTCCTCTAAAACACTAAAAATGTGTTATTGTGACATAGTGCAGACTTCTAAAAACTCCCAGTGTCTTTTTAAAGCTTATTTCAAATGTGACCCACTTCTCTGGTCTATTTCAGTGTTGTTTTATCTATTTATTGTTTATATAACTTAACATTTTACTTTTTTAATCTATGAGACTATTTTGGTCATGCTCATGTCTATTTATGGAGGCTATCGTGTCATTATGTAACTATGGATGTAATCGTTGACATGTTTTGAAATGGAGCCTCAGGATTTGATGGCCCAAATTGAATGATTGTTTCTCCCATTAGACTCAGAGGACGGCGCCCGGAGCAGGGTACAGCCAGGACACCGTCTGATGAGGTGAGTCTGGACCAATACAGTTTAAAGGTGAAGTAATGTTATTGCAATTTATCTGATAAGCGTTGATTAAGATTAGATTAGCAGTGTTGTTTTCAAATCAGCATTCAGTTCACAGACAAAACATATCCAGAAGTAGATTATAGGTTATAAATAGGAACTGATACCAATTGGATTAGGTATCGGTTCCATAATATCGGTTAAGTCGATACCCTGGTTAGAGCTTTAATTGAATATAATAAGACTATTTACGGGCAGATTTTGGCCCAGAACGTCTCATAATGCTTGAACTTTTATTCATAAGAAGCTGTTCAGTAGTTATTTGAAGGATTAATAACAGTTGAATAAAAACAGTTGGATCTCTTGTGTAATACGTTCACTGTGTTTTTAAGTACCATTTCGTACCATTACCATTTTTCCATACGTGGTATCGGTGCTGCCAAAATATTGGTATCGGAACTGAAAAAGCTGGATCGATACAACCCTAGTTATAAGCAGCAGTCTTTTATTGTTTGTCACTTTTATTATTTTAAAGTGCACTATGTAACTTTTCTGGCGGATGCTCTGTCACCTGATTGTCTTATGGAGATGTTATTGGTTTGCCTGGAATGTTCCACACGGCATGACATTAAACGTATCTACCTCCATGGAGACAGGCAAGTGGCCTTACCGTGTCACATTACTGGCAGGATTTGTGGAGAGGCGACTTTGCTAATATAAATACATCCCAGTGGAGACAAGCAGGAGGCAGGTCCTTCTTCAGAAAAGTCTTTAATGATAAATCTTTAACGATAAATGAATGTGTTACTAGGAAGTGTTGTCTTGGTATTCCAGTTATTTCATATTGAAGCATTTTCAAAGAAGCTGTTACCTGACGATCCTGTTGTGTTTTTTTGTGCCTAAAGGACATTCATACATATGCAAATAACTGATTACTCATCGTGACTTGGCACTGGTGTGGCTGCATCACTGTGACTTCACCACCATTCATAAATGTACTTGTTCAACCAGATCTGTGAAGCAATATTCCCGACAATCCAAGCCTGTAGTTACAATCTCATTAGCATGACAAACATTCCAATCAGGCCATGTAGTTAGACTGTAACTGTCAGCGCAGGTGGATATCCTCAGAACATCTAAAACAGGTATAGGTGGTTCATGCAGACTTCAGATATGACACTTGTAGACTTCAGATGTGACACTTCGCCCCACAGGTTGGCAGTGTGATTCCAGCTCCCACAGATTAATGCTGTTGTTGTGTCCTTGGGGAGGACACTTAACCCATCTTGCCCTCAGTGTCTGTGTACACTGTTGTATGAATGTGTGTGTGAATGGGTGAGTGGTTCCTTGATGTAAAGTGCTTTGAGTGCCTTGAAGGTGGAAAAGCGCTATATAAAAATGTGACCATTTACCAAAACAGTTTGCAGCAATCCAGAGTTATTCCTCACTGATCTTACACATTTGCAGCATCCAAATTATTCATGGCAATGAGTCTATGAGCACTTTACACAGCTTTCACAGACGAGAACAGAGTTTAGCTGTCACGGCAAAGCTAACAACAACTAGCATGCAAGCCACACACTTTCTGATTCTCGGACAATAAAACGTCTTATAATTAGATGCAGACAGTACACAGTTGACTTATTTTGACTTCAAAAGGTGTAGACAAATATAAACCAAAACTATGCTGCTGCAAACTTCAAAAGGATCTGCTCATACGCCACAGTCAGTTGTTTCAGTCTTCATAAACCATAGAGATATTTAATTAATGACAATTAGCATAAAACATAATTTGAACTCTGGTCCAAACCACATGCTTTTATTGACAGAGGATTTGCTGTGGACCTGTAGATTAGATGGTTCTAATTGCTCAGAATGACAGTTTGAGGCACAGCCCATTAACTTTCCATGTTTTGCATAACAAGTCATCTTTCAACTGGCACCAATCCAGTAACACATGACTGTGTAGTGTAACTGCTGATGCTATATTTAAATGAGTAATTTGAACCAGCCCACGCATTTTCTTTACATAATAATACATTTTATTCATACAGCTTCTAAAGTGGCTCAGTGGTCGGAGGATCAATTCCAGCTTGGACCAAGTTCTGTTGTTGTGTCCTTAGGCAAGACGCTTCACTCACCTTGCAAATGAATGTGATGTATGAATGAGTGGCAGCCTCGCTTCCGTCACAAGTGTTGTCATGACAGTAATTATTTTTTTATACTAATTAAAAGACTTGACACACAATACAAATTTTGATACCACTGAAAAAAAATGAATAATTTTTAGACAGAGTAATGTAACTTTCAACACAAAATGATGTGGTTTCACACTTGTTCTGCTATAGACCATAAACTAGTCAGGTTTAGTCAGGTCCTGTGTGCGTGTGTTTTGATTCTAATACTGTATTAGTTTAACTGGGTTTTGACAACCTTATTACATACAGAATGCATGAGGATGAGAGCATGTGTAGACGGAAGAGCATGTTTGAATTATGAAACAAGGGCAGTAGACACTACCTATAAATTAAACCTCTTACAATCACTGAACCTGTCTTAAATACATGGAAAATAGAGCTCATTCATTTTAAATGGCTTGCAATGGTCCAAGGTTATTCTAACAACTACCAGCATGCTAACCCTGCTCTTTCTGATTATTGGACAATAAAATACTTATGTAATATATTATATAATTAGATGCAGACAGGATACTGCAGACAGGAGCTGCTTATACAATATGTCTGTACTGGGTCAATACAAAATTTGCTCAGATACATGGGAAAGATGGAGTACAAGTCTTTTAAGGTTGAACACACTGTTTACATTATTTTAAAGCAGATTTGTCAGTATATATTAAACAAATGGCAATACATGAAGCCAACACCATAAACATAACATGAACTCACGCTGAAAACACCACACGACTTGTTTTGACAGGTGATGCTAAAATATGTGGTAATAAAAGAGCAGCTGTTGAGGTTTATCTCAGGCTGAATTGGCTCTATATTCTGTGGTTAGTGAGTACTGTGTATACCACAAAAAACAGGTACAAAAACACGCGGTGAGGTGTTTTTATGAGGCTTTAAGTGTGTTTAAAGAGGGGAAAATCCAGGCAGTTCAAATGTACTAAGGCATGACAGGAATGAGACAGAAATTGTTCTATGACTTTAACATAATCAAATCAAATCAAAATTAAAGCCGCAAGCGGCATCAAATTGCCCTCACGGGTCGCGCTTCGCACTTGGCAGTTCCAGCACTCCCTAAAGGTGGTAATGTGCCGTTTGTCTCCGGCTTTGGGCTGTACTTGCCACTAAACAAAGTTAACAAACATTGGAAGCACTGATGCAGTAAAATGGAATAATATGGGTTTAAGAGGTGGCAATACCGTGCAAAATACAACTTTGGCCATCTGAACTTGGACTTTTTTAATGGGGACGACCTGAAGAGTCACTGTGCCAAATTTCACATTCTTCAATGAAACAATTAAATTGTTATATTACTTTGAAATGTTGAAATTTTCCCATTAGGATAACATAGGCACTTTGGCGCATTGCCAGGGCAACACGGTACAAAAAACGACATGGGTCTCATTTTGTGAGTTTTGTGATTGGGATGACCCAATGGAATTTTGGGTGAAATTGTGTGTGTATACATAAATCATATGATAAAGCAAAAAAGACTTAATAATGAGCAAATACATTAAAAATGATTCAAGCTGAGTAACTACTATGGTACATATAGTAGTTAACCTAATTTCTAATCCTACATGGCAACACTTTCATTCACTTACTCTTGAGCTAATCCTTTTCCAGAAAACCTGAGACGTTTCCATGCTTCATATTTTCAGATCCACACCCTTCTGTTATCTCTCCTTGGCCCATGTTTTGTTTTGCCCAGCTGATATGGTTTAAATAAGTTGCTGAGTGCAGACTGATAAGGCAGGCATGCTGGCACACAAAACAGCAGTGTCCCAAACAACTAGCACATGACACACTGGCACGGCTGGCAATCTTTCAGTACCAGCATTTAAAGGTCCTATATTACACAAAATAGACTCTTGTGAGCTTTAATCCATGTTATAATCTTGTTACATCATTAAAAACATACTTGGACTTGTTTGAGTAATCCTTAATTATTAGTGTGTCTACAGCCAAAGCTTAAAACGCTCTGTTCCACCTTGTGATGTCATGAAGCAATAGTTTTCCAGTTAACAGCAACCTTTAGTTAAGTAGAGATTGACAATTTTAGGGCTGAAATCATCCAAATGATTCTAGCGAAGTTGTATGGAGTTTAAAAACAAAGTGGTGCACCTGTATCACCACTTGATGACATCACAAGGAGGAGCAGAGTGTTTTCTGTTTTGAGAGAAGAACTCAAACTAAATATTCAGGAATGTGAGTTTTTGTGAGTTAGACATGTGTAAATGAAACAAAACACACCTCCAGATATGTTTTTTGATGAGGAAACAACATTATAACATAGATCAGAAAATAACATAGTGTAATATAAGTCCTTTTTAGGTGCACTATGTAACTTTTCTGGTGGATGGTCTCCTACCTCCTCGTCTGCATGGAGATGTTATTTCTTTAACTGGAATGTTCCACAGTACAACATTAATCCTCTCTGTCTTGCATTTCATTATTTTATTATTTTCATTGCTAAACCTTGAAAAACATGCATTTTTATTGTGTGTAGACTTGCCCCAAATCTGTACAAACTGTAACTTGTCCTGATGGCATTGCCTGCTTGTCTCCATGGAGATAGAGAAGTTACACAACTTTGTGGAACATTCCAAGTAAAGCAACACCATCACCATAGAGACACATAGGTGGTGGATTTACGCCAGAAAGGTTACATAGTGCACCTTTAAACCATATCCAGTTTTTGACATCGGTACCTGCACAACTTTTTCAGTAACTAATCCTGTATTAAAGGCACTGTAGCAGAGTCTTAACAGCATGAACACCTAGTTCTCTCTTACCTTATGCATTATGAGCATCCTAATTATATACCGCGATGAGTTTATAAGCACTTTTCGCAACTTTAGGGACCAGAGCGGTTCTGCAGTGATGGTAAAGCTAACAAAAACTAGCATGCTAACGCACACATCCTGATTCTTTAACAGTAAAATGCTTTATAATTAAATGCATGCAGAAAGTACACAGACTTGTTTTGACCTCAAGAGCTGCTTATACAATCTGGGACAAGACAAATATTGTTCTAATACATGCGGGGGAAAATATGTTCCGAATTTTCCCGCTATCCAGTCAGCATTTCTGTACCAAAATATTTTTTTTAACGGTACACAGCCTAATTTGCCTGTCCCATCTAGAGAGGGACAGAGGGGGGTGAGGGGGCAGAAGGGGGGCTACCTGGTGCAGTGTTGTCCCAAAGCTAAAATCCCTGTGCTCATGGTCTCTCACCTCTACACAGCTCTTCTGTTGTGGTGAATACAGCTCATCTGTCCATCGCAGCAGACAGAGCCTTCCTAATCCCTGTGTGTTCAGTCTTTTGTATCGCTCATAAACAGTGGGCTCTATACAAGGGGTAATCACGCGAATACCAGCGTTTGTGTACAATTATGCCCATTCACTCACTGCCCGATAGTGACCTTCCCACTCTGGCACAGCCAGCATGCAGTTTGGCAGTGTGCACAGAAGGGAGGCATATACTGACAAAGTGAAAATATTTATGTCTGATTGTAGTATTCTGATGATAATATGTAGAGGGAGGTAGTACTCAGTTACATTTACATGAATCACTTTTAAAGAATGGTTCTAGTCAGAGTACTTTTCTAGCAACATACTTTTACTCCTACTTGAGTAAAACTTTTGGTTACTCTTCCCACTGTCAGTCTAGAGACAAAAGCTTTATGTTTATTTGAACATTTGTGTTTCTTGCACCGCTCCATAAGATATGATTTAGTTTGTCTCATTTTTTTTTTTTTTAAATACCACATTTTGTAATCTGGCTCTGGCCAGATTGCTTTGTTCTACACATTAATCTGGGACGACTCTTGCTGAAAGTCATCAGAACCAACGATCGGAGTGTTCAAACAAAAACGTCACAGCAGTAGAACAAGCCAAAAAAATCAAAGAGTTAAATCAAGCTGAGAGAAAAGCATTGGCATCTTACCCATCCACAAATGCACAATGTGCTTCACACTGCACATTTTCAAAAAACAAAAAAGTGTATTTCCGCTAAAATAGGCTGAAGCCATGTTTGTTTTGGTTTGTTTGGCGCCGCTTTCCACCCAAATCACCATGTTCTGTGATTGGTCAGTCTCGACACCACTGGACCTATCACATACAAACAATCCAGTCGGAGCTGAATAAGAGGGACTCATTATTTTGTCCTTCCTGTTACATAAACTTAAAATTATGTTATATCCCAAAAGTTACTCTTAAGTCTTACTTGAGAAGTAGTTTTACCAAATCCCTTTTTACTGTTACTTGAGCAATTTCTTGGACCATTACTTTCTACTTCTACTGTACTTGAGTAATATTTTTTGAAGTAACATTACTCTTACTTGAGTATTTTTGGCTACTCTACCCAACTCTGGATCTGAGTAAAAATAGTACTGTGTTTGACTTGGCGTTATCCCCATAATATGTTTAATCAGTTCAAAAGCTTCGGTAAGTATTGATTTAACCTTTAAATAACTAAACCAGGACTGGATCAGAGCCAAATTCTACAAAAAGAATGAAACCTTGACAGTCCGAGAGGCAGAGAAAGAGCCTCTTTGTGCACTTTTCTGATAGTAATGTGAGACAAGGCAGGACATGGCGTCCCTTTTAAAACTCTTAGCACTACAACATTACCTACAGTAGCTCCAGACGATAGAATCTCCTGGGTAGCAGCTTGTAATGCAAACCTTACAGAGCATATGGTACTTTTAGTGCAAAGTTTAGACTAATAATTTGACTAAAACTCAGTAAACATCACTATATTTAAGATTTTTACATTTATTTTGGTGAAGTTTATTGAACATGGGCAGCAGATATGCACACAGATAAATGCACAATAGTTATGATTAGCAATAACATCGCCATGGGGACTGGTAGGTGATGGACTCTACACCAGAAAACTGACCTAGTGCAACTTTAAACATGCCCAGTTTTTTATATTGGTACCTGCACAACTTTTGGCAACTGCTCCTGTATTGAAGATTTTAACTGTCTTAAAAACTAGTTTATTTAACAGTTTGCAACAGTTTGGTCCAAAGTTATTCCTCACTTGCCTTATGCATTTTGAGCATCCTAATTATTCATTGCAATGAGTTTATGAGCTCTTTTCACAGTTTTCAGAGACCAGAGCAGAGTTTTGCTGTGACGGTAAAAGTAAAAATAAATGGCATGCCTTTATTTTGTTAAATGAAGGCTTAAACTCACAGAAAAATGTGTTCCTTGCATTCAAATTATCCCTGTGTTTGGATTCTCTTTAGAACTCAGCTCTACTTCCTGTATTTTTGTACTTTTCCTCTGAACTTTTGTCCACAAACTGCCACTTAAAGGGCTCATATGATGCAGTTTTATGATCTAAGTTATAATGTTGTTTCCTCATCACAAACTTACTTGGAGTTGTGTTTTTTGGGGTTTTTTTTGTTTCGTTCACACATGTTTAAGACACAAATCCTGCATATTTAGGCTGAGTTCTTTTCTCAAACTGAAAACACTTGCAGTTCCAACTGAAAAAACTTGCAGTTCCACCTTGTGATGTCATCACGTTTTTAAACTCCATACACCTTCACTAGAGTCATGTGGATAATTTCACCCTTGGAATTTCCAATCTCTACTGAACTAAAGGCTAAAGGTCGGTGTTAACTTGAAAATTACCACTTTATGACATCACAAGGTGAAACAGATCATTTTGAGGTTTGTCGAACACAACTCTGGATACGTTTTTGAGGAGGTAACAAGTTTAGAATTGTATCTTACTGAACATGGTAAACTCATAGGACATTATAGTTATATTTATGATTAGACAAATAAAAATTACACCTTTATTTTATTAAATGAAGTAATAAATATGTTAAACCAACAAATAATTAGAAAAAATGGAAACCTCTCATGCCCTAAAATGCCTCTTTCAGTCCAGTCCGGTCTGGTCTGGTGTGTCCCCTGTGTTAGGCCTCCGACACTTGTTGCTCTGCACATACCTCCCCTTCTCCGCCATCCCATAATTCCTTCTGATTGTTAGTCTGGGAGTTTACCAGAAGTGTGCAGTACGTGCTCTGCGTGTGTGGATGGGTGTGTACGTGCATAAGGTCACGTGAAACAGACTGAGAGAATGAGGAGAGAAGTCGAGTGCGTCTACTAAAACAAACAATCACACACTAACCTGTGATCCTGTATATCCTTGTAGTTTGTTAACACGCTGGACTTTGTGTGCCAGCTTTGGATCATTGTTACCATAGCAACCATTATGCAACAGTGGAAAAAGCATGTTTTTTACATAACAGGAGAGTTCTTACCAATTAGAAGTGATATTTTTTATTCCGAGAGAAGGGATGCTGTGCTCTGTTAGATAATACTTGATAAGCTACAGGAGACCTTGTTTTAAAGGTGCACTATGGAACTTTCCTCAAGGGTCTACCACTTGCAGATGTTTTTGCTTTGCCTAGAATAGCAAAAGACGCTATTGGACGACTGAAAGATTACACAGACACCTTTGCCAAGAATGTTCTGTAGTACGTTGTAGGCATCATAGTAGATATGAAACTTAAATATCACCATGGAGACAAACAGTAAAACATGTTCGAGTTACAAGTCAGATCTCTTTTGTAATGGCATTTTAAACTTTTCTGGTGAACGGTATCCACTTGTGTCCGTGGAGATGTTATTGCTTTGCCTGGAATGTTCCACAGTATGGAATTAAACGTATCCATCTCCACAGAGACAAGCAGGATTTGTAGCAAAGTAATTCTGCTCATATTCAGAATGCATGTTTTTGATAATATTAATACTGACCAATACAAAAACTGTAATAGAGTTAATGCCAGATAGAGAAGTTTAATGCCATACTTTGGAACATTCTAGAAAAAGCAACACCAACGTCATGGAGACAAATCATTATAATAGCGCAGTGATGGAAGAAGTACTCAATTTTGTTACTTAAGTAAAAGTACAGATACAGGAGGAAAAAAAGTAAAAGTATCACATGAAAAAATCTACATAAGTGAAAATATTAATATTATTCCCCTTTAAAAATGTACGTAAAGAGTAAAAAGTAAAAGTATTTCAGATTTTGAGATCCTTTAAGGCCTCAAATGTGTGATTTGGATAAAGATTTGTGCAGAATTTTGTTCAACAGAAACAACTGAATTTATCATTTTTTTAATACTGTTGTATATTTTTGTTCGCTCAAATTATGAACATGTTAAAAATAAACCTCTCAGCCTTTTCAGCAGGTCTCAAACAAAAATGAAAAATACTTTAACTTTTCCGTCCTGTTCAAAAATGTAGTAGAGTAGAAGTACAGGTACTGCTCTCAAATGTAATGAAGTAAAAGTAAAAACTATCCACTGTAAAACTGACTTTAGTAAAGTACAGATCCCTAAAATGTATATTTAAATACAGTACTTTACTACTTTTACCTTATGTTATGTTTGGTTCCACCACTGTAATAGCTTAAGTGAAAGTGCATTTACTGTTGCACAATTCCACTCTTGCTTCTATCTGATATCTGACCTCACAAAAGTTCAAAACATAAACCACAGTTTTCTCTGAATCTCATTTGGATTACGCTTTAACTCGGAAATGATATTCACTCTTATAATCTGGCCGCTCCTATTTCTGAAAATGGATTTAAACATGACACATAAATACACAGTATGTTTAATCCCCATGGGGTCAGACCTGCAGTGAATGCTTCCTGTTAAAGATACATTATGTTCTGTTAATGTGTGCCGCCGGGACTGTGGGGAATTGACTCCGCTTTTAGCTGCTTTGGGGATGGGCTGTGGGGTCAAGTGAACAGAGTGTGCAGAGGAGAGTCTCTGTTTACACAAACACACTTAATCTTTTGAGCTGTTGGACCGGTTTAAAGGGGGTTCTGGAAAAAACAAGGAAAAGAAGAAAGACGTGTAATTCTAGATACTGTTTTTCCACTTTGGTCACTTATTGTTGGGAAAATAAAATGAAAATAAAGTAGTATCGTGGTGCTGATAATGGTAGTAGTAGCAGCAACAGCAGCAGCAGTAGTAGTAGTAGTAGTAGAGTCTCTGTAGTAGTAGTAGTAGTAGTAGTAGTAGTAGTAGTAGTAGCTAGTAGTGCACAGTAATGACATGAGCCCTTACGATCTCCTTGGAGACAAACAAGCAATGCCACCAGGCTAAGTTACAGGTTAGATCTGTGGAGAGGCAACCTTGCTCATGGTAAAAACATCTGTTTTTCATGTATTTTCAACAACCTGCAATTGTTGGGAAATAAAATGCCATACTGTGGAACATTCCAGGCAAAGCAACAGGCTACAGCAATATATTTTGTAGGCTCAATATGTATCATGTGTACATTTTCATTGCAGTAATAAGGAGATTTTGCTATTTTTGTTGTAATCACACTAGTACTTAAAGCTGTTACTGAAGTAAAAGTACAGGATACCAGAGCAAAAATACTCAAATAAAAGTATAAGTGTCACATGAAAATATGAAATATGAAAGTAAAAGTATCAAAGTACCCATTTAAAATGCACTTAAAGAGTAAAAAGAAAAAGTATTTTACACATATTTTGAGGTCTTATAAAGCTTCAAATGTAAGAATTTTGATAGATTTGTGCTGAATTTTGCTCTGCAGAAACTATTAAAACAATTGTTTTTTCAGCCATTTTTTATTTGTATATTTTTGTTTGCTGAAATTATGAAGTGTTAAAATTAACCCCCTCAGACTCTGGGGCTGTTTTTAAGAAGGTAACAACATTTTAACACGACTTAAAGCTCTCAAAAATACATTTTGCGCAATATAGGAGCTTTAAGTACAGTACTTTGCTACTTTTACTCTGTTACGTTCAAGTTAATTGTATGACTAATTATTGGTTTGTTAAGCTATTTATTAGTTGCAGGTCATACCTTTAATGATACTGACTATTTAAAAATGGCTTACTGGGATTATATATATTTATTTTTGTTCTGCAACAATTTATATCATATTTTTTCAGACTCATGTCATTAATAGCCTGTGGTAATGGGTAACTAAACAGAGAGCTCATCCTATATCCCTGCATTGTGAAGCCATAAGCCAGTATTACTTCCTGTCACGCAGCCCCTTCCTTCACCATGGCCTTTGTTTGTGTGTCTTTGATCCTTTTATACAATGTGTGCTCGGCTTCTTCAGCAGCGGAGAGAGACCCGTGCTCACAATGGAGAGTGGGCTATGAATAATAGATACATGGAGAAAGTGGGATGGACAAACGAGGAAGACGAGGAGGACGAAGGAACAGATTGAAGCAACACAAAAAACAGCTTTGAGAAAACTAAGTGGGAGGATTAACATGATGGGTTGTGTAATCGTGTTTATTTAGGTATAAGGCGTTGCCAACAGGCCATGGTTCACATAATAAGAAGATAAAGAAATGCACAAGGATGGGAAAAGACAGTGGCTCAGTTTGTAGAGTGTTTGTCCATCCAGTGGTGCACAAGTCGGCAGTGTGATTCCAGCTAGATATTTCTGAACTGCAACAAGTGTATATAAAGATAAGGTAAGTCACATGAGCTTAAATTATAATGTGGTGACTGACAAAAAAAAAGCATTGAAATTAGCACCTCCATTAGAATCATTTGGATAATTTCAGCCCTGGAATTGAAATCTCTTCTAAACAAAAGGCAGTAGGTAGTGGTTAACTTGACAACTACTACTTCATGGTGTCATAAGATGGAACAGAGCATTTTGAACTTTGGAGATGTAGAAATTCGGATAACACAGGGTTACTCAAACATATGTGAATGAAACAAAACACAAGTCCAGGTATGTTTTTGATGAGGCAACAACATTTCAACTCCCAGGAGTCAATTTCACATAATATAGGATGTTCAACAATGGCATAACAAAATTGCACTTGTTGAGAGGCACAAAGGTCACATGTTGAGAGAGAGCACAGAACCAGATGATTTCAACATGTCGATTTAAAAGTAATTACACAATTTTATAATACGGTTCACTTCCCTATTCACAGAAGTACAACGAACAGTTAAGAGAAGGTTTCATTATGAGGATTTAACTTTTAACGAAGTGTATTTACTTTCCAGTTTTGAACATTTTGTTTCAATTTGTACTTGATACAACCAATACTGCGACCCTGCAATTGTTCTCACGCAGTTTTTATTATGGGAAAAAAAACTTTCTCAAAACACAAGTCCAAGGAAACTGGCATATTTGTCTGAAACCCAAACATCTTCTGCAAAGACTAAGCTAACCTGTGCATTTCTGTGCCTCTCCTCTGTCCGCGCCTTTTTGAGAGAGTGTGTATATATAAGCGTGTGTGTGCATGTCTATATGAGTGCATGTGTCTATATGAATGTTAATGCCTATGTGTGTGTGGGTGAAGCAAACTGGAACAGCACGTCTTCAGGCTGTCCTCTCGATTCAAAACAAGTTTCATAAGATCTCACACTTCCTCCATCCTTGGGGAAGCTGCTCTGTGGATGTTTATCTTATATAATGACATCTGCTCCGGGGAATCACTTTCACACTTGTGGAGAAATAAATCAGCAAGTTAAAGGGTATATGACAGGGTTTCATGTTTTTCTAATTCTGACTTGGTTTGATGGGATAGTACCTGAGGTCAATATTTATCATAGTTTTATAGCAGTTAACTGGCAGTTTGTGGGAAATGGAATATCTCTACCCATGTCTTCCACACTGAAAAATTCCTTTCAAAATGTAGTGACACATTTTTCTGAAACATCAATTGGCGCTTTTCTACCTTCAAGACACTCAAACACACCATTGTACATAAACACTGGGTTCAGTGTCTTGCCCATAAACACAATGACAGCATTGATCTGTGGGAGCTGGAATCACACCACCAACCTGTGGATCAATTGATCAGACCGCTCTACCAATGATGTTTATGTCATTATTAGGTTATGGTTAAGGTATACTTTATTGTCCCTGTGGATGTATTTGTCCTCTGCATTTGACCCATCCTTCAATGCTGCTGGAGACTCATCTCAGGTTTACTCAGGACTGTCTTAGCTGGAAGATTTGACTTATTGTGCATCTTTTTGGGGTGATGGGGGAAACCGGAGAACCCAAAGGAAACCAGCACAGACACGGGGAGAAACATGCTAACTCAACAGGTACTATCCAATAAATACTAGAAATAAGTACGTAATAATAAGTAGAAACTAATTAGAATAAGTAGAAACTAATTAGAAAAACATGAAAACCTGTCATATGCAGTTTAACAAATATTCAAGAACACTGTCTCCTGATTTCAAATGTTCCTTGGGAAAAGATTAACTTCCTTTGCAGATGGCTGGAGAGTTCTGCCAGAAAACGGTTCAGGTTAATATACAACACAACAGCTTTTGTGGTGGTGCTTGGGGATATTATTTTTCATAAATATTCAGGAGAAGTTAAGAGTCCGTTATACTTGTTGTTTAGCCTCCTGAGACAAACACCAGGGGAGCAACAGCTTCAGGTAAAAGGGATGTATTATTATGGAAAATCAACTTTTATGACCTTTTAATTTTTAACAGTTCCCTCGTCCTTGGCTCACTCAGTGCCGGCCTTGGATTGCTTCATGCACCTTAGTAATCTTGTATTGTCTCACCCACTGCTCTGTACTTACTGAGATTATTCAAGAACTCTGGGTCATACACATAGGGTTAAAAATGTCACATTCTTCAACCAAAAGCAAATAAAAATCTGCTGCTTGTTATGATGAAATGAGGAGTGTAGGCTTATCGGTTCTGCCATTTTTAACAGGTCAGTGCACCCGTTTCAATCAATATCATTCAATCATTATTAATGAATAATGCAGCTTGCTATAAACAAAATGTCATTGTTTAAAATTAACCATTACCTCCAGAAAATATATACTTTAATGGATAACTAGAAGAGCAATAAAACAAATAGCTTTACACTAAAGGTCCTACCTCCTCAAAAACATACCTACCTAGAGTTGTGTTTTGTTTCATTCACACATGTTTGAGTAATCCTTTACTATTAGTCTATCTACATCTCCAAAGCTCAAAATGCTCTGAAATGCTCGGAAACAACATTATAACATAGACCCGATGGTTTCTGAACACTTTTTATAAATTGCATTATTTATTCTTTCCTCTGTGACTGTTCCTCTAACTGTTACTTTACCACTACATAAATCTTGTAACTTGTAAAGTAACTTAAACTGATGCTGTTACCTACTTGTCTCACAGGAGATAAGTTTAATGCCATTCTGTGAAATATTTTAGGCAAAGAAATAACATCTAGACCAAAAGAGTTTCACAGTGCATCTTTAAATTAAAATCATATCTTGATTAAAAAAAAAAAAAATGTTCATGTCACCGTGCTCGTTAACACCTAATCTAAACCTACAGCTTCTCTCTGTGTCCTTGAGGATCTTCCATTATTGCTCCCATCCAGATAATACATCTCTACATTTAATAACGCCATTTAACACTGCTCGTTTAAAACACTAACCGCTCTACATGCAGCTCTCTCACTGGCTCACGTGGACTGGCATCAGGTTACTAACATCCGTCACCATGGCAACGTGCTGATGTGGTCTAGTAGGCTTGATTTACGCTCAGACAAGAACATACATAGCCGCAAGGTCAGAGCAGTCCCCCCTAATCCACATTTGGTACGGTCCTTGTGTTAAATGTATGTGTGCAGGTGGAGCGGTGCATAGGAGGTTTGCTGAAGCTTGTGTATGTGACATCAATACAGTGTTTAATGTATTCATGGGTTTAACTTCCTGTTATATGCAACATGTCGAGGACTTTTTCCCATTCAAAGGATAGAATATTCTTGTTTTAAATGATTAATCTCTCTGAATTTACCATTTTGAAACCTATGGATATACAAGCATGCAACTAGTTACCATGTATGTATCTAGACTAAGGTAGTGTGACGTCACCCATAGCATTCGGCTCCAGTCAAATGAAGACTAGCAGTTATAGGGGTGAATTTGGACCTGAGTTCCCTTTCCCTTTGTAATTCTGACCTGTTACCTGTAATGCTATCAGGTGTGACCTTGGCGAAAGAGGGCAGCTCATTGGTCTGTTATTAATGTTCATAGCTTGATATTACGGACAACGTAGCGAAAAAAAAAAACACCAGGATCATGTAGAGTTAATATGAACACAAATAATGAGTCTGACAGCAGCAGTTAGTGATAGAGGGGCAACAGTTTTTCAATATAAAGTGAATTGCAGCTGGAGTCAGTGGAGCTGGAAGCACGCCCATGCTCACTCCCTATCTGAAATGAGGCGGCTGGCTGTTTAGCTATGTCTATTTATATATACACTTTATGCACCAACTGTACCAAAAAATACTATTCAGAATAGACATTTTGAGTGACTGTATTTGGTATGCTTTCATTTGGTGGTTTCCTAAAATCAAAGCAATACATTTCACTACTTTATAATACAATTTAGGCTTCAAACTGCACAATAGAAACATAGAAAACCTTGCTCTTTTTGTAAGTGGATGTGTGTTTTTTCCTTCTCTAATTAGTGATAAATAAATGCACAACAAACGGTAAAGCTTTAAACTGGGACAAAGGGGCCTTTTTACTGTCACACACGGGATACTGCCCTGAGAAAGTCAGGCTTCAGATGGCGCTGTCGTCCTGCCTCCACCGTTAGGAAGACAGCGCCAAAACCTGTTTAAACTGGACACATCACAGTAACATCATGTGACCACTCTGAGGAAGAGTTTAGTGAGCAGTCGAAGGCATGAAAACAAACTAAACCTTGGTCTGGAAAAAGTCTATTATATACATGCTAAAGCTCTTTTAATCCTATGTGTTTTTAACTATATTATAATGTAACTCAATGTGTATTGTAAGTATTCAGAATACAGTGCTCTGATTGGACCAAGGAAAGGAATACTTTTGAATGCAGGTATTCTGTAACTAATAAAATATTACTCCTAAGTATATACACGGGAAGAGTGGAGGACATCTGTTGCTCACGTGGAAGTCTGTGCACATGAGTCCCCAAAATGCCCAGGAGCATTAGGAGTTAACTGAACTGCATCTGCCTGGTTTGAAGTCGTCACATGTATTTATGAGGACGGGGTTTTAAAGTATTTCCCAGAAGTTGTTGCAAACTACACTACCCAGGCAAGTTTTGGACACACCATCTCAGAGTGTTTTAAGTTAAATAACTCTACAAATTATTTTTTGACAAAGTAAAGGGTGGCCATATATTTACTTAATATATTTGATTATATATATATATATATATATATATATATATATATATATATATATATATATATACACACACACACACACACACACACACACACACACCTATATACACACATATATACACATATATATACATATATATATATAACACACATATACAAGTTTCCTCGGGTGCTGCACTATGGTATCTCACTGCCATGTTGCCAAAAATTGAAGAATGGGTCAACAACAAAGAAACTCAAGAAGGTGTGATTATTGTCACTTGAAAGGACTTTAAACCATGCAATTAGATGAAATAAAACATTTTTATATAAAGATTTTCCACCTTCACATTTTTATATAACGCTTTTTGACCTTCAAGGCACTCAAAGTACACCAGTGTACGCAGACACTGGGGGCAAGGTGGGTTAAGTGTCTTGCCCAAGGACACAACAACAGCATTCATCTGTGGGAGCTGGAAACGCAAAATCTCTTCAAATCTCCCACAGAATTATACATGCTCCTGCCCTCCACCTGAACAACAAACTGAAAACTACATTAACCTCACGTTCCAAACATCAGCGGTGTTCACTGTGGCTGCTGCATGTTTTATATCCAAACACTTCTCTTGGAAAGATAGAAATAGATTTCTTGAAATGTTGTGGGTCAAAAGAGGTTGTTCAAAATGTCACCAAGGCCAAGACCGTGACAAAGGAAACACAGAAAGTAGGACACTGGTGAGTCTAAACAAATCACAAACTAATTTAAAACTGCAGTATGTAACTTTTCAGGGTAACACTGCATAATAACTATTTAGAGCCTGAATAAAGCATGTTGTTTATTAGAAAGATTCGGGCTTAATAAATAAATAAGGGGTTTGGTTTAGCAGTTAAGGTTAGGGTATTAATTCAGTAGTAACTAGGCTTGAATCATTCTGAGCAAACATTAATATACAAATGAAAAAAGCTACAAAAATTATTGATTCAGTTGTTTCTGTCGAACAAAATTCAGCATATATCACTATATTTCAAGCCTTATAAGACCCCAAAAAATGCTTGAAATACTTTACTTTTTACTCTTTAAGAATAGGTATGTTAATATTTTACTTAAGCATGTGATACTTGTATTTTGGGTTTTTTTTGTTCCAGTATCTGTACTTTAACTTAAGTAACAAAATCGAGTTCTGCTTTATTAAGGCTAATTAAGGTGTAGTTATTCATAAAGGGGAAGACACACCACCTGCTTATCTCCATGGAGATGCTCTTTGCTTGGAATGTTTCACAGTCTGGCATTAAAATGATCTATTTTCCCTTCATTCAATTTCAAACGTTTCATTGCTAAGACTTTGGTAAACGTGCATTCATATGTGAGTAGTTTCGCTTTTCCACACACTTGACCTGTATATTGGCCTGGTGCTGTCATGCTTGTCTCCATGGAGATGTTATTGCTTTGCTTGTCTTGGAATGTTCCACATTACGGTATTGAACTTATTTATTTTTCCTTTGGTCAATTACAACTGTTTTTATGAATGTCTAAACATGCATTCATATGTGAGTGGTGTCGCCTTTCCACAAATTTAACTTGTATATTGACCTGTTGCTGTCATGCTTGTCGCCATGGAGATAGGCAAGTTTAATAACATACTGTGGAACATTCCAGGCAAAGCAATAACGCCTTTAAATCGTAACTCGCAAAATATCTTACATTTTCATGCATTTTTTTTGTTCCAGACTGTTCCTTACATTACATAACCCTCTGTATGGGCGACACACACAATAGACCCACTGTAGTGTCACGGAGCCAAGGACGTGTTCCACTTTATCATCCAAGCTAAATATTATGGTCTGTCAAGGAGCAAATAGGCCCAGTGACATTTGCAGCTGGTGCCAAAACAAAACACATAAAGGACAACAATCACACGACAGCACCGCCTCAGTAATACAGAACTTTAATCTGAAATATTTGTTCTGGATAAGAAAGATATGGAGAAGGGCAGCTAATGTACTGTTTGTTCTCCCTGTTAATCAGCCAGTCAACTTTAATCACATTTATACTGTATTATTGCTAACTACTTTATTCATTTGTCATTTTAAAATAAACTGTTGTCAAAAGTCACCCCCCTCGTCAACTCCCCTGACAACCACTCTTATATTACTCCAGAAATACTTAAGATATTATAGGCTTTTAAGCCTTTTAAAAGCAGTTTTTATAGAAGCTTCAGTAACAGTTGGTGACATTTTCTTCCATAAGGTCACAGCTCTAAAATATGTCTCAAATTTCATGAGAATTCATTTTTCTGGCCAGGTTACCCAGCTACAGATGAGTCGCTGCCATACTGTGTCCACATTTATCTTGGTTTGGTCTTTGGTCATATTTTTATATAGTGCTTTTCCACCTTCAAGGCACGTTTTACATCAAGGTACCACTCACCCATTCACACAGAATACAAAGACATACAAAGACATTGGGGGGCAAGATAGGTTAAATGTCTTGCCCAAGGACACAGCAATAGCATTTATCTGTGGGAGCTGGAATCACAGTACCGACCTGTGGATCAGTGGATCTCAGTACTGGTCCTAGTTTGTATCGAACCCGGTCAGATTCAGTTTATAAATCAAACATGGGCCACTTTGGTTTCACTAAAACAGCCCAAAATGTGCGATATGCACAAGCCACTCCAGAAATAAAACAGACGTCAGGCTGGGATTGTTGCCTTAATGAGAGCACACAATGAATAAAAATGGCCACTTAAGGGTGACTCATGCAGTCAACTGAATTTCATTATGAAAACTAAATTAATTTGTCTTAAAAGGACTTGGCATTTTCACCTCTGCAATCTGTTTATGTCAGCAATGGATAAATGTCCCTGAAAAAAACAAAAGAAGATATGCTGCTCTGATTTTTTATATTTTAAAACATGAAAAACAGAACTAGTAATTTTAAACAGTTTGCAGTTAAGAATGTTCGACCTTTGTGGCAGCTATGTTTAGTAAATTGTTTTCCATAGCTAAATGAAAGGTTTTTGTAATGCTTGCAAACAAAAGATTACATGTAAAAATCTATTTAATATTTTTGTTCTCAGTTCCAAAGATAATTTTTAGACAGAACCAGGGTTAGTAACATTATGTTCATGCAACATTTTGAGGACTTTTTTTCCCATTCAAAGCATAAAATATTTTGTGTTTAAATTGATAATTGCTATGACAATGTTCCTAATGTTTCATCATTCAGAAACCCATGGATTGGCTGTGGGCTTAAAAGTATATTCATGTGTATACATTTTTTATTTACTAAAGGCATCACAACAGTTTATATTTGACCTATTATGCTGTGTTCCTATATATATATATATATATATATATATATTTTTTTTTTTTTTTTTTTTTTTTTTTTTTTTAACCTAAAGGTATTTCAGTTGAATGTGATGACGGTAGGTTTATGGCCCCGTGAGTCTACTTGTACAGCTCTCTCCTCAGGCACATTAGTTAAACAGTAAACTGGTCTGAATAGACAGACAAAAGCACTGCAGAGTAGACACAATGCACTTTATCACATACACTTGGAACTCTTTATAACCAATACTGATTAATAATATGAATTAGTCCATATCAGACACTTGTAATGTTTGGGGACAATATGTAAATGCCACACACACTGTAAGCACATAGAGGAAATCATAAAGTAATAATTATACCACAAGAGGAAACAGGACCATAGACTGTACATATGAATGGACATAGCTAACTTGCTATATAAAGTGAGCATGAGTGAGCATGAGTACACTTCTGGTTCCATCGACTCCAATTCACTGGCTCCAATTCACTTTGTATTGAAAAACCGTGACCTCTCTCTATGTAACTGCTGCTGTCAGGCTCCACGGCCTGTGGAATGTTCCACTGTATGGCACTGAACTGATCTATCTTCATGGAAACAAGGAGGCGATGCCACTACCCTGTGTTTCAGGTTAGATCTGTGGAGAAGGGAGTCAGCTCACAGTAAGAATACAGGATTTTTAAGGGATTTTTTGTATCCATAGAGATGTTATTCCTTCACCTGGAATGTTCCACAGTATGGCATTGAACTGATCTATCTTCATGGAAACAAGGAGGCAACGCCTCTACCCTGAGTTACAGGTTGGATCTGTGGAGAAGCAAGCCCGCTCACAGTAAGAATACAGGATTTTTAAGTTTTGTTTTTTATTTTATTTGTAATTGAACAAATGCTAATGCTATAAGATACAAGCCAAAACAACAACAACAAAAGACGTTGTAGACATATACAAAAACTGTCCCATTGCTTCCTTCTTACCGTGGATATCCCCAGCATCCTAAGAAAATTATTTTTGAATCATTAATCCCATTTGTCCTACAAAGTGAATTAATTGTAATGTATTTCAACTCTCAAAATCTGAGTTTGTTTACAAAAAGACCGCCTGTAAAAACAGGGGACAAATCCAGGCCCATAATGGATCATGAGTCACAGTTTTCACTGGGGAGATGCTAACTAGCTTATTACGGTCACACAGTGCTATGAGTCTACCATTCATTCACTGTTAATGAAGGAGGATAGGCTCTTCTCAGAAACACAGGCTGATTTGGGAAAGTGTGTATAGCTTTTGAGATATCAGGGTTTTGTTAGAGACAATGTACAGCCAAATAAGGAGGTGTGGCAGGTAGTAGGCGAGTCTAGAGCTAAAAATGTACACTACAATATATGGGTCTTACCATTCATTTTGGGAGTATTGATATTGATGATTTTGATTCAAATATATAATAAGCAACAACAGCAAGACAAATGAGTACTGTCTAAATGAAATCTCAGTCCTGACATAAATATCATTGGTTGAGAGGTCAGATCCACTGACCCACAGGTTGGCTGTGCAATTCCAGCTCCCACACATGAATGCTGTTTTTGTGTCCTTGGGCAAAACATTTATCCCACCTTGCCCACAGTGTCTGCGTATAATGGTATATGAATGTGTGTGTGAATGAGTGAGGCACTATATGTATATGTAAATATTTAAAACCAAAATGATGAGCCTGACAGCAGCAGTTATAGAGAGAGGGACGACAGTTTCTCAATAGAAAGTGAATTGATGAATTGAGTCTAGTTTAGTCCCACTTTAAGAACTAATACAAGTTTATGTAACTTTTAAACAAATGAATAGCTGCATTGTACACATGTCCTGGGGCTTTATTCTGAAACTACTGATGAGCCTTTTGTTAACATGTATTTGTGGTTTTCTAAGAACTAAACATTTCTTCAGCTCTGAAGACTAAAAGCAAATAACAGAAATAGCATCAAAGGAGACAAAGCAGAACGATTATGAAATATGAAATTCTCGCAGCCAACAATGAGGATTATTGAGGTCTAAATGTGCCTGTCATGCTTCTACACAGATTTGCATGTTTCCTCTTAGCTAATCGGCTTAAGCTAAAGATATTTTATAAAAGCTGGTTGGGGGGCTCCTTAGTAATATATGGCAAGTATTGTGATATAAATCCCACACAGATACCAACAAGTTTAGTGTTAAAATCCATTGAAACTCCTCTACGAAAAAAAAAACCCCAAAAACTTTACTTGTGCGCATCCATGGGTTTCACATTGATGAAATATTTGCAGTGTTGCCATAGTGATTAACAATTCAAAACGTAACATGACATCGTTTACATTGTCCAAAGTCCTAAAATGTCACCTATAAACAGGAAGCTGAAATCCATGAAGGCTGTCATTATCTTTGCTACACTCCAACTTGAACTCTCCAAAAAATTCCATATGTGTGCAGATAAACTCAAAGGTAAACAGTAATAAGAAGTGATTACGTTCTTTGTCTGTTTGTGTTGAAATGGCTGTTCTTGAAAGGACTGGCACTAAAGAATTGATTTAGAAGTTACCCCTGACTCCTGCCCCCTGACTTTTGACCTGATGATTTCCCCACGACCCTGACATGCCAAAGACACGTGAAGCCGCACTGCTGTTATGTCACTGTCATCTCTGCTCATTTGTTTCGGACCAGGAGAGAAACACGCAGGGAGGTGCGGAGGGGGTAGGTTCGGGGTTTTACTCACTAACCCTTTAAAATGCTACTCTTTTTACGATGTTCTACAATTATTTAAAGGTGCACTGTGTAACTTTTCTGTTGGTTTGCCTGGGATGTTCCACAGTATCCCGCTGAACAAATATATGTTGTATTTATATCTGTTTCCGTGAATGGGTTCGCTTCTCCGCAGATCTGACCTGTAACTTGACCTGATGATTAAATATAGAACATTCTAGGTGGGAAAAAAATAATTGCATCTATATGGAGTAAGGTGGAATACCCTCTACCGAAAAAATGTTACGCAATGCACCTTTAAACCATGACTGAAACTTCTACACATATTTTTGTGCATTAAAGCTTTGCAGTGCTACTGTACAACTAAACATGTTTTCAAATACACAAATGCTAAATAAACACTTTATTTAATTAACAATGAACAAATTATGAACTTAGTGGCTACTTAAATAATACTTTAACCCTTTCATTAAGTATAGATTTGTTCTGTGATGGAAAGTAATAAAGTAAATGCAGTAAAGTACTATACTTAAATATACATTTTTTGGTATCTTTACTTTACTTAAGTAGATTTTAAAGTGAATACTTTTTACTTTTACTTCACTATTTGAGAGCGATTTGTATTTTCTTCTCCACTAGATTTTTTAACTGGACAGAAAAGTAAAAGCATTTTTATTATTATTTGCTTGAGGGTTTATTGTTCTTGAAGTACATTTTTGAACAGGTAACCTAACTCTTAAGTACATTTTTTTCATATGATACTTTTACTTTTATTTGAGTTCTGTTGTTTTCTCTGGTATCTGTACTTTTACTTCAGTAACAAAATTGAGTACTTCATCCACCACTGGCCTTGTTACTAAGCCTGAATTATTCTTAAACAATTTTTTCTTTAAGAATTTAGTATTTGTTAACACTTTATCAAGGCTAATTAAGGTGCAGTTACTACAAAGTGGTACTCACAAAGCTATATAAACATAGGTGCTTAATTTGTAATGGACAGAGTACATTTGATTAGTTTTAAATACAAACTCAAATATAAAACATTATATTACCCACAGATGAGAACATTTCAATAACATACATACATGCACCACTATTTTGAAAACAGTATAAAATGTATGTGCTAAATTTCATATCAAGACTTCTTTTAAACCACCAGGAGTTCAGTGTTCTAGTAGGTCAGATATAATACTCCCTCATGACTAAATCCAAGACTGACCCACTTCTAATGTGTCAGAAATCCACTGGTTTTAAGACCTCTGGAAGAATTTAGCATGGATTCTCATCAGTAGTGGAATGTAATGGAGAAAAATGTAGTAAAGTACTGTACTTAAATACACATTTAGGTATCTGTACTTTACTTAAGTAGATTTTGATACGTTTTTCTTTACTACATAAGAGCAGGTATTTGTACTTTCTACTCCACTACATTTTTGAACAGGGCTGAAAAGTAAAAGTATTATTGTTTGAGACCTGCTGAAAAGTCTGACAGGTTTATTTTTAACACGTTCATAATTTGTACAACAAAAGTGTACAACTAAAAACAGCAAAAAAAACCCCAAAAAACCCAAACGATTTATTCAATCATTCCTGTCATTACATTTGAAGCCTTACCTCAAGACCTCAAAATCTGCATGAAAAATGTTTTACTGTTTAAGTACATTTTCAAACGTGTACATTAGTAGATTTTTTAATGCGATACTTTTACTGGAGGGTTTTTTTGCTCAGGAATCTGTACTTTGACTTAACAAAACTGAATTCTTTTTCCAGTAGTGATCCTCATGAGTCTCCTGTGACACTAAGCCCCTGGAGCTGAGGTGTGGAGGACATTTTCTCAATAGTCTTCTGACACCTACTTTACTTGTACTACTTTTTACATAATATTTTATTATTTTTATGTAATTTTTTAAAAAAAACTTTTTTTTAAGTAACTGTACCCTTCCTTGAGTAAAAGTGCGTGGCTTCTCTACCCACCGCTCATGTTGAGTTTAGATAGATCAGATTGGGCTGTGAGGGAGGTAAGGGCATGTGGGTTATTATTTGGACAATATTTGACAAAACCCTTTGTAATTCTCATGTTATTTTGTGTATCTGTATGTTTCATCCCTATACATTTCACCTAGAACTATAACATTTTTGCATTATCTGTGGTACGTGTTTTGCATTGGGTTTCACTCTTAATAGCTCAACTACATACAATAATAGTCCATGCATACTTTTATTTCATTACAGTCTTTATACTTCAAAGGAGGTATTTAAATCTGTCTAACTTGTTCCAATCAATAACAAGTTTAACAATTAGATGCAGACACGATGCAGCAGTCTGATCACAAAGTACTGTTTTAACAATACACTTTTTGGAGGGAAATATATTTACTAATTTGCAAGAGAAATGTTTCATATTGCAGCTTTAAAATACTGTTGTCTATGCATGTTTTCCTCATCTTATCACAATGTACCAGTATATGATGATTTGATATGTCTTTACACCACACCCTGTGCTGTTATAGTTGCAACATACAGCTCACATAAGAACGGAAATTTTGGAAGAGTGTCTTGCCCAACGACACAAAGACATATGAGGAAAGCTTTAGGCTTAAGTGGTGATCCTCTAATTGGGTGGCAAATGTTTAACCAACTCTACCAGTGTTGCCCCACATTTAAGATGTAAATGATTTGTAGTTCTATAAAAGTGGAAAAACTGCAATACTGTTGCAGTTGTTTTAAAATATCTTGAAATGTTGTTTTATTTAAGCTATTTTTTTTAAGCAAAATCGAGTTTTCAGAGCTTTTACCCATGTTATAGTTGTTTCCCCTTCTCAAAGTTGTATTTGGAGTGATTTGTGCATGTTTGAGCAATCTTTAATCGCTTATTTTCAAAACGCCATATTGCAGATCAATCCCCTTTTTCATACGCCCATTGCTCTGTACTTACTCCATTTTCCAAATTTTGTTTTCTTAATCGGTGATATGCGGAGGGTTCGGCAGCATCATGTAGCCATTTTTGGTACAAATGAAAAAAAATCCAGTACTCACTAGTGTGATCTGCAGCTGTCCATAGAGGGAGCCGACAGCTCCACGGCTCTTTGTTGTGATGATGTTTATGGCAACGTGGAAAGCTACCTTGTTATTTTTATTAAGTCGTTTTAGATTAATATTTTGATTTAAAATGTGCAAATTATAACATAATGATCCACAGGTGTCATAGATTATAACTATATAGCAGACACAAACACAATATGTCTCAATATGTAGTTCACTATTGTAATGAGGTCATGTGACAATAAGGACTGTGATCACACCTGAGATCAGAGATAAAGATAGACAAATACATGATAGTCCAATCGATCCAACAGCAAACTAACTACCGAGAAAAAAAACTACTGATAGGGATGATGCCATGACCTGTTACCCAGACAACACCCCGGAAGGATGCTCGTCGCTGTCACATTGGATTGTGCAAGGTGCTAATAAGTCTGGCTGGTCTGTGCACCAGCAATGTGCCAAGTTTTAACCATGGTACTCTCCCATTATAGTTTGTGTATAAAACTCATTGTATAGATGTAAACATTCAGTCTCTGCATGGGAATGTCGACACAGACTTCATGTACAAGTACTCCGCCCATCACGGTACACTATGAAAAAGTAGTTTGGCAACGCTATCTGTCAGAAGAGAACAACACTGTATAAAACATATTCATAAGGGATTACTTGATGGACTGCCTGAATATCTCACTTGTTTGTTGAACTTTGATACGGGAATTTTTAATAGAAGATCTCACGATTGCCTACGTCTTAAAACTGGCTGCACTAGAACTGAAATGGGAAAAAAAGCTTTTGGTTATTTTCCTTCCCAAAAATGGAATATATTTCAAGGACCTGCAAAACTGGATATACTGGTGCCACTAATGTACTAATGTACATTTATGATCACACCTAAATAAGGCGCCCAGGGGAGTCTGAGCCCTCTCATTGGGCTCTTCCTGTTTAAATAAAGATAGTTGTTCCATGTGTAGAGAGGAAAAGTCTGTGTTCTCCAACAAGTGCTTCTTTAAGTGCTATAACGAGAACATTTATGGTACATTTTCAAAGTATTTCACAACCACATTCTCAGACACTACACTGCATATCTTTGTTTATTTGAAATACCTCTGACATTGCACAACTAGGTCACCTCTTAACTGGCCCCGAAACCCCCTGACTCTCTGAACTGGCCTCACTGGAAACTCATTGTATCCGGATCATTGACTGAACTTGTTGCAAAAGGTTAACTGATTGGACAGTGCGGTGCTTTATCAGTGCCTTATCAGAGGACTATGTACAGGGTCACATGCACAGCTGCTCCAATTCTCCTCTGATCTGGGCTGAGAAAACTAGTTTGTCCACTTTAACTATGTAGAAATGTGAAATAAATATTTCAGTATAGGTTAAAGTTGCATCATGTAACAGTTGAGGTGGAGGGTCTGCCGTGTACTTGTCTCCATGACATGTTATCGTATTGCTCAAAATGTTATACTACATGGTATTAAATATATAGATTTTGGATTTAATTAAGGATTTTTTTTTTTCTTGTAATTATACTGTGAGCAGGTTGCCTCACCACAGATCTGACCCATAACTTGACCTGGTGGTGCTTGTTTCCATGGAGAGTTAGGGAAGTATAAATTATATCTATATTACACAAAATGGACTTGAGCGAGTTTTAAGACATGTTATGATGTTGTTACCTCCTCAAATTACTTTGAGAAATCCTGCATTATTAGTTTGTCTACATCTGCAAAGCTCAAAATGCTCTATTGCACCTTGTGCTGTCATGAAGTAGTAGTCTTCAAGTTAACAGCTACATTTTACCTGTAGTTCAGTAGAGATTGGCAATTCAAGGGCTGAAATCGTCCAAATGATTCTAGTGAAGATGAAGAGAGTTTAAAAACACAGTAGAGCACTTCCCGTATTACAACATGACATCACAAAGCGGAACAGAGTGTTTTCTGTCTGAGAGAAGAACTCGTCCTAAATATGCAGGATTTAGGTGTTAAAATGTGTGAATGAAACAAAACACAACTCCAGGTCTGTTTTTGATGAGGAAACAACAATATAACGTAGATCAGATAGTGTAATATGGGCCCTTTAATAAAAACAAACTGTGGACCAATCCAGGCAACAAATTAACATGATGTATATCTATATTGTATAGGCTAAGCATTAGCATTGGTGGAGCCCATCACAAACATGCATATCTGACACTTTTCCCTTTTTACGGGCTACCAGTGATAAACTCAACATTAGTGCATTTTAGGAGATTTCCGGAGAACTGGGAGATTTCTTTATATAAAAATCTCACCATAAATTAGTTTGACATAAAAGCAACATTTTCTTTTTTCCTCTGATGTTGTTTGACTTGATCCCATGCAGCGGTTACAGCCACGTGCTCCGCTTGGCTCCGATACCTCAAATATTTATGGCGTCCTTGTCAGAACAGATTTATGCAGCGTCACTGACTAAAAAGAGGTCTCTGGGAGGACATCAGGAAGAGTCGTGGAATATGGATAACTTTCAAAAATCAAATATGCATTGAAAATCTAGGTTAAAGGTGCACTATGTAACTTTTCCAGAGGAGGATTTGCCAACTTGACATGGTTGGAGGTTATTGCTTTGGCGAGAATCTACCACAGTATGGCATTAAACTTATCTCCATGGAGACAAGTAGATGACCAAGCAATTTGTGCCTGCATGCCTGTAATTGAATACAGTCATACATACATTCGTTTAACTAGATCAACAGTGGTCCACTGTGTGCTGGTGGAGGTCCAGGGTCTCTGCCACATCTCGCCTCTTGATCCTGTGTTGGCATCATGTGGCTGTGGACTGACTGTACGGCCATCTCAGCCTCTGTTATCTTGGTATCAGAGGTATAATACTCCCTACAACAGAATGGATAATACCATCAAACTGTCTCGAGGGTTCCAGTGTCATGCCTCTTCTAACAACTTAGAAGAGGCATGACATGCCATGGGCTATTTCAGTTTACTCTACACCATAGGTGTAACCAGAGCCCCATGCATCCTGGAAATTCTGGAAAACCTGTCTAAGAATTAGCCTGTTTTCCAGAGAAAAAGGCCACATGTTCTGAAAAATATATATTTGGTTCTTGAAAATGTTCGCACTCTGCTTTGCAATAATAATAATAATAATAACTATAATAATAATAATAATAATAATAATAATAATAATAATAATAATAATAATAATATAGTTATTATTATTGCTATATTATTGGATATTCATAAACTTTTATTGCCATTTATTAGTGGCAGTAAAAGTCACACTTACAAACACAAATACACACACACACACACACACATATATTTTTTATCTTGTTTATCTTACCTGCTTGGTGGAACCTTGATCTTATTTCCCTGTGTGGTGCAAAGCTAGACTCACCAGAGTCTTCTTCTTACACTTGTACGTGGATATGATTGGGTTTACATGCGTTCTCCAGCTAATTTGAGTGCCATCTACATAACAAAATATAGTGTGTTGGCCTTAACATATAATTCATTTATGTATGAATAGACTTACACTTAGACTACATCTGTATTATTAAAACTGTATAAAAAAGGCAGTAATCTGTTTTTAAATACCGTGATAACATAACTAAAAATGTACTGGAAAAGTCCTGGAAAAGTATTTCAAGCAAAGTGTACAAACCCTGGTAAATGTTGTATTGGTATTTTTTTGTGTTGAACAAAACGGCAAAAATGGCTGCAGGTATTTTACTGTTAAATTTACTAAACTGTTCTTTATGCTTAATTGCAGTGTGTGTGTGTGTTAATTACAAAAATGGAAATCAGCATAAATTGTTTTAATGTTCTCAAAGTCCTTTATACAGTGACATTCTGGCAACTGCAGCTGCCGGTAATATACTGTAAATGTGGCTGAATTTTTGTGCGGTGTACTGTAACAGTTGTCTATTTGTTGGATGCAGTGGCTAACTCCAAATTGAGCTAGTGTTGCTTTTCTTTTAGCTTCAATGCTTTTTGTGCTGCTTCTTGAAAACACCTTGTTAGCAGTCTAATGAGTCATGCTGCCTTAGCTGGCTCCCTTCCACTGTACATCTAATCACTTTGTGCTCCAGACACTGCTGCTGCTGACTGACCAATAGGCTGCATTCAAGAAACAACACACCACTGTAGAATCTCTATAGTTAAAATGGAGCTGGAGGACAGCTTTGATTTCCGTGGTGGAATTTGCTGTGCAGGTGTCTGATTACAGATTTGCTGATCTGGTTTATGGTAAATATCTCTGTAATTACTGGACCCATTCATGAATTTTTCTTTCTGTTGCAATTTTAAAATGCCTCATGTTACGTATAGTAACACTGTACATCTAAATTATGGTCAGTGACCTTTTGCTACATGTTTATATGTATGTATGATGTATGAATGAATCTATGATTATGTATGTATGTATGTATGTATGTATGTATGTACACACACACACACACACACACACACACATGCACATACATACATACATACATACATAGATACATACATATACATATACACATATACACACACGAATGTGTATGTATATATACTTTCCCCCCCCTTTTTTTCAACTGAATAGGAAACTTAAACAAAGCATTTTAGCATATTTATGTCCTAATAGAAGATAGGTTTTCTTCTTCTCACTCCTTTTTGAGCTTAAATAAGAAAACATTTTGAAATGTTCATTAAGTGTACTTGATACATGTGCTTGAAATAAATAAATGAAAAATAAAATGGAAAAAATGAAATGAAAAATCCACATGAAACAAAAACTGGCACAAAGTTCAGTATCTTTTCTGTTCATATAAATGACCAAAATTCATTTTATTTTTTCACAATAGCTTCAGAAAGTGGTGCCAACCCGGAAGACGTGATTGTTGTCAGTTAGAGATTAATAGCCATAAGATTAATATGATAGATTTGTGAAGCATATCCCTAAGACAAATTGATTAGGTTCAACATTTGTGGATCATAAGTTTGGATATTTTGTTAGAAAACAGTAAAGTTTTAGAGTTATATGAATCCCTGCTCAGCATCTGAAAATATGTCCTCATTAAAGACCCACAAACATACCTCATTGACCCTTATACAACCAGGACAGAGCTCTTGATGTTGTGAAAGATTGCTTTCAAATTGCACATAATGACACAGTTGCAGATAATGCATTAACCTATGTAGCGGCTGTTTATCTAACCTGGCCTTACTAAGTTGGGCCGTTATATAAACTACAGGAGGTCAAATATAATGTAGGACAATGTCATCAGTATTTGGAAACCTGCCAACAGCCTGCCTGACTGAAGAGCACATATACTTGGCACATATGAGGAATGTAGGTTGTAAAAATGCACAAGTGGTCTTCTGTGCTGGAGTGGCAATGGTGCAGTGGGTTAAGCTTATGCCCACTAGCCAGAAGATTGGTGGTTTGAATTTTTGACTAATACACATTGTTGCTGTGACTTATAGGACACTTAGCCCACACAGACCCTGCATATTTAGGCTGAGTTCTACTCTCAAATAGAAAACGCTCTGCTGCACTTTGTGATGTCATGTGGTAATACAGGAAGTGCTCCATTGTGTTTTTAAACTCTATACTCCTTTACTGTTAACATGAAAATTACCACTACATGACATCACAAGGTGGAACAGAGAATTTTGAGCTTTAGAGATGTAGACAGACTAACAATAAAAGGTTACTCAAACATGTGTGAATGAAACAAAACACAATTCCAGGTATGTTTTTGTGTAGGTAACAACATTATGCATGACTTAATTTTATGATAAAAAGGGTTAAAGCTTGCATGAGTCAATTAAATTAAATTGTATTTATATATAGCACGTTTAAAATACAACTTGAGATGCCCAAAGTGCTTCAACCAAAAGTCAACAAAAAGATATATACAAAAAATACTCAATGACTTAATAAATTTGTTTTCCATGATGTGACACAATATATGAGGCCTGAGGTCAATGTGGTTTCTGTGTCAACTCTTGGTTCAGTAAAACCCAAGAAGTGGCACAGACAGGCGGAAGTGCCACCTCCGAATGCCACTTGTGACTCTGGTAGAGCAGTGATCCTCTAATCTAATTACTGAACTAGTAGTAAGCTGCTGCCTTAAGACGTATGTCATTTTGGAGGAACCCATTCACCCCAGTCACCCTTGGCTCTGTCTTTTGTCCAAAGACAGGGCCAAGTCTGGATGTTCTACTTACATCAGTGACTATTGGAACACATTTAGAGTGTGTTCAAGACAAGGAGAGAAAAATTAAAGGAACTGTATGCAGCCTTACTCTTGCTCTTACAGATTTTAAAAGAAAGCTAATAATAATAATAGATTTTATTTATAAGGGCCTTTTCAAAACACCTAAGGATACTGTACAGAACAAGTTAAAAATATAAAAAAAGAGGTGAAAAACTCCACACGATCAATACTAAACTGAATGACGGTTTGATTGATTATGTGTTGCCTGAACAAGTGAGTTTCAAGTCGTGATTTGAAGAGAGGCAGGGAGTTGATGTTGCGAAGGTCGGATGGGAGTGAGTTTCAGAGCTGGGGAGCAGAGTAACTGAAGGCTCTACCCCCATGGTAACAAGAAGGGCAGAGGGAACAGAGAGCTGGATAGAGGAGGAGGAGGAGCGGAGAGGGAGGGAGTGGCAATATGGAGATGGGAGAAGTATTGTGGAGCAAGGGTGTGACTAGCTTTGAATGTGGTGAGGAGGATTTTGAAGTTGATTCTTTGTCTTTGTGGGAAGCCATTGAAGTTGTTGGAGGATGGGTGTGATGTGGTGAATGGTGGGAGTCCTGGTGATAATCGGTGCTGCATAATTTTGAAGGAGCTGCAGTTTCTAATACTACAATCACAAGTGCCAGTACTTAAACCTGCATATTGAATACATAGAGAGAGGTATTTTAGGTTTAAAGCAACTGGATTACATTGAAAATTGCAACCCAAATTATTTGATTTGAACATGCTTATATCTAGGTACACAGATAAAGTTTGTTTAATTAACCTTAGAAGTGCACAAAACAAACAGTACCTGTTCCTGAGAAGTTCCCACTGCTATATTAGGATCCAATGCAGATCACAAATTTTCTAAGAAGTCATGAAAGTATACAAAGGCCTACCTTAGTACTGGGAAAATGCATGACAAACATGACAAAAAGATAATATTACCAGTGAACGTCCTGTAATGGCAACAAACCCTTCAAAACACAGGAAGCTTTAGTCAAGGGTATCAGTGTCCTTCAGTGACACATATCTAAATCCTGTTCCTGTATATTTGGCCAGTCAAAACAGGAATAACCTCTCCGTTCAATAGTGTGTATATTTACATTAGGTCTCCCTCCTATGCAAATGCTATTAGTGTTTTTTTAGACTCTACAATGTGATAAGATGGGAGGCAAGAGCCAATTTTCTCTATACATTGCATTGAAATATCTCTAAGGTAAATTCACAAATGTTGAACCTGATCACTTCTGTAAGTAACCAGACCCCGACTCCCTAATCTGCATTTTAACAATATTCATTTCAGTTGGCCCCCATCCGTATTAAATATTATTAGTCTTTCATAATGTTGGGTCAATTGAAAACCCAGTAATATTCATTTTACAAATATTTAATAAAACAATTCAATAATTTAACAGCTTAGACTTTCATGTTGACTGTGTGCTGCTCTGTGGGGGATTTCATCAGTTCAGTGGGAGGAGCGACACCGCCCTTGCGTATGACGTCAGAGGCGGCGTGGCGGACGTACAGCTTTTTGCCGGGAGCGCGCTTTCCGTTGCCGAGCACATGCGAGCAGCGGGACCACTCACCGTCAGATCTGATCCAGGCCCGAGCCGGAACGGACCCACAACCCAGACCTAGGAGCCTCTCCCAGCCTCACTGCCCGCCCGTGCCGCCGCCTCGCTGCGTTTCTCTTCTACCCAAAACCAACAAACTCTGAATTTACTCTAAATATGCCTAAAAGCGTCTGTTGTCAAACGCCTCGGGTAAGACCATTTTCCGTTTTAAGCGCTTTGGATTGAAATGTCTTTGACGTGTTGTTTTTTGTATCGGAAGTCACTGCTAGTACAACGTTTTAATGTGTTAATGTTTAAATATTTTATCTTGAAGCCAAATCTTTCCATTCAACCTTTACGTTTGTTCTGTTTTTTTGAATGTATTGCGCAGAATAATATGGTTTAACAGTGAATAGCGCGGGCACAAACGTTGCCGTCCTTTACGCACTCGATTCTCGCCGGCTTTCTTTTCGCTTTCTGACATTTTGTGGTTTTCCCCTTGGCGAAACACGTGCCTGTTGCCATTCAATTCTTCACGGGGGATTAATGCATTGCCAAATTGCCCCACATCTCCCTTTACGCGCAGGTTGATCAAATGGATGACTCCGTAGCTAACGCGCGCTAGCCTCCCAACGGTTTCTATACGTCTCTGTGCATGGCGGAGGAGCGGTTGGCGGGAGACGTAGTTAGGTTGTGGTATTTTGTGATGTCTGCGTTTGTAATCCAGGCAAAAGTACAGTTAATCACAGCTTTAGGGGGCCTCTGGATCCTGACCCACTTTCGGACGGCGCGCCAGTGTATGTGTGGTTCATACATGCGCACATACATACAGCCTGTACATCAGACACACATCATCGTGGTGGCTCAGAGTTACTACTAGGAGGAGGAGGAGGAAGCGACTAGATGAATGGCATTGCATTGCAGCGAATAGACAATGATTGCAGTCTAGTAGTAAGCCATACCCACTGAAGGATGCCAGCATGGGTGGGAATGGTACACGGGGACATCCTGTGCTTTACAAATTCACCCTCTTTTACTCGCTTTGTCGGCTCTTAACTGACCTAGAAAATGATATTGACTCCATTCTCGCATTAGCCAAGCTCTATCGACTCGTCTACTCAAGAAAATTTGCACAAACGATTGCATTTAACCATAGCGTTTCCTGGGAAGTGCTTTATTTAATGGCACTGTTCCAGAGAGGTGTACCATCCTGCCTTATGACCATTGTCCAAACGCTTATCACTAAAGATAACGCGCACGTGCTGAACTATTTGTATAACTGCCCATTTAAAAATCAAGATTCATTTTTAATTTTGAACTGTATTACTCACGTGTTGCACTTCTTTACATTTTTTCAGGTGTTTTTTTCACACCTTCAGTCGTTTCCCGTTTGGCCCTTAACATAACAAAGACCACCACACACCTACTTTTAATTGCTAAACCAGGTTCATCGCATTTAAGTTCTGTTGCCTTGTGTCTGTAATTTTCCACTCTCTGAAATAGCCAGCAGGACTGTTTTTAGCCGCTAGAGGGGTGTCTAACAGGCATTGATTGTTCAGAACTCGCCCCTGACTAATCGGATGGAAAAATGGAGAGGGGGAGAGAGGGAGCCTGGTAACAAAGTTGTGAACGATCTCTTCCCCTTTAAAGTCTTTGTTTGTTTGCCTTTTGTCCAGTGGTTGTCAAGTGAAGCGTGTGACTCGACTTTCACAGCTTACCACAATGGTTTTTTTTGGAACCATTTGGTCACTGGTGCCTCTTACAGCTACTCTAAAGATTCCCCCTTTAAATGACATCTTAAACCTGTGTTTCACAAAGTCCAGATCAGGTTTTTTTTTTAGATTATTCTGTGTTTTAAAACTATTGTGTTTAGACCTGTTTATCTGGTAGTACTCGGTAATCCAAATATTTCTGTAGTACATTGTGTGAAAAGTCAAACAACAATTATCTAATATTCATCAGTTCAATTCATCAATTTTATATCTTAACTTCAACTGAATAGTTTGGCAGAACCTTTACCCATCCCGCAATGGGTAAATTTCGTGTTGCAACGTAAAGTGCAAGAATAGCACTTGGCTTGTACTAATAATAGGTTTCAGAATTATTAATAATTAATAGGACAGTTATAGAGACAGGCCAAGAGATGAACAATTTAAAACAAAATATATTCTTTAAATGGTGACAAAAGTCTCCAGTGTTGCATAACCAGAGGTTGAAACCATGAATATTCTCAACCTGTGTCTGCACAAAATGTTCCTGCTTGTTTATACGATCTTTAATCATCACCTTGGAAAACGGTAACTTTTCCAGTGAATAAATTGGAGGGTGGGGTGAGCTTGGCACAGCTTAAGGGCATGTGTATTAAGTGTGGGTGCATATAGAGTTTAACTTTGAACCAAAATGCGTAGAGGAAAGGAGACATGGGAGTAGTGTTTTTTGGCCTTTAACGACACTTCATTGGCCAGATGTTGCATAACCGCCAAAAGTGGGTCAGTGTTCCTCTATCCAGACTGAAAATTATAGTCTTCCCGTGCCAGCCGCTGATGCCTCTCCGGGGTCTAAGAGCAGCCATTAGATTGTTCGAGCGTGTGTAGCTTGGAGAATACTATCAAAATTTAAAGAGCATGGCAAGAGATTATCTTTAAAATAATTGCACAAATTTCTTAAGACATAAAGACACTTTGTCAGCTGCAGCCCTTTTGAAATCTAATATACAGCTATGAGAACAATTATTTTAGTTGTCCTCTATGTGATTTATTTCTATTGTGAAACTTTTTACCAGATAAATAAAATGTGCTACTAAAGGCTTCTAGGTTGATATTTTATTTTTATTTGTGTATAAAGTGTATTGCATTTTAAAATGACAAAAGTGAAAATGTTTTTATTGCAAGCGTTAACCATAACATGCTAGAGGAAGAAAATCCGTGTCAATAATGCAGTGTATATGATTTATGTAACATTGGGTTAAGTGACAAATGCACAGTAACAGTTCTATAAATGTCTCTCACAAAATGTGCTCGGTTTTCCTCAGAAGTTCATGCATGGGGCGGATGCAGTTTCAGTATTAACACAGGCTGTCGTCTGCTCTCGCGTTAATGTGTTAAATCTGGGTACTCTCAGATACTAATTGAAACTAATATCGACACTAGATACTTATTTGAGCAGGTATCCATACTACAAAAATCACATTAACAGGACAAAATATGAGCTTTCCTGAACAGTTTTGGTGTCATTTTGAGCTTTCAGAATTGAACTGTTTTGTGTATGAAAATTACATTCTGTTACTGAAGGAGCACATTTTAGCTTTGTGGTATTGTAATGGGTACTGAGTCAGTTCCTTATTATCAAAATCAAGTATCAGTATTTGATATCATGACAACACTTGAATGAGCAGTGGACAGTTTTTCACCAGACACAAGATATCTGAATAGGCTCCCCCTACTTTTAAAATGTTCCCCTCACATTAACGGCTTTAAATATTTAAAGTATAAAACCAGGGTGGCCATTTTTAATCTGCATTATCCAGGCTGCAACAGGCAATCTAACACATGGCATTATAATCAACAACTTGCCCCGAGCACTTAATTACGTAAGCATGCTCGTGTTTGTGGTCTCGGGTGTGGCATATAATGTAATCTGTGGATCTAATCTACAGCTTTCATGCGCGCTGGATACAAATGTTTACAAGTGGTTGGCTGTGACTAGGAATGTCTAGATTATTTGATCAATTGTAATTTTATTTTTTATGTTTTTGGGAGGGTCACAGTATATAATTGTAAAAACCCAAATTGAGTATTTCAGAAGCAAAAAAAAATAAATTCAATCCACGCCATCTGGCTTTTTAACTGGATCATTCTGAAAGTTTGTTTTCATAAAGCTGACCACATAATACAGGAACGGTGATCTGTTAGACAATATACAAGGGAATTGGGGATTTCCATGTTTTGATCTTGGTATCAGTGACTGAATAATTGTAACTGATGTTTCTGCTCACAAAAATTGTAACATCCATTTGTAACGTTTATCATGATGTCCCTCTGTAGCTATGACACTCATTGTCCCTATAGGCTATTGTGTGTGAATAGGCTTTCTAAAGAGGGCGGAGCCAGTGTAGGGGGCGCGTCCTGACACATAAGCCTGAGCTGCAGTGCTTGACTTCAGATGGGAGAGGGGCAGAGCTGCAGGCATGAAATGAATTTAACCTTTTTACTTGGGGCTTGTGACAACAGGTGAAGGTTTTTGGGTGTTTTTTTTTTTTTTGTTTTTTTTTTAAATGTCAAATGGTGGGCATTTTTGTTCCTGGATTTCAGACATGAGTTAATATTTTTACTTGGGCCTTGTAGCAACAGGTGAAGATATTTGAAATTGAAGCATTTTTAAAAAATCTATATCTAATGCATTCTAAAGAGCTAAAGCATAGATTTCCATAAGTATAGCATAATGTAAAGTTATAGGCAGAGTCAGTTTGTTTCATTTGATGGAAATATTGTTTGTGCTGTGAATCCCCAGCCTAAATGTTAGGTTAGGGATGTTCTGTTCAAATGTAAGTCTGGAAATTGTCTAAAATGTATATGGAGATTTTGTTAGGTTACTTTTGTGGTACTTTGTCTTCCTGCCCTGAGCGTTTTGAAAATGTATTAAACTGGATTACTTGGCCTTGTAAAAGCAGTCAAGACAATTTAATTTTCTTTTGAAATCTATGAGCATGGAAAACTAATTTTGGCCCCTTCAAGTCTATCAAGTATGACATGAATTTTCTAAAATGGTAGTTCGCAGGATTAGTTTCATCTTGTGGAAGTATTGATGATACTGTGTATGGTCTTGGCCTGAATGGAAAGTTACTGGACAGTAGCAGCTGATTTTGATGGGTCTCTCGGCTCCATCCCCCATGTGGCTCACCATGTGGAGCTTACTCATGCTAATGCTAACAACCCGTGCTAACTGTGACCAAAAGAGCTCCACTTAAAATAGCTTGTTTAGGGCTGCATCAAAGGTGTGATTTCAATGGGTGAAACTGGTGAAGACTCAAATCTCCTAAACTCCTTATTCTGCATAAAAAAACGCTAATCCTGTAGGTTACATCTATACAAACATGTTTTATATTAGTTTATTTCAGTCTTTTTGTTAATTATTCTGGGAGTGTTTAAAAATGTGAACTTTGAACAGAATCCCATTATTAAACATAAATCACAAATCTAATGCTTGTCAGAAAAATAGATGAGATGTTTTTACCCAAATCGTTCCGCCCTGGACTTATTTGTGTTTGTTTTCTCCTCCTCTAGGTTACAATGTTTGACCAACACAGGATAGGAGCCAATCTATAGCCAACGGGTTCCCGAGGACTTGATTATAGTCGCTTGAAGCCTGATAGTTTGTCCGGCCGCGTCGTCGACTGGCATCTCTTCTAACTACGTCCCCCATTGGGTGAAGAGGACTACCTATTTGGTCAGCTTTGCCCAGTGTTTCCTGTTCCTCCCTGCAGCAGTTGCGCCTCCTTGGATTTGAATTGCTTTCTATTAGGTAAGACCATTACTAATGCATAGGACAGATTATGGTACACGATTCACATTAAGCTTAAATCTAATCCAACTCTTTAGTCATCAATTAATGAAGCAGGCTATTACCACGTTGCACAGTTGAATGGATATGCTTTTCACAATAACACATTTTTAGGGGCCCATATTATGCTATTTTCTAGTCTACAATGGTGGAAATAACATGGTAGTTGGCGTCAATAATGAGTCATAGAAGTTATGTATTTAACCCTCTAAATCTTATGGGAGTACAGAAACATGACAAAAAACTATTGCAAAGAAAAGGTACCCTGATAAATATTGACTCCCAAAAATTATGTATTGTACTATAAATCAATATAGTGATTATCGTGACAAGCCTATGAATGGGCCTTAACAGGGAGGGGATTATATAGGCCTTTCTAGTTTTGTAACAGTTTTTATTTTAAAATTTTCACAGGCAAATTTTTGAAAATTCATCAAGATGACTCCAAATGGATATTTGATCTTCGAGGATGAGAGTTTCCTGGACTCCACTGTGGCCAAAATGAATGCTCTGAGAAAGAGTGGTCAGTTCTGCGACGTTAGACTTCAGGTAAGATTACAAGGTTGTGTGAGTAAGCATGCTCTTCACCAGTCTGAGTCACTGATGAGATAAGACTACAGGGGGAACAGAGAGTAAAGGGGACAAAGCTGGGGACTAGGGCTCGATAATGGAAAGACATTAATGGATAATTTTGATACTATGGCCAGGCCAAAAGCGTCTTAATAAATTTTTGCATAATTTCTATAAATTAACTTTCTTTTTGGCTTATCTTGCAGTATATTTTGAAGCTCTCTTGGAAATTTGAAACTAAAGCTGGTTGAATGAACATTTGTGTTTGAAAAAGCACTGGATGCCTCTAGAACATAACAGGAAAAGTATTGTAAATTGTGCAAGACCAAGTTCCCAGGATGATTTGGGGAAATTCCCGTGGCAAAAAAGTCCAAAGTCTAAACATAATGGATTCACTATTGGTTTTAGAAAGTTTTAGGATGAATAAAGCTAGAAATCAGCAGAACAATTTTAGTAAATAAATCTTAAAGTACCATGAATTTCGGACTATTGAGCACACCTTAATATAAGCCACACCAGCTAAATTTTAAAAGAAAATACATTTTGTACATGTATAAGCTGCACTTAAATATAAGCTGCAGGTTCTCATGTTGTAACATGAGATACTTACACAGGCGGTAAGTGGAAGTTTTGTTTTAAAACTAAACTGCATGAAAATCTGCAGTACGGCACCAACACACCATTGACACAAGATAAACATGCCTACATTTTTAGAAAATAAAACTGCACCAACACGGGCCATCTGTTTTTTCTTTCCTCTGAAAGCTTTTGTCGTCTTTTACATTGACTGAGTTCTTCTCGCTGCTGCATCATTGATTCATTGGTGCCAAGCTCACGTGCAGTGACTGTTTCCTTCTTTGATGGTCAACTCGATTGCCTTTTAAGAGTTGATCATATACATTTCTTCATGTGTTTTCCCTGATGAGGGTGTGTGCATGATGTGCAAAATGACAGTTTAAAATCAAAACTAGTGCATTCTGCCGCGCATATTCTTTCCCCATGTTGGTCTCGCTTTTGATTTTTACTGCCAGAGAGTAGCCCCAGTGGCCGTTGACCAGTAAAAGTCTATAGATTAACCACACCACCTCCCCACGCGTGGGGAAAAAGGAGCACCTTATAGCCTGAAATTTATGATATCTCAATACTAAAGATTTTAAATCGAAATCATTTGATTAGTTTTATACTTTAATAGTTCTGTTAAGAGTGCACATTTTAAACCAATCCAGGACCAATAACATGTAAGAGAAGACTAAAATATGAGTTTCTAAGCAGATTCAAGTTTCCCTATGCATTCTTTGTATAGGTCGGATAATTAAGGTGTGCCTTACCATGTATAAAAAAATTACCTGTACTTTATTTTTAATTGCAATTAATGAATCCCACACCCCTGATGTGTCCTTAAGGCCAGATTTGATTTGAACAAAAATCCTAGCAAAGCAGTTTTGTCTGTTTTACAGGTACGTGGTCATGAACTGATGGCTCACCGCGCGGTCCTGGCCTGCTGCAGCCCGTACCTCTTTGAGATCTTCAACAGTGACCTGGAGCCTCATGGAGTCTCCCACGTCACTTTTGAAGACCTGGACCCAGAGGCTGTGGAGGTGTTGCTCAACTACGCCTACACTGCTCAGTGAGTACTGCATTCAGCTTTCATTGTTTTGTGCACATTTCCAAGGACTGACACCACCCATTTTTCTTTTTGTAACTGGAAAACAGGCTGAAGGCGGACAGAGACCTGGTAAAGGATGTGTACTCTGCAGCCAGGAGGTTTAAGATGGAGCGTGTCAAACAGGTATTCTGACCAGTTTAAATGCTGAAAGTCAAAATGTGAAATGTAGGTTTTGCGATACAGGGGGGGAAAGTGAGTTTAAAATGTGTGTTGTTGTTGTTTTTTTTTTTTTTAATTCTGACTAAAGATTACAGACTGGTGGGTGCGTGGAATGGATGATTTTGACTATGTAAAGTTTAATGTATAAAGTTTTGTAAACCTCTGCTTGAACAACAAATGAATACTCTAGTACCATTTAAACACAAAAAATATCAAATTATTCCACCAATAACATTGATTTAATGGTACCAGATTGGCTGGTAGATCTTTCAAAATTGTCAAATGGTGATTGGCTTGGGTCTTTTTAATTGAAATGCCTGCATGATGTGCACAGCTCTAATCAGAAAGTTGTATTGAATAATGGTAAAGGACAAACTATGATGAAATGAAGGCATGACAGCAATTGGGTGTTAAATAAAATTGTCTGAATATTAATACAAAATGTACAGTATAGACGGAACTAATAAAATCTGCAATCATATCTTTGAACCCTTCAGATTTGTGGTGACTACCTGCTGTCTAAGATGGATTCCCAGAACGCCATTTCCTTCCGTAACTTTGCCAGCTCCATGGGAGATGCCCGGGTTTTGGCCAAAGTGGATGCTTACATCCAGGACCATCTACTGGAAGTGTCTGAACAGGAGGACTTCCTTAAGCTCCCCCGCCTCAAGGTGCATACTTTTACTGTATAAAGTCAAGCAAGGTTAAATTTAAACGTGAATGAGCAATGTTATATCTGTAAAATGCCCTACTCTTACATTTTTAATCATTTTAAGATGGGGGGCTTTATGTAGTATCTTGAATTCAATGACTTTTTCTCGGCAAGTAGAACTGGTTGCATCACCTGCTTGTTGCTACAAAGATGGTTACTTTTAATGAAATGGAGTGGAACATTCCAGGCTAAGCAGTGACATCTCCATGGAGATGAACAGATGGCAGACTCTGGACTGGAAATGTTACGCAATGCACCTTTTTAAAATGGGGGATTGCACATATTAATGAGTCTATGACTGATAGTAATGCATTTATTCCCCCTTGTTTGTCATGCTCACTAAAAGTTATTTAGGGTAAAGATTTGCTATGGAAAATGTAAGATTAAAAACTATACAGGTCAAGGGGTAGGACTTTCTGTGTAGGTAGGTTTAACTACTACATTCAAATCAATTTATTTTTGTAAAGCCCAAAATCACGACAGCAGTCGCCTCTTAGGGCGACTGCTGCTACATGCAGCCATCTCGTTCCCTTACACTCTTTACCCTGTGCGTTTACAGTTAGAAGTAATGCTAGAAGACAACCTGGTCCTGCCCAGCAATGGAAAGCTGTACTCGAAGGTGCTGAGCTGGGTGCAGAGGAGCCTGTGGGAGAATGGAGACCAACTGGAGCGCTTGATGGAGGAGGTCAGTATGGTCTCGTGTAGTTTTTCCACTTTGCTCCTCCCCTCCCCCCTGAATCCTCCTGTTTTTGACATTAACAAGTCATTGAGGGGGCCAAAATAGAAAAGGCATGCTGCTGTCAGGATTGTTCTTTGTTTCCTCTGATTTGTTGAGGTTTTGGCTGTAAGCAACTCCTCTCTCCCGATTCAAACTACAAATCAGAGGTGAGCTTTATAATAGGAGCTGGTATTAATGTACAACCACATTTGAACGCTATAAGTGCTCCGAATCTGAAACACACAGGGA